>CM032454.1:17246497-17283945 GCA_019049505.1 Pachyrhynchus sulphureomaculatus
ATTACTTTCAATTTTTATTGGAGAGGGGGATGGAAATATGAGAGAATAATGTATAGTTTCAATAGTATTATGACAAATTCTCCAGAATTCATTGATGAGAGAATGGGCAAATCTTAAGATTCATCATTTATAATGAAACATATAAGGCGCTAAAGGGGTGGAAAAAGGAGATATACGAGGGACTTCGTATTTCTCTTGTTAAAGATATCCTTCAGATTTTTTCAGCCAAGAAACTGAAATATTACATTTTTATTCATTATTGTATTTATTAGTAACATGGAAAGAAATTGAAAGGGATGAGGGTCTTTGTATCTTTTTCATAGTATTTTGCGACTTTTTCCTGTTTTTTGATTTGGATATTGGAAATTTTTAGTGTTCCGCACTTATAAGATCACTTCGGTGTCTGTCTGTCCGTCTGTCACACCCGATTTTCTCCGAAACTATTTATCATAGAAAGTTAAAATTTGGTAATAATATAGGAATTGATGGCCTCATCAGAGCCATGTAGTTTTGAAAGTTAGATTTTGACTTAAGGTGTTAGTTTTAGGGGGTGAAATCGGACGTGAAAAAAAATTTTTTTACTAGGTAATCAAGTGTGGTGTCAAATGAAAGCTTGTGAAAACACGAGTAAAAAATATATATATGATGTAATACTTGCGCTCATTTTTCTTTGCATAATTTTAAAAAATCGCGAAAAAATCGCTGTCCACCCTTATCTCGAAAAGTACTTATCAAAAAATTTTGAAAAAATTCTGGAATATTCTCCACGGGGTGTAGATTGAACGAAAATTATCACGAGTGCATTACCTGTAATAATTTATCGGTATATAAAAAAACAGTAATTTCAAGGTCATCAATTTTCAGTAAATATTGGAAATAAACTTTGTTGAAAACTCATTTGGGGTGTGTTTTGTGAAGTCACTGATCATTTTATATTTCCGTTACAACATTTTTTATTTTAAAAGCAATCAACGTACGGAACACTAATTGCGCAAGTTCAACTTTCACTTGACCGGTTATTTTCTTATGGGTCTAGCACACGTGATGCAGGAAAGTCCCTAAAGTGCTCCAGGAGCAGCATATGTGCGCTAATATAAAAATAGTAAAATATATACGGGTCAAAGGGGTGAGGTAGGGGATTAAAATGCTGACTTAGTGTATGTCATAACTTACTTTTATTTCAGTGTCCACGTCTTTCCATTATGTCCAGTTTTAACAGAAATACTGTATAGATGGGATTGATATCTGATTATATAATAACCTAAAAAAATGTTGAGTTGAATATGGGGCATGTTTTAGAAATACGAACGATTAAGTTGGCGGAAATGTACTTATACAACAGCAGGTAAATTAGTGTATTTACTTTCCCTGTTAACAGTTTTGTATTCACTCTGCGAAATTATTCCTTTTTTTAGGTCCTAGAGTTTTTAGACGACGAAAAACATATTTTTTTAGCTTCCAATTTCATAATAAATAATAATCTAGCCATACATCATAAAAAAGGTTTATTTTATTTACATATCAAGAGGTTTTTTGGCATAGATTACAATTTTTCATCTATATCATCCACATTTGAATTTCACTCTTTAATGTACGTTGGCAGAGAACATGTAATTTATTTGATGTGATTTTAAAAGAGAAGATTATAATTTTTTAATTATTCAATGCTTTTTGGATTATGTAACCGAGGTACATTTCTAATTTTGTTTATTAATATGTCATCAAAAGTGGATTATATTCTTTAGTGTGAGATTGTCAAATTTACTGTTAATTTTATAATTGCGAGAATAATTAAGTTCATAGGAAAATATTATTTGGTTAAGGAAAATCTTTCCATTTCTTTTACAAGCTGTATTTAGTAATATGTTTTAACTTTTTATAAAATTAAATATTGAGTAATAAATTGACGGTGAGAGAAAACTGTTAATTTTGACAAATCTATATTATAAATGAATTCTAAAAGTAAAATTTTTAATTTACTCTCAACAGCAACATTAAATTTATGGGGATCATGGTCTACTGTTGTTTCATTCTATGTTGGTGTTTTGTTTGCTAAAGATTTCAGCTAGTAATGATAGTAAATCATGGATATTTACACAAGAAGCAAACATTATATTCTGTCATGCATTGAAATTTTTGATGACATTTTCTTTGTTTCATTAGCCCCACATGTATAACATATTAGCTACGGGCATGTATGTGATTTAAAACCTGGGACATGATAACATCCAGCACCGTGTTCGAACCAGCTACCTTCGGCTCGCTTCGTAGGCACTCTTTGTTAATAAAAAATAAACCGATCAAGTGCAAGTTGAACTTGCGCAATTAGTGTTCCGTACGTTGATTGCTTTTAACAAAAAAATTTTTGTTACGGAGGTATAAAAATGATCAGTGACTTTACAAAACATACCCCAAATGAGTTTTCAACAACAGTTTTTTTTTCCGATCTTTACTGAAAACTGATTGAAATTTTGAAGAATCGACAAGAGCAGCCCTCCACTGATTCTGGGTGATTCTTGCTATCTTCGTTAACAACTGCATTAAATATTGATGCAACAAGTGCTGCCTATAATCGGGACCATAAAGAAAAAACTAAACACTTCGTAGAAAATGCACTGGGTGTTTCTTTTTTCTTATCTTACAATTTTGGTAAAACACATCAGGAGTATAGACTCATTGTTAATTTCGGCTAAATATACCAAAGTAGGGCATTTTTGTTCAATTTTTCCTAATTTTCTAAGGTTGCTGGAAAAATTTCAGAATATTATACCCTCATTATCTAGTATTATGGGATTTCCAAAAATATACCACTTTTATAGATACCACTATTTTCAATAATTGATGCCACCCCAATTCACATAAACTCGTACCCTATAGATCAATGATTCCATCCCTTTAAATAAACAAAAATTTAAAGAAGGAATTAGATATAATTAAGAATATTGCCCACAACAACGGATTTCAGAAAAAAAAACATAGAATACCAAATTAAAAATAAACAAAAACAACTAAATTTATGACCTATTTATCCACGCGTTAAGAACGATAAAAAAACAAAAATTTTCTTCATTGACATATTTCAGACCAATTTCTAATAAAATTGCATATATACTCGCAAAAGACAACATAAATATCGCTTTTAAATCATCCCAAAAACTTTTCTCCCTCCTTTTCAATGTAAAAGACAAAACTCATAAATACAAAAACTCTAGAGTTTATAAACTGTCATGAAATAACTGTTATATAGGGCAAACAGGGATAAATTTCGATACTAGAGTTAAAGAACACCAAACATCTCTTAGATTAAACAAAGAAAACTCCAACTTTGCCTAACCACTTCCGTCAAACAAATCATATTTTTCCAAACATAAATAATCTACAAATATTACATAAAGCACAAAGGGAAGAAAATTAAATATTTTAGAAGCTATAGAGAACTAGAAATACAATAAAAATAAGGATACAACCCTCTTGAATAATCAAACAGATGTTCAGAATTTCACCTTGTTTGGCGTATTTTAGAAGTGTTTTTTAGATATATTTTTTAAGAAGGAATTTTATAAAAAGTTTTAAGAATATATTGAAATATATTTCTTGAAATTTTGAAGAAAATTTCTGTAAATACGTCCATAATAAGAAAAACTTTTTACTGTTAACAAAAAATACCTAATTTGCAAACAATATCATTTAACTCTTTGTAATAAAAATAATTTTAATTTAAGTTTACCGAAATTTACTGATGGGTAATTCCAAATTTTACCGGGAAATATGTTATAAATCGTGTATAAACCATCTTAGTTTGTAGTATTACGCTTGGCAATGTAGAAAACCTACGAAAACTGCAGTAACACATAAATAGAAAATAAGTGACAAAGAACAAAATAATTCGTCTCATTTCATTTAGAAACTTAAAATTAACGGACAGCTCAATCATATAATATTTTCTTTACTTTACTAATACTTGTAACAGACAAGTTCCACATTTTTTCGAACAAATTTAACAGTTGTTTGTAAAAGGTTTGTTCATAATAATTTATAAGTATAATTATAAATAAACAAACAGTTTTAGCTGATAAGAAATCATGGTTTTTGGAACTTAACCGTGTTAAATTGAAATGATTTTCTGTTTAAGTTTTAGTATAGCAAGCGTGTTGCAGAGAAATCCCTAAAACACTACGTTGAATCGCTGTAAATGGTACTCGCTGGAAAACACAGTCATGGGCAAATCATTCCAAAGAGATTCGGTTCTCCATATAAAAAACTGAATCTCATAACGGACATGAAATATCAGCGCAACGTGTATTCCTATTATGCACCGCTCTGGGAGGAATTAAGCGGGCTACATCCATCGAACACTTTCCGCAAAAATTTCTTCTTTCCAAGAAACCAAGGTTGCTGGTAAGTTCTGCGTCTTCAATCAGGCGAACAGTTCTCCTCTGAATATAATTAAACAAATGCAGTGTATGTTTGTTGACAGAGTTCCAAACATGGGAGCAGTATTTCATGGTTCTTCGAATTTGCTTGCTTTGTACAGAATTAACAGTTGTTGTGGAGTGTAAAGCTATCTAGGTCGATAAACCATACCCAGGTTTGAAAAAGCTCTTTTTGTTACGCATGCCACATGTCCATGCTAAGACATATTTGCTCCCAAATTAACGCCCCGCAAATTATGTGACGGTATTAGAGGAACGAAGTGTCCCGACATAACTATGATGGATTTGGTAACGATAACTTTTCTAGAAAAGACTGCCACCTAGGTTTTTGCAGCGTTAGATTGCTACTGGGTTATTTTCACTTCAAGTTCCCTCAAGGTCTTGTTAAGTTGAACGACTTCCTGCTGTCTACGGATATTTGTTTGCGTAGCCGATACTTGAGCATTCAGAGCGAATGAAGAAGTAAGCATCATCTGCAAAGCTGTAGATTGGATTCCTGGTCCTTTTCAGCAGATCGTTTATGTAAATGGAAAAGAGAGTAGGAGATATTATGAAGCCCTGGGGCACACCGACGTTGAGAGTGGAAGTATTAAAAAGAAAACACTCGTAAGGAACACTTTCTGAGGAAGCACGAGAGCCATAAATAGGGCTACCATATAAGCGTAGCTTAGCCAACAGTCCATCATACCAAACACGGTTGAATGCCTTGGATATATCAATGCAACCGCTCCAGATTTTTTAAAGAGTTCAATTACGTTATTTCAAACATGTGTTAGATAAGTTAGAAGATCTCCTGTTGATCTTTGCTTCCTTCTAGATTTTTTTTTTTTTATTGGTCTAGCACACGTGCTGCAGGGAAGTCCCTAAAGCGCTCCAGGAGCGGCACGAGTGCGGAAAAAGCGATTCACGTTGTTCTTGAATCGCTGTAAATTGTAATCGGTGGGAAACACAGCGCTGGGCAAATTATTCCAAAGGGATGACGTTCTCCATATAAAAGATTGCTTGAAAAGCGTCGTACGCGGAGTAACAAGCTGAACCTCATACGGATGCGAAGCACCAGCGCGACGTGTATTTCTAACATGCACCGCTTTGGGAGGAATTAAGCGGGCTACATCCTTCGAACACTTTCCATGAAAATACTTGTAGAACAGACTCAAGTCGCCAACCGTTCTTCGATGTTCCAGCGAATCAAGGCCGCCGGTCAATTCCGGGTCCCCAATCAGACGGACCGCTCTTCTCTGAACAGAATCCAACAAATGCAGTGTATGTTTGGGAGTGGAGCCCCAAACGTGGGAGCAGTATTCCATAGTTGGTCGAATTTGGGCTTTGTAAAGAATTAACAGTTGCTGTGGGGTGTAAAGCTTTCTGGTTCTAAATAATATTCCCAATTTTTGAGAAGCTCTCCTTGCTATGCCTGTAACATGTTCATGCCAAGACATATTTGCTCCCAAACTAACGCCCAACAAATTGAGCGACGATGCTAGGGGAATGGAGTGCCCCGACATAACTATGTCGGGTTCAGCAACGTTAACTTTTTTAGAAAAAACTGCCGCTTGGGTTTTTGTAGCGTTAAATTCCACTTGGTTACTGTCACCCCAAGATAGAATTTCTTCCAGGTCTTTGTTAAGTTGAAACGACCTCCTGCTGTCTGCGGATATTCGCCTGAGCAGCCGATGTCCGAGCGTTCAAGGTGAATGAAGAGACAAGCGTACTGTCATCTGCAAAGCTATAGATTGGATTCCCGGTCTTTTCCAGCAGATCGTTAATGTAAATGAGAAAGATAGTAGGAGACAGTATGGAGCCCTGGGGCACACCGGCGTTGATAGTGAGGGTGTTAGAAAGAAATCCGTCGACCGCCACTCGTAAAGAAACGCTCTCTGAGGAAACATGAGAGCCACAAACAGAACCTTTCAGACATACCATAAGAGCGCAACTTAGCCAACAGTCCATCGTGCCAAGCACGGTCGAATGCCTTGGATATGTCAAGAGCAACCGCTCGAGATTCTCCAAAGTGTTCAATTGCGTTGTTCCAAACATGTGTTACATAAGTCAGGAGATCTCCTGTTGATCTATGTTTACGAAAACCATATTGGTGATCGCTAATAATATTGAATCGTTCAAGATATTTTAGAAGATGCCAATTGATAACCTTTTCCATGACTTTCGATATTATTGAAAGCAGTGCAACTGGTCGGTAGTTATTTGGCAAGGTCTTCTTACCTTTTTTAGGTATCGGCTGAACCGTGGCACATTTCCAGCAGGACGGAAATATTCCCTTTCTGTAGGATAGGTTAAAAAGTCTACAGAAAACTGGTGTAAGTTCCCTTGCACAGTTTTTGAGAACTATGGCAGGTATTCCGTCAGCGCCAGAAGCCTTCTTGGTGTCTAGCTTCATTAAAAATACGCTTTATGATGCGCTGTCTGAAGACAACATCGGGCATCCTTGACTGCAATATGGGAATAGTAGGTGGTGTTTTTCCTTGGAAATCGACAGTAGAGTGTGAAGCAAAGAGTTCAGCCAACAAGTTCGCTCTCTCAACAGGTGTGGTTGCAATGGAATTATCTGGCCGTGTGAGTGGTGGTATGGTGGATTTGGTAAAATTTTGACTAACTGCCTTAGCGACTGCCAAAAAGGACCTGGAATTGTTGGGACAAGCGAGAAGTTTGTTTCTAATTCGTTGATTGTGTGCCTCCTTGGTTTCGTCGATAATTCCCTTGCATCTGTTCCGGGCATGAACAAAGATGTTTCGATTTAAGGTGTTAGGATTTTCACGCCATTGTCGGTGGGCAATATGTTTAGAAGCAACAGCTTCTTTGCATTTTCGGTCGAACCAAGGCTTGCCGTTGGAGGAGCATTTCTTCGAAAAAGGGATGTAAGCTTCCATACCAGCCAAAATAACATCGGAGACCTCCCTGGCGCAGTCAGATGGGTTATCGGACCGAAAACAAACGTCCATCCGAGGGAAAGTTCGAAAGTATTCCATGAGATCTTCCCATTTAGCAGATTTGTAGTGCCAAATCATGCGCGGCCTAGGCGCCTCTCTGTCACTGATTGGCAGGATACTCGATGTCGAAAGCAGTTTATGGTCGGAAGAACCTAATGGCGGATTTACGGTGACCGTGTAAATCTCCGGATTGGTGGTTAAAAACAGATCAAGAAGACTGGCGAACTCCCCGTCTCGATCAGGGATCCGTGTTGGTTCGTCAATAAGCTGAGTTAAGCCATAACTGATTGAGAATGATTCAGCTGCAGCAGCTAGATATTTAAGTGATGCTGATTGACAGCTTTTTCCATAACTTTTGATATTATTGAAAGTAATGCGACTGGTGGGTAGTTATTTGATAAGGTCTTCTTACCTTTTTTGGGTATCGGTTGACTTGTAGAACATTTCCAGCAGGAAGAAAGTATTCTCTTTTTGTAGGATAGGTTAAAAAGTCTACAGAAATCTGGTGTTAGTTCGCTCGCTGATTTTTTGAGCACTACAGCTGGTATTCTATCAGCTTCACAGGCTTTTGTGTGTCTAGCTTTGCTAAAATACTATAAAAAAATTAGAATACAGATTGAGCTCGTAGGAGAACAAATCCAATATTTATACATGACCTATTTTTAAACTTTGAATTGTTGTGGCTGTTACTTGATGGAAATTCATAACTAATGTATGTAGTGAAAGACTGATATTGTCAAATTTCCACTTTATTTAGTTTCACTGAAACTGTATGACGCGTTTCGCTTACTATAGCTTCTTCTGATACAAAATGATATTTGAATATTAGTGTTGTTACATTTATACAAATACCCTAAGGTAGATATGTAATAAAATTAATACTATATGCTAATAAATATTGCTGGGAATTCGATTCTGAATATTAATTGTATAAAGTGAGTAAAGGGGAGTTACCATGCGCCAGACAGGTATCTTTTTGTTCGTTTAAGATCATGTCTGCATTTTTAATTCTATTTATTTCTAAATTTTCTAATAGGTTTAATTTTATGCCTTTGTTTTGTATGTGTAGAATTTTAAATTTATCGTCAAAAAGATGATTTGATTCTGTTAAATGATTACTGTACTCTGAGTCGGTTTTGTTTTTTAAATAGCTTCTTTTATGTTCTAAAATCCGAGTTTCGAATGAGCGACTTGTCTGACCTATGTAACTTTTATGACAAGAAACCACAATTCAACTGATACAGTCCAGATTTTTTTGATCTATTTTGTTTTCCCTTTGCGTTTTTAATGAATTTTCCTAACGAGTTGTTTGTTCTAAAAGCTATGTTGATATTATATTTGTTTAAGTGGTTTTTAATTTTCTCTGACGTGTTATCAAAATAGGTTAAAACATTATATTTTTCCCAGTGTTTTCTTTCTTGGGGTATAGTACAGAAATAGCTTTAGTTTTTAATTTTTTGTTTAGAATTGAGTCTATGGTGTCAGGAGAATATCCGTTGTTAACAGCAATTTGTTTTATTAGATTTAATTCTTTATTAAAATCATCTACAAATAAGGAGACACTTACAAGTCTATGCAACATACTGTGGTAAGCTGCCACTTTGTGTTGTAGGAGGTTCTTGACTTAACGATAACCAGACACTACAACAAACACAAATACTCTATTTTTCACAAACCCTCACATACTAATACTACAATAAATATAAAATCAGCTCACCCCCTACAACACAAATTGGCAGCTTACCACAGTATGTTGCATAGACTTGTAACTATCCCCTTATCTGTAGATGATTTTTAATAAAGAATTAAATCTAATAAAACAAATTGCTGTTAACAACGCATATTCTCCTGACACCATAGACTCAATTCTAAACAAAACATTAAAAATAAAGCTATTTTTTTAGTATACACCAAGAAAGAAAACACAGGGAAAAAATATAATGTTTTAAACCTATTTTGGTAACACGTCAGAGAAAATTAAAAACCACTTAAACAAATATAATATCAGCTTAGCTTTTAGAACAAACAACTCGTTAGGAAAATTCATTAAAAAACGCAAAGGGAAAAACAAAAATAGATCAAAAAATTCTGGAGTTATCAGTTGAATTGTGGTTCTTGTCATAAAAGTTACATAGGTCAGACAGGTCGCTCATTCGAAACTCGGATTTTAGAACATAAAAGAAGCTATTTAAAAAACAAAACTGACTCAGCGTACAGTAATCATTTAACAGAATCAAATCGTCTTTTTGACGATAAATTTAAAATTCTACACATACAAAACAAAGGCATAAAATTAAACCTATTAGAAAATTTAGAAATAAATAGAATTAAAAATTCAGACATCATCTTAAACGAACAAAAAGATACCTGTCTGGCCCATGGTAACTCCCCTTTACTCAATTTATACAATTAATTTCAGAATGGATTTCCCAGCAATATTCATTAGCATATAGTATTAATTTTATTACCTATCTACCTTAGGGTATTTGTATAATTGTAACAACACTAATATTCAAATATCATTTTGTATCAGAAGAAGCTATAGTATAGCGAAACGCGTCATACAGTTTCAGTTAAACTAAATAAAGTGGAAATTTGACAATATCAGTCTTTCATTACATACATGACCTATGTTCACTGTAAACCGAATTTATCTTAATATTGTCAGAGCTTGCAAATTTGGTTTCTCTTACCTTGATGATAACGCTTAAATAGCTACAGCTGATTATACAATTTCTTTCTTTTTTATACATCATTCATGTTTATTATTAATTATAGTTGATATTGATCTTCCGCCTTACCACACGTTTATGAAATTTTATAGGTACATTTAGTTTGTATCTTTGGTGGTCCCACGCATTGTTCAGGTTTCTTAAAATGCTAAAGATTGTGTGAATGTTGGAGCTTTTAAATAATTTGGATATTTTGTTTGGAATATCGTGTAAGTAATGTAAAATTCTAGTTTCTGCTGGTAGATTCTTATTACTATTTTCTCTAGAAGCCAGATTTTAGAACGGTTAAACAAACCTCTAATATTGGCAGTACAATAATAATCTTTACGTTTAAGAGTAGTGGTCGGTTTGATTTGTTTCTGATGAGACAGAATGGTCATCACATATTGATAAAACTCTGAATGCTAGTGAGTTGATAACTAAAGATGAGACCATGAAAAAATATTCAAATATCTATTGATCAGAGTATTCGAATATTCCAAGAATATGTTACTTTTCCTTTATATCAGTACATCAGGACAAAAAGGGTGCAATTTGATCCAGTTGATTTCAGATGAGATCAACTTTTTTAAAAAATATCCATGACAATACTTGCTACTGCAGGAAATAGTGAAGAACCCATGGATGCTTCTAAAGTTTGTTCGTAAAATGTTCTAATTTTATAGTTTTCAGCGCTCAAGGCTCCAACTTTATAGTTTTCAGTATTTCAGTGAAATGGTATTGTAAACTTTTGGAAGCCCTAAAATCAAGGGCTTGATAGATCTAGAAGTAAAACTGGAGGGATTGTTTAAGTATGTAATTCGTCTCTTGATTTTGGTGATCAGGTCGATTTGAATAATCCAGTCGGTGTTGTCACTTAATAATTCATTGACCTTCTCCAGATATTTGTTTTGGTCGAAAATTACACTGCGTTACAAAATTTTAAAAAAATTAAGTACCCACTTAAATTTTTCCTGTTTATTTATTCATACACATCACTTATTAAGAATACATAAGTACTTTTTGTCTATCACGTACTGTTTTTTAGGTACGATAGTTAACAATTTTAAGTAAAATAATTAAGGAGTAAAGTACAGTGTACACGTAGCTTCATTAAATTTTCCAGTAATTCGAATAAAACTGCTAAAAAAAACTTATTATTAATACATTTGGACACAACTAAATATAAAAATATATGGTAAAAAGTTTATATTGTACATTAAAAGTTAAAAATATTTAACTTTTTCTCTTATGTTGGGAAATATCTTCTCGTTTTAAAAATCAGCAGTAATCTCCCAACATAGCTACATCCCAACGACCTTGAAACCGTTCCTCAAGCCTTTTCACATCCTGATGAAATCGTTCCCCTTATTCATCACTCACTGCTCCAAGATTTGATGGAAAAAAAGAGAAATGGGAATGGAGGAAATGAATTTTTAATGACATTCGGCAACCCATCTTTTTGTATGCTCTTAACAAATCGTTCACTAAGAGTTCTCCATTCCCGTCTCTATGATTTCCTAAAAAACCTTTTATCACGGCTTTTAATGATGTCCATGCGCATAGTTCTTCGTCATTTAGTGCTTGATCAAATTTGTTGTTTTTCATTAATAGATGTATTTGTGGACCAATAAAAATACCTTCTTTCAACTTTGCGTCACTTAATCTTGGAAAAATAGATTTTAAATATAAAAATCCTTAGCCATTTTTATCCATCGCTTTCACAAAATTCTTCACTAAGCCGAATTTTATGTGTAGAGGAGGTAAAATGACGTCTTCGGGGTTGATTAAAGGCAAGTATTTTAGATTTAACTTCCTACACACAAATTCCGTTCGTTTTGGCCAGTCTTTGATCAAATAGTGCTTATCAGTAGCTGTACCGTCCCACATGCAAAGAAAGTAGCAGTACTTAGTAAATCCACCTTGCAAACTAAGTAACATAGCTATTACTTTAAGGTCAGCGCACACTTTCCACTTAAAACTTTTGTATTTAATTGAATCCAATATTGATTTCATATTTTCGTATGTCTCTTGTTGAAATGTATTGACGGATATTTATTACCATCAGACTTGTTTTCGAACCATCAATAAAAAGACGCCATACATTTGTATCATAGGGAATTTCTAATTCACCCATCAAAGATTTCATGTCATTACAAAAACATATGTTTTCTGAACTAGAGTAAAAAGTTGCCATTTCTTTACTTCGTTTTCGTTGTACAGATATTTTGTGTCTGGTGCCAACAAGTGCCATTCCTGTAGTCTTGAACCAAGTAATTCGGCTTGTCTAACAGACAAATTCAAGTCCCGTATCAAATCATTTAATTCCCGTTGTTGAATTAAATGCGGTTGGCATATAGATCACTTGAAGAGGGTAAAAAGTCTGGATCTTGGTTGTTAACTTCCATGTCTTGTCCATCGTTATTTTTATCGCTTGGTATATCTAACTCTTCAGTTTGACTTTTCTTAGGAGGCAAAGGAGGAGTCATGTCTTCACTATATGGTATTGGTTTTGATACAGAATTCACAGAAGGGTACTCGATATTATGCTTAATTTTTTTTGAAAATCCTCGTACATCAGCCATGCAGAAGTAGCAATCGTTAAAATGATTACTAGGTTCGCGCCACACAGTCGGTACTGCAAATAGCATAGATGTTTTGTTTCCGTTCAACCACGACAGGAGAGTAGCATAACATGATACACAAAACAGTTGCGGAATCCAGGGTTTATCTTGATGTACAGTACGTCCAAAATATAGAAAATACGCAGTACATACTTTTTGAGATATTTTTTTTCTTTGAGACTTGAGAATGTACTGTCCATACACGTAACAAAACTTGTTTGGTGAAGTTTTGCACTGACGGCGACTACTTTTTTCAGTATTCATCTTTAAAACTGTATTATTACACTCTTAATCAGGTAATCTCAAAGAAACTAAAAAGAAATGAACATATCCTCTCAATAGATTATCTAGCGATTACATTTATTAATATGAACAATATGAGGGTAGGTTAAGAAAAGGTTATCGGTGTGTACCTTAAAAACAAGACGTAATAGAAATAAAAGACATCCACTGCTTACATACTATAACTAATAGGAAACTATAATAGCAATCAGTTTTACGGGTACCAAAATCATGTCACGCAGTGTTACTATTACATTTCTTTTGTGTGCTGAAACGCTCCGTACTGACTCGTTGGTGCACTAACCTGAAGATACCATGTGTAATCGTAGTCAAAACGTCGGAAAGTAACTTAGATTTGACGCTATTCAATTCTAAAACCCACAATTTATCAAGTATGGTATTCTTACAATAACAAAACTTGTATCATTATGAAACAAGATACTAGTTACTATGAAATTTTAGTTTCTTTTTTGGTAGTGTGCTCGTATAGTGTACCAGGTGTACAAGTATGAAATGCGGATTTTATTTCTAAAAAAAACATGTTAAATTCGGAAGAATGATAAAAAGTGTTTTATTCCAGTAAAAATTTTCCCCTTTTGCTGCGAAACTTTCATCGAGCCATTTTTTCACATCTTCGTATGAACCAAAGCGCTGCTCAGCAAGTGCGTGACCCATCGATGCAAGCAAGTGGTAATCGGAAGGAGCCAAGTCTGGTGAGTAAGCCGCATGGGGTAGAACTTCCCAGCTGAGTGCTTCCAACGTGTCGCGAACTGGTTTTGCCGTACGAGCATTGTTATGAAGAAAAATGACTTTGTGTTGCCTCTTTCGATATTCTGGCCTTTTTTTCAAGCAAGGTTCAAATCGGTCAATTGTTGTTGGTAACGTTTAGTATTAACCGTTTCCCCAGGTTTTAACAGCTCATAATAGACCACGCCCCTCTGGTCCCACCAAACACAGAGCATCGTCTTTCTGCCAAAGCGATTCGGTCTTGCGGTGGATGTGGATGGTGCGCCTGGGTCTACCCATTATTTTTTGCGCTTGAGATTCTCAAAATAAATCCACTTTTCATCAACTGTAACTATACGATGCAAAAACGACTTCCTTTTCTACCGAGCGAGCGAAACGTCACACGTGTTTTTGCGCTTTTCCATTTGCCTGTCGTTCAACTCATGTGGTACCCATCTACCGGTCTTCTGAATCTTTCCCATCTCTAGTAGCCAATTGAAAACAGCTTGTTGACTAACGTCCAATTGCTCGGCGAGTTGTTTTTGTGTTTGCGAATCATCTTCGTCCAACAATGCTTGAAATTCCACATCTTCGTATTTTTTTTTGCGGTTTTCCACGTTCCTTTTCTGCAACATCGAAGTCACCACTTTTGAAACTCCGAAACCATCGTTCACACGTATTTTGCGATGAAGAATGTTCCCCATAAGCTTCTTGAAGTAATCGGTATGAGTCGACAACAGTTTTCTTCAAATGAAAATAAAAAATTAATACTGTCCGCGAATGCTCTTTGTTCGGTATAAATTTTGACATATTGAACACAACACAACACTGCACACATTTTTCCAATTTATCACTAGTGCGCATCTGATACTTGTTGATGACACAACAAGATGGCGCAGTGTCAAATCTTTATAGCACAAACTGCATTGGTGCACCATCCGCATTTCATACTTATACACCCGATATAACACATGGGCTGAAAAGTCCCGGGCCTAACAAAGAAAACACGGTTTTTTTTGGTTCAAAATTAGCTTTATTCATCAACGTAATCTCCATCAAGAGCAACGAAATCATTCCAGCGCCGCTCTAACATTTCAATACCACTTTTGTAGAACGATTTATCTTTTGCCTCAAAATAGGCCTCAGTTTCAGCGATAACCTCTTCATTCGTGCGAAATTTCTTACCGGCGAGCATTTTTTTCAGGTCTGCGAACAGCCAGTAGTCGCTGGGAGCCAAATCTGGCGAATACGGTGGATGTGGGAGCAATTCGAAGTTCAATTCATGTAGTTTTGCCATTGTTTTGATTGACTTGTGACACGGTGCGTTGTCTTGATGAAACAAAATTTTTTTCTTTGTCATATGCGGTCGTTTCTTTGCAATTTCGGCCTTCAAACGCTCCAATAACGCTATATAATATTCACTGTTGATGGTATTTCCTTTCTCAAGATAGTCGATGAATATTACACCACGCACATCCCAAAATACCGAGGCCATAACCTTTCCAGCCGATTGTTGTTCTTTCGGGCGCTTTGGACGAGGTTCACCAGTTGCTGTCCACTCAGATGACGATCGTTTTGATTCCGGAGTGAAGTGATGGATCCATGTTTCATCCATTGTCACATATCGACGCAAAAATTCCGGTTTGTTACGTTTAAAACATGGCCAAACACTGCTCAGAATCATCAACACGTTCTTGTTTTTGATCAACAGTGAGCAAACGCGGCACCCACTTTGAACAGAGCTTTCTCATAGTCAAATGCTCATGCAATATAAAGCCAACACGTTCTTTTGATATCTTTACGATGCCAGCTAACTCACGCAACTTCATTTTTCGATCATTCAAAACGATTTTATGGATTTTTTTTTGATGTTTTCTGGTGTTACCGCCTCATTTGGACGTCCACTGCGTTCTGCATCATCGGTGTCTCTACGACCACGTTTGAAGTCAGTAAACCAACGTTTTATTGTTGTTTCTGATGGAGCGGAGTCCCCATAACACTTTTCAAGCCATTGCTTCGCTTGAACGGTATTTTTTCCCATCAAGAAGCAGTGTAAAATTAAAACACGAAATTGTTTTTGATCCATTGTTTTGAAAATAACAAAAGTAGCGTCACTCTTAGCATAATAACTCACAAACTAATGAATAGAATATCATGAAATTTTAACAGCTGTCTTTTGAAGGTTAGTATTAACTGAAAAAAAGGTGACTGCAATAAAACTAGCGCCATCTATGTGTTAGGCCGGGGACTTTTCAGCCCATGTGTTATTTTTCAAATAATAGAGTAGACAAGACTTATAACAATGTACCATATAAATTTAATTTACTTTGTTATTATTTCGTAAAGCAGTTTATTTACGTTAAATCTAATATTACACTTAAAGATGGAAGAATTATAGCTTGAAAGTCTACCAGTTATAGATTACAAAAAGACATCGTAAGTCAAGAGTAAGTTCAGCACAATATGTAATAGTTTAACATGTTGTACAAATTGGTTTCCTATCTCTACACCTGATTTATGGGCTATTCCTTAACGGGTTAACTTTTATTTTATGTTCTTCGGAACGATGTAAACTCGCTACTCCTTTATACGAAAATTAAATATTGGAATTTTCTTATTTACTTATTTTCCTGTAAGTCGGAAATTTTTAAAAAGTTAAGCTTTTAAAGAAGATCTTTAAATCCTTACTGTTATTTTCATGCATAAGATAAATAAGAGGAAAAGTCAATTCAGAAAATGAACTTCGGATTCGAAGGAAATAGATTTTTTTTAATGGCAGAATCCCCATCTCGGATGCTAACTCATTTTTTTACACTGCTACAGACGCCAAAAAAATTTAAATTACAGAACGATAAAAAATAAGTAATAATAATATACCTTAGACACTACCTGCATTCAAGCTTCATTTCGTGAGAATCCCGGCCTGTCGATTCAGTAATAACAGTAGCGTTTATTTTTTACAGTTTTTCTTCCTCTTACATTACTCAACGGGCTTATTACCAGTTTATAACAAGAGTTTGATAATAACATGATCACTTCAATTTCATTAGATTTTCAGAGAATTGTTCCTACCCGACAGAACCCGTTTCCGTATTTCCCTTTTTTAATCCACTATAAAATTAGTACATCCATTTGGTTATAAATATTTTCCCTTTTCAAGTTTTCTATTTCTACTCGATATTTAATGGTACTATACCCTTGTAAGCTTTAGAACCAGCACGATGGGTTTTTGGCAGGCAGGTCGGCTGCAGCGCGGAATCAGTTTTCAATAAAGAGCGTCGAACGATAGGTGTTTCATCTTAATTCTGTGCACATGTTTTTTACGACGATCCATCCCAAAATCGTCATTTTTGGTGCGAAAACTCTCCTATGCGTAAGTTGCTATTTCCTTGTTGTGACCATTTCGCCCCTTATCGGCCCAATCTGGAATTTCCAGTAAAAAGAATCGTTTTTTTTTTTTTTTTCAAAGAGCTGACCGACGCCATTTTACAGTACCGCCCTTCCTCCCAAACAGCTCTTGCCACATGCTGCAGAGTCGATAAAGTAAAATCATTTGAAAAGCCTGAGACCTTTTTATAGGTGGTACAATGTTTTGTTTCTTTTCAGGATTTTATTTCTGGTTTCATGGTTTCATTACTTTTACTACTACTTTTGGTTTCCATAACACAGCCCCACAAAAAAAAAAGTGGGGTATACTTTTGATGCGATATATCAGATTCGTAGTATTTTTGCCGCTGATTACGAATCTGACGTCAGAATATCGCCATCACATCTCAATTTTTTTCTAACCTCAAAAAATAGGTAAAAATTAGTAAAAATTAAGAAAAATATACTCCTAAAAAAATTGATTCAAGCTTTTTTCATGAATCCAAAGATGTATTAATATGTATTCGGACACGCTAAGCTAATATTCATCGGTTGGATTGAGCCATACAGTTCTGTTTTCTTTCTAACCTCAATAAATCAGACAGATATATAGTGCTTCTCGAATGCAAAAATGAATTCAAATTAAAATTCAACCGATCCTTACCAAATTTGGAACACGGGGATTTTTTGGGTCGCTGATCACGAATCTGAGGTTGGATTTGCAAAATTCAAGATGGCAGATGTTTTCGCGCCATTTTGAACGCCGAGAAAATTCATCGGTCGATTTTTATTCTTCTACCTGCATCCAGGGCACCTCCACGTGGTGACGGTGGGCAACGGTGTTACTCCACTAGCCGGCAGAGTCCCTGGATAACGGCTTAGATGCCGTCATGGCAGGTAGAAGAAAGAGAATTACGATGCAGGGACTCGGAAACCCAGTATCGGCGGTTGCTCAGGGTGGGAAAGCGGGCCCGCAGCCGTCGTCATCCAGCGACCGTAGCTCTTCATGTGTGGGTGACTTGGCTCATGTAGAGTATAATGCTACAAGAAAACGGTCTCACGGTACAAGGACTTTTCATAAGTGCGATAAAAACAGTGATTCATTTTGTTATATTTGCTGTCAATACGTATTGAGTAAAATGGGGTCACCGATAACGGATAAGATTAAAACCTTATTTAAGGATTGTTTTAACATTGAAATACAGCACCAGGATACAGATTGGGTTCCCCACATCATTTGCAGTTCTTGCAAAATAATGTTGTACATCAATAAGAAGGCGATTAAATATTCCAGACCAGCAATATGGAATAGACCATACAGTGAAAATGATTGCTACTTTTGTATGAATGTTGTATCTAGGGATAACCGAAAAAATAAAAGCACTATTACTTATAACGATGTTTCGAAAGTAACAAGACCAACTAAACTAAGTCCGCCTCCTGAACCACTTGATGCTGATGTTATGGAAACAAATGATTTCACCTTATCAGTTCATGCCGAAAACATTGAGACTGTCGAAAAAGATTCAAACACTGTTACTAATGAATGTTCTAGTGGCAACCTATCATATACTAGTGACACAGATAAAGAATTTCTACCATACAACCGTAAACCAGAACCAATACTCGTATCACAGTCAGAACTTAGTGATCTAGTCAGAGATTTAGGCTTATCCAAAGATGGTTCAGAGCATCTTGCTTCCTTTTTAAAGGAAAGACATTTACTTAAGCCAGAAGCTACGATTTCTTATTATAGAAACAGAGATGAAGAATTTCGAAAATATTTCACAATGGACGAGGAATTGTTCCTTTCATATTGTACCGATGTAAAAGGTCTTATGGATGAATTTCAAAATAACTAATACGATCCTGAAGAATGGAGACTGTTCATTGATTCTTCTAAACGGAGCATTAAGGCAGTTTTGCTGCATAATACCAACGTTTACGCTCCCATTCCGATTGCTCATTCCACAGTTATGGAAGAGCAATATGAAAAAATGAAGCAGCTTTTGATAAAAATAAAATATGCTGATCATAACTGGAAAATTTGTGGAGATCTGAAAATTGTAACAATATTGCTTGGCCAACAGTCAGGGTTTACACTTTATCCCTGTTATAAATGTCTGTGGAATAGCAGAGACAGGGAACGTCATTATAAGAAAAAAATTTGGCCAACAAGAGAATCGTTCACTCCTGGTGAAAATAATGTATTGTTTCCACCATTGGTAGATCCAGGAAAAGTTCTTATTCCCCCGCTTCACATTAAGCTTGGACTTATGAAGCAATTCACGAGAGCATTAGATACAAACGGCCCATGTTTCAAATATTTGCATAAAAAACTTCCGAAATTTTCTGAAGCTAAAATTAAGGCAGGCGTATTTGACGGGCCACAAATAAGAAAATTGTTTCAAGATTCATTATTTGTTACTAAAATGAATAAAGTTGAAAAAGCTGCTTGGCTTAGTTTTAAAGAAGTCGCAACAAACTTTTTGGGAAATAATAAAAGTCCTAAGTACAAAGAAATAGTCGAGAAAATGGTAAAAAATTTTCAAACATTAGGTTGCTTAATGAATCTAAAATTACATTTCCTGGACTCCCACATCGATGATTTCCCAGATAATCTTGGTGACTACAGTGAGGCGCAAGGGGAACGTTTTCACCAAGATCTGAAAATCATAGAAAATCGGTATCAAGGACGATGGGATGACCATATGCTAGCGGATTATTGCTGGTCGCTAAAAAGAGAAACAAGTCCTCAAAAGCGTTTGGGCAGAAAGCCTTTGAATAGGTCATTCGCGGAAAAAAGAACAAGATGCAGCCAAAAAAAGGAAAGTTAGGCGCGGGTCTAACCTTCGCAATTCTAGGGCTTAAGGGTCTACTATTTGAGAGTATGTGGTTTAAAAGTCCTGGTTTTGAGTTTATTGGGTCTCATTTTTAAAGTTACAGGGTTATTGAGGTCTATTTTTTGAGGTTACAGGGTGTGGGAATCTAAGGTTTAGGGTTTAAGAGTATCAGGTTTGAGGATTCCCCAACTGTATACTAAATTTGGTAGGAATCGTTTGGTTTTCAAAAATTTTGTCCGCCATCTTGCATCCGCCATTTTGAATTTTGCAAATCCTACCTCAGATTCATGATCAGCAACCCAAAAAACCCCCGTGTACCAAATTTGGTGAGAATCGGTTGAATTTTAATTTGAATTCGTTTTTGCATTCGAGAAGCACTATATCTGTCTGATTTATTGAGGTTAGAAAGAAAACAGAACTGTATGGCTTAATCCAACCGATGAATATTAGCTTAGCGTGTCCGAATACATATTAATACATATTTGGATTCATGAAAAAGCTTGAATCAATTTTTTAGGAGTATATTTTTCTTAATTTTTACTAATTTTTACCTATTTTTTGAGGTTAGAAAAAAATTGGGATGTGATGGCGATATTCTAACGTCAGATTGGTGATCAGCGGGCAAAAATAATTTTTACCATCAGTTCCCCTTTCGTCTACAATTTTTTCTGTTAAGAGGTTTCCAATATTTTTTTGGTACGGCTTCTTGGTCTTTCATATTCTCCTGTTGTTCTAATTTTTCTGCGAGCGCTTTTCAAGGCTAATAGCGTTTTTTTGTTGAACATTATTAATAATTTGATCGTGTATTATTTTTATTACTGTACTAGATTACCAGTGTGATACGCAAATATGAAGAAATAAATTTGATAGTGTATATATCTTCAAATTTTATCACAGTTTCATATTTTAATATTTTTAGTACTATACTAGGTTACCAATGTGATAAGTAAATACGAAGAAATAAATTTGATCGTGTATATATCTTCAAATTCTATCACAGTTTTATATATTTAATATTTTTAGTACTGTATTAGGTTACCAGTGTGATATGTAAATACGAAGAATTAAATATGTATAATTTTATCTTGATTTCTTTGTTTTATTGTCTAGTATAGTGACACCTCAATTTGATTTATTTTAACAATGTTTATAGGACCTAGCATTTCCTGTTTCTATGCTGGGCAAAAGCATTTGCTCAATAAAAATAGGTGATGCCAAAAATAAATAAAAAATAACCGGTCAAGTGCAAGTTGAACTTGCGCAATTAGTGTTCGGTACGTTGATTGCTTTTAAAATAAAAATTTTGTTACGGAGGTATAAAATGATCACTGACTTCACGAAACACACCCCAAATGAGTTTTCAACAAAGTTTGTTTCCAATCTTTACTGAAACCTGACGACCTTGAAATTTTTGTTTTTTTTTTATATACCAGATAAATTATTAAAGGTAATGCACTCGTGATAATTTTAGTTCAATCTACACCCCGTGGAGAATATCGGCGGGTGGTCAGCGATTTTTCGCGCTCTTTAAAAATACTACAAAGAAAAGTGCGCACAAGTATTACATTATATATATATATATATATATATATATATATATATATATATATATATATATATATATTTACCCGTGTTTTCACAAGCTTTCATTTGACACAACACTCGATTACCTAGTAAAATTTTTTTTTCAATTTCAATTTTACCCCCAAAACTAACCCCTTAAGTCCAAATTTTATCTTTCAAAACTACATGGCTTTGATGAGGCGATCAATTCCTATATTATTACCAAATTTTAACTTTCTATGACAAATAGTTGCGGAGAAAATCGGGTGTGACAGACAGACGGACAGACAGACGGACAGACAGACAGACACCGAAGTCATCTTATAAGTGTTCCGTACGGAACACTAAAAAGGTATATTTAGTAGAGCATTTACATCTAAAACCTACCTCTACGATATAAGAGTAACCGTTTGGCACAGATAAGGTACTGTAAAAAAATGCGTCAAGATTCCTGTCTGCACTTCTATACTGTTGGTACATAAAATAAAGTCAACAGATACTACTTAAAGGCCCTAACTCACTAATCATATGTTTGTATGTTGTTCAACCTTTTACAACATTATCTTATTATCGGAAGAGGTACATTTCCAGCTTAGGTACCATATCAATAAACAAAACTGTCGATAAATCCACAACTAAAGCATATTATATATATATATATATATATATATATATATATATATATATATATATATATATATATATACATAAGAATTCAAATGGTTCACCTTGGCATCACCAAATGTGTTCGTGGTTCCCACTTCAAACCAGAACAAAATTATTAAAGCTGAAACATACCAAGACATCAAATTTATACATTAGAGATTTTGAATTTCACTGAAACAGTAGCTATGGAAGCAATTATCTTCATTTTATACAAGGAGAAGGTAATAATTTTTTCGAGAATTTCGTTTCCAACCCGTAATAAGCTGAGGTTCTGGTTGGACTGATTTCGTCACTCTCTCTGAATATGCGAATATAAAACTTATATTTGCAAAATAATGTTGAGAGAATTTTTCGTTACATTTTTATCCATAAAAAGGTCAAGTGTAAGTCACACTTGTGCAATTAGTGTTCCGTACCGTGATTACTTTTAAAATAAAAATTTTTGATACGGAGGTACAAAATGATCAGTAACTTCACAAAAGACACACCAAATGAGTTCTTAAAAATCAATACCTAGGACTCGGACAAAAATTCGTTTGTGATGGCCGAAAAAAACCTTTTACAACGTGAACTTCTATACCGTTAGGAAAATTGCTATCAAGACTCTGTTGCTAGTAGAACTAGTATATTTTATTATTTACTAGCGGTGCCCGCGGCTCCACTCGCGTGGATTTGATTCACTACTATCGTCACTGACTATTCCTTATGTTACCTAACGTATTTTATTATCTCCGATTATTTTTCCTTATCTCCCATTATCTCTCTATAATTTTCATTATCTAGGCTTATCTCTGCTCATCTCCCATTGTTTCTACTTATCTCTCATTATTTCTCCTTATCTCCCATTATCTCACCTATTCTCCCATTATCTAGGCTTATCTCGACTTATCTCGCAATATTTCTTCTTATCTCCCATTATTTCTCTTTATCTCCCATTATCTAACCATAACTTCCATTATCTAGACTTATCTCCAGTTATCTCTCATTATTTCTCCTTATATCCCATTATTTATATTTATCTCCCAATATCTCACCTTATCTCCCGTTATCTAGGCTTATATCGAATTATATAGAACATATGTATAAATTTATAAAAACACGTAAATCGAATAAGTGGTTCTCAAGTGATAAGCGCAATAACGGACAGACAGACAGACCGAGAGACGTTGCATTTTATATACATTATATTCTTTGCAACATGATATTGTTCCATATTTAGGCAGTGTATTGCAACTAACGGTAACCTTTTTTCCGACTTGATTCACTATTATCGTCACTGCTTATTCTTTATGTTACCTAACGCAATAAAATATATCCTATAACTTGGCCAGAGAACATATGTGTGTTTTAAAAAAAGCACGTAACGCACTAACGGACAAAGAGACAGATAAACAGATAGAGAGACTTCGCATTTTATATATATATTATAGATAGATAAACTGGCCAGAGAACATATGTATGTTTAAAAAAAAAAGCAAGTAAATCGGATAAGTGGTTCTCCAGTTATAAGCGCACTAACGGACAGACAGGCAGAGAGACAGGCAGACAGACAGATAGAGAGACGTTGCATTTATATATATTATAGATATAAGATTATAAATAACCTGGCCAGAGAACATATGTATGTTTTAAAAAAAAAGTACGTAAATCGGATAAGTTTTTCTCCAGTGATAAGCACACTAACGGACAGACAGACAGACAGACAGATAGAGATACGTTGCATTTTATTTATATATATATATATATATATATATATATATATATATATATATATATATATATATACATCAAATATGTAATAAAATATATATCTATAACTTGGTCAGAGAACATATGTATGAATTTAAAAAATTACGTATATCGGATAAGTAGTTCTCGAGGGATAAGCGCACTAACGGACAGACAGACAAACCTTATAGATATAGATTATTATTATTATTATATAACCTGGCCGAAGAATATATGTATGAATTTAAAAAAAGACACGTAAATCGGATAAGTGGTTCTCGCGTCATAAACGCACTAATGGACAGACGGACAGACAGAGAGACATTGCATTTTATATATATTATAGATTATAGATTATAGATATTCTCTGTTACATAATATTGTTCCATATTTAATGGTTTAGGCTGTGTATTGTAAATGAACGCGCTAGCAGCAAGCTTTTTTCCGACTCCATTCACTATTATCGTCACTGCTCATTCGTTATGCTACCTATCGTAATAAAATATAGCCTGTAACCTGACCAGAGAATATATGTATGTTTTTTAAAAAAAAGTACGTAAATCGGATAAGTGGTTCGCCAGTGATAAGCGCACTAACGGACAGACAGACAGACAGAGAGACGTTGCACTTTATATATATTGTAGATTCTAATTTTTTTCATATGTCATATAAATTATCAAAGATAATGAATACACCCCTGATAATTTTCATCCAATTTACACTACACCAGCGAATATTCCAAATTTTTATCAAAATTTTTTGATTAGTACTTCAGAAGCATTTCAAGACAAATAACTGGCCAAGTGCAAGTTGGACTTGCGCAATCGATGTTCCATACATTGATTGTTTTTAAAGGGTTACATATGTACATCTAAAGTTTTCAAATATTCGATTTTTTTACTGATATTTATGTTCTATACTTCTAGGAATTATTAAAAAAAAAAAATTAAGAAAATTCCATTCCATTAGAAAGTTATAACATTAAATGTGACCTGGCGTCGTATTGGGACCCCTACCTGTCTCAAGGCACTGTCTGCAATATTACTCAGTCAATTTTTATTATTTCAATTTTTCTTTTTAAATCCTAATCATTACTTTTTTTACAAAATGTCAAGTGGCTTCTTTAATTTTTCTAACAGACAATTTTTTATAAATAATTAAACATAAATTTTTAGGTCTAAAATTGCATACTAAAATTTGAAACACCGTAAATTTTTTATTTTTGAAGAAAAAAACTCTTCGTCAATTTTTGACTACTATCATACATTATTGTACAAGATTAATTGTTATTTTTGCGGATTGGATTATTTTTTGTGAGGTTATTCTGCAGACAAGGAGGCGCTACAGTTTTCATCAGTGGTCCATTTAACCCGATAAAAAATAATGTTAACATTTAAAACATTTTTCAAAAAAAAATTTTCTTATAATTTAAAGTGTAATGAAAATATATAATCGTCATTCTTTTGTATTATTCACTTAATAACCTTCAAAACTTTTTTTTTAAATATACATACTTTTTGCATCGTCCAGGTGTATGCAATGTGTCCCAAAAAGTTTTGTACAAATGGAGAAAAAGTTTATCTTACATATTACAAAAAAATTTATTCTTGATAAAAAGTTCTGCATCACATGGAAATCCATAATCATCATCAGCAACAAAAGTTTAAAATATTTGATAGTACGAGGATTGATTTAAAAGTTCGCGGCTTCACCAAAAAAAATTATATATATTTTTATTATATTACCCTCAATAAGTTCATACTTTCTTTGGTTGTCACGGTGTAAAATTTTGTTGCTGTAGAATTTGTGGTTTTTAGGTTAGAACGAGTTTAGTGAGACCAAGTGCAGCGTTTTTGGAAAAATAGAAAAAATTGAAAAACGTGCGGTCATCAAGTACCTATTTAAAAAAAGATTAACACCAAAGAAGATCCACGATCATATAAAAACAACACTAGGGAAATCTGCTTCGTTATATACCACTGCGAAAGAATGGGTTACAGAATTTAAACGTGGACCAGAGAGCATCGAAGATGACCCTCGCTTCGGCCGGCCCACGACGTCTACGACTGAAGAAAACATATTGAAAGAACTATCAGAGAGATTGCAGACACTATAAGACAAGAGAGCATCGAAGATGACCCTCGCTTCGGCCGGCCCACGACGTCTACGACTGAAGAAAACATCGGCAAAGTGTGTGATCTCATATTGAAAGAACTATCAGAGATATTGCAGACACTATAGGACGAGAGAGCATCGAAGATGACCCTCGCTTCGGTCGGCCCACGACGTCTACGACTGAAGAAAACATCGGCAAAGTGTGTGATCTCATATTGAAAGAACTATCAGAGATATTGCAGACACTATAGGACGAGAGAGCATCGAAGATGACCCTCGCTTCGGCCGGCCCACGACGTCTACGACTGAAGAAAACATCGGCAAAGTGTGTGTGATCTCATATTGAAAGAACTATCAGAGAGATTGCAGACACTATAGGACGAGAGAGCATCGAAGATGACCCTCGCTTCGGCCGGCCCACGACGTCTACGACTGAAGAAAACATCGGCAAAGTGTGTGATCTCATATTGAAAGAACTATCAGAGAGATTGAAGACACTATAGGACGAGAGAGCATCGAAGATGACCCTCGCTTCGGCCGGCCCACGACGTCTACGACTGAAGAAAACATCGACAAAGTGTGTGATCTCATATTGAAAGAACTATCAGAGAGATTGCAGACACTATAGGTATCTCGTATGAACGAGCACAAAACATCATTGCCAACGAACTCGGATTTTCTAAGCTTTCCGCAGAATGGGTCCCCAGATTGCTTTCAGTTGAACAAAAACGAATTCGACTCATGATTTCTCGAGACTGTTTGGAGATGTTTGAGACTGATCTGCAAGATTTTCTTAACAGATTTGTGACAATGGACGAAACCCGGGTTCTCCACTATACTCCAGAGTCAAAACAACAACCCAAGCAGTGGAAAAAATCTGGTGAAGCGACCCCATAGAAAGCGAAGGCAATTCTGTGGGCTGGAAAAGTGATGACGTCAGTTTTTGGGGATGATAAAGGTGTTATTATTGTGGGCTACCTTTCGAAAGGCGAAACAATAAACTCGACTTACTATTGCACCCTTTTGCGTCGTTTACGTCAAGAAATTGAAGAGAAATACCCAGGATTACTGAGAAAGAAAGTTTTGTTTCATTAGGACAACGCTCGCTTTTACACGTCTGTTGATTGGGTGGCTCAAATTCGTGATTGTGGTTTCCAATTGCTGCCCCACCCTGCTTATTCTCCTGATTTGGCACCTTCGGACTTTTATCTGTTTCCAAACCTAAAAAAACACCTCGGTGGCCAGAAATTTTCATCAAATGAACAAGTCGAAGCTGCAGCTAACCAGTATTTTGAAGACCTTGAGGAATCTTTTTTTCAAACAGGTGTGGAAGCTTTGGAAAGCAGTTGAAAGAAGTGCTTAGAACTCGAAAAGTCAAAATATTTTTGTACGTATGTTATTTTGCTTTCTTGACTAGGCCGCGAACTTTTCAATCCATCCTTGTATATAGGGAAAATAAAACATAATGATTTATAATGAAGAGTAAGGTGTATTTAAATTTAAATAGAGAGCAAAATATTAATTGAAAATGTTAATATGAACTAAAATATTATGCTCACGTTTAGATTTATAACCTTCCCAGTTAAAAATTCAAAAAAAAAAATCCAGTTAACACGTCAGTAATTGTCGGATTATTTATTGAACAAAGGTAAACGAAATTAATTAAAAACTAGTGTACTCATTTTGATTGTATCATATTTTTGCTAAAAATTTGATAACCTTTTTATCTGCTTTGCAACAATTACATCCGTAATAAATTTGTGCTAATATCATTTTATTTTGAAATTGCAACATTACTTAATTACTACGTACATAACATCACAACTAAACATATGGATTAATTCTTTATTGCACAAGTGTTTCAAGATATCCACCGTCCCTTTCTAAACAGGTGGTCGTTCTTCGAGAAAAATCTTTTACTACATCTCTAATTACATAAGGAGTTATAGTGTCACATGTTTCCCTAATGACTCTCTCATCTTGAAATGGCCTTTTGAAGATAAAGATTTCTTTTAAGTAGCCACATAAAAAAAGTCTAGAGGGGTGATGTCCGGCGACCTTGAGGACTCAGGGAACTCATTATTTAAAAATTCTAGGTAACGTTCAGCGTTCATATTATTTCGAAAAAAGAATGGTCCTATCTTTAAAAATTCCACACCATACATTGGTTTTTAAACGAGTATTGTTCTCGAGTTTGGATATTGAAGTTAGGATTAACATCGCACCACCAGCGATGGTTTTGAAAACTTACTGTCCCATTAGAGGCAAATGTCGTATTTGTCTTGCCATAAACCTGTTATCTTCCAACTCTTCTTGAAACCAAGCACAAAATTCAAATCTTCTTTCAAAATTTCTTGCTTTTAAAGTATGGGTAAATTGGGGTTTGTATGGTTTAAATATATTTGATCTTAAAATTCTCGCAACTGTAGTTTTACTGACATTCAATAAAGCTGAACTCTTCCGAAGTGAACCTTTTGGCTTTTCTACTACCGACAGAATTACTTAATTTAGATTATCTTCATTTGAAACGCATACCCAATGTTTTTTTTAAATTTATTTTCTACATTTTCATAAATCTTGAATTTATTTATTAGATATTTTACGGATGTAAAGAGTACAGGGCGTCTATTATTAAAGATTTCTGCTGCTTCTCTAAAAGTTTTATAATCATCTCCAACTATGAGAACAATTTAAATTTTATTTTCACCACTCATTTTTACTAGCATTTCTAATTATTGCAAATACATACTGACGTTAACTTTGAAGTTTATTGACAGTTGTTAGATATTTCCAAAGATATTTTCTTTTATTGTCAGCCTAAAATTTGTGGTGATTTCGTTTTCTTTTCTTGAATATACAATTACTGACGTGCTTACTGGATTTTTTTTTTGAATTTTTAACTAGGAAAGCCACAAATCTAAACGTAAACATAAATTTTAAGTTCCTATTAACATTTTCAGTTAATATCTTGCTCTGTATTTAAATTTAAACACACCTTACTCTTCATTATAAATCATTATGTTTTTTTCCCTGTATACCATCAAATATTTTAAACTTTTAACGTTTGATTATGGATTTCTGCAATGCTAAATTTTTATCAAGAATAAATTTTGGGACACACTGTATAACTCCTTAAAATAAAGATGTTTGTTACGGAGGTATAAAATGATCAGTGAGTTCTCAAAATACACTCAAAATGAGTTTTCAACAAAGTTTTTTTCTGATCTTTACTGAAAGCTGATGACTTTAATTTTTTTTTTATATACCAGATAAATTTTAAAGGTAATGCATGCGTGATAATTTCTGTTCATTCTACAATCTGTGGAGAATATTTCAGAATTTTTTCAAAATTTTTGATCGGTACTTTTCGAGATAAGGTGGGGGATAGCGATTATTCGGAATTTTGAAAAATAATACCAAGAAAAGAATGCTCAAGTATTACATTATATATATTTTTGAAGCTTTCCCCTGTCGATGACCTGGTAAAAATTCTTTTTTTCATTTCCGATTTTAAGTCAAAATTTAACTTTCAAAACTACACGGCTCTGATGAGCTGATTCCTATATTAGTCTCAAATTTTAACTTTCTATCTCAAATAGTTTCGGAGAAAATCAGGTGTGACAGACGGACAGACAACCACCAAAGTGATCTAATAAGTGTTCCGTACGGAACACTAAGAACAATTTAACGACGCAAAAAATATTTAACCCAACCAACACTCACGCCTTTGTGACTAATAAAATCATTTTCGTTATGCTCGACAGATTAAGATGAATGACGCCTAAAACAATATATTATTTGAACAGGAGGCATATTGAGATGCAGCATCGTTTCCGACGTTTTCAATTACCATTTCCTTTCTGCTTCGCCTAATTAAGTAATATCTTTCTATCTGGCCATAAAATCACGCCTAGTCTTAGAATTTTAATCTATGTAAATTTGACTTTCATTAAGGCTGCAGCTGACAAAGCTAATTAAATAATTAATTAATGGGAGACGATGCTATGATTATTGATATTTGTAGATTCAACGTTTAATTTTCGGTATTTTTATTTATACTCAAATTTAGTTAAAGTTAATAATTGAAATATTTTCGTGACATTTCCTAAAATAAACGTATATTTTATACCTAAATATTTTTAAAAATTTGTCTATTGGTTTCTCTAAAACTCTAAATACTTAACATCGTCATAGTTTAAACTATATTTTATCTTTACATATATATATATATATATATATATATATATATATATATATATATATATATATATATATATATACATACATACATATATAAAGGGTGCCCCATTTGTATGGAATAACTAGCCGGGCCCGCGGCTCCGCTCGTGTGGATTTGATTCATTACTATCGTCACTGCTTAATCCCTATGTTACCCAACGTAATAAAATATCTCCCATTATTTCTCCTTATCTCCCATTATCTCTACATAATTTCCATTATCTAGGCTTATCTCTGCTCATCTACCATTATTTCTCCTTATCTCCTATTATTTCTCCTTATCTCCCATTATCTCACCTTATATCCCATTATCTAGGCTTATCTCGACTTATCTCGCAATATTTCTCCTTATCTCCCATTATTTCTCCTTATCTCCCATTATCTCACCATAACTCCCATTATCAAGACTTATCTCTGCTTATCTCCCATTATTTTTCCTTATCTCCCCTTATTTATACTTATCTCCCATTATCTCACCGTATCTCCTATTATCGAGGCTTATCTCGACTGATCTCCCATTATTTTCTCCTTATCTCCCATTATCTCACCTTATCTCCCATTATCTAGGCTTATATCGAATTATATAGAACATATGTATAAATTTATAATAACACGTAAATCAGATAACTGGTTCTCAAGTGATAAGCGCACTAACGGACAGACAGATAGACAGGCAGGGAGACAGGCAGACAGACAGACAGAGAGACGTTGCATTTTATATATATTCTAGATAGAAGATTATAGATAACCTGGCCATTAAAAAAAAACACGTAAATCGGATAAGTGGTTCTCGAGTGATAAGCGCAATAACGACAGACAGAGATACATTGCATTTTATATATATTATAGATGTAATAAAATATATATCTATAACCTGGTCAGAGAACATATGTATGAATATTTAAAAAATCACGTAAATCGGATAAGTGGTTCTCGAGGGATAAGCGCACTAACGGACAAACAGACAGAGAGACGTTGCATTTTATATATGTTATAGATATAGATTATTATTATTATATAACCTGGCCAAAGAATATATGTTTGAATCTAAAAAGAGACACGTAAATCGGATAAGTGATTCTCGCGTCATAAACGCAGTAATGGACAGACAGACAGAGAGAGAGACATTGCATTTTATATATATTATAGATTATTGCTTATAGATATTATCTGCTACATGATATTGTTCCATATTTAATGGTTTAGGCTGTACATTGCAAGGGAACGCGCTAGTGGCAATACTTTTTTCCGACTTCATTCACTATTATCGTCACTGCTCATTCCTTATGCTACCTATCGTAATAAAGCATAGCCTATAACCTGGCCAGAGAACATATGTATGTTTTAAAAAAAAAAGTACGTAAATCGGATAAGTGGTTCTCCAGTGATAAGCGCACTAACGGACAGACAGACAGACAGAGAGACGTTGCATTTTATATATATTATAGATGATTCCACAGCCTTTATTAATAAGTGTATCAAAAAAATGTTTAAATAAAAGTTATAGGGTGCTTACGGCACATATGCTGACGTTAATAATAAAATATTCTGAACTGTCAGTTCGAAGAAATTACGCCATCTTGATTTTTTAAATACAAAGCCCTATATATTATTTTATTTTTGAGTCCTACTAAAGAATCTAGATATTAATTGTCTAACATACCATATGTCTAAATTGAACTGTTTTGGAAATATTGTCATTTGAAATTTAAAATAAAAAAAGACAAAGAAAACTATTAATAAATATTCTAGATTTATTTTTAAGGTAATAATTGCTCAAACTGTTTACCGTTAACCGCGAGGCAATGACCCAATCTGTCATAAACAGCCTGACCAGAGTTTTGCAGAGAATCTAGGGTGATCTTTGCCACTTCATATTGAATTCTTTGTTGCAAATTTTTTACAGTTTCAGGTCCACTTTGGTAAATTTTGGTTTTCAAATGACCCCATAAAAAAAAATCGAGTGGCGTAAGGTCGGGACTCCTTGCAGGCCATTCCATAGCACCTCTTCTGGCTATCCATCGATTAGGAAAAATCGCATCCAAATATCTACGAACATTGATTTCATCGGGAAAAAGACCTGCACAAGTTGGAATAACTTGCTTTTGGAGTAACTGTAAATACCGCTATCCTGTTAAATTTCCATCGATAAAAAAAAGGGACCAATGATATGACGTCCTCAAATCCGGGCCCACATATTTATCTTTTGTGGTCTTTGAGAATGACAATCGATTATCCAGTGGGATTCTCAGTAGACTAGTACCAGCAGTTATACCTATTAACTCTTCCGTTAAGACAAAATGTGGCCTAGTCAGAAAAAACAATATTATTAATTAGGTTAGGATCATTATTGATTCGTTCCATTATGACCAAAATTCAACGCGTCATCTTCAGATAATTCTTACAATAGAATGGGTTCGTACGTATGGAATTTTTCTTCATTCAATATACGACTTAAGGTACCTTTACTTATGTTGTGGTCTAGACAAAGCTGACGAGTAGCGGTATGGGGATTTTCTGTAATTTCTAATAAAACATCTAACTTTTTATCATTGCTTATTTTTAACTTTTGGAGGTCCAAATTTAGAACGATCCTTAACATGACCTGATTGTCTAAATCGTTAATGTTTTGCTAACTACGGACTGGGTAATAGGTTCTCAATTTGGATATTCTACATTAAAAAGATGACACACATCCTGTTGTAATCTCCTACGGGCTCCGTAACCAACTATCATTTTTTTTTATTGGCCTAGCACACGTGCTACAGGGACGTCCCTAAAGCGCCACAGGAGCGACACGTGTGCGGAGAAAGCGATTCACGTTGTTCTTGAATCGCTGTAAATTATACTCGGTGGGAAACACAGTCCTGGGCAAATTATTCCAAAGGGATGATGTTCTCCATATAAAAGACTGCTTGAAAAGCATTGTACGAGGAGTAACAAGCTGAACAGTAACAGTGATTCTTTCAATTCCGCTTAAATGTACCATTATGATATAAAATGCAGCAATAAACGTTTTCGTCAATAAATCATTTTTTTGGCCCGTTAAGTCGTTACTTGACAGTAAATGTTTGACACAAGCCAGATTAAAAAAAAAATTAAATTGGTTCTCCTTAACTTCAAATATCATTAATTCCAAAACAATTTAATTTAGACATATGGTATTTTAGACAAATAATATTTAGAATTTTTAGTACGATTCAAAAATAAAATAATATACAGGGTTTTCTATTTTAAATAAATTAAGTTGGCGTAATTTCTTCGAACTGACAGTTCAGAATATTTTATTGTTAACGTCAGCATGTGCGGCGTATAACACCCTATAACTTTAATTTAAATACTTTTTGATACACTGATTAATAAATGCTGTGGAATCACTATTCCATACATATTGGGCACCCTATATATATATATATATATATATATATATATATATATATATATATATATATATATATACGAGGCTGGTTTGAAAAGTGCGTGCAAAAATAAAAACTACTTATGTGTTTGGGGTAAAAACCTTTTTTATTTTTCGACATAGTCTCCTTTTAGGCTTGTACACTTCGTCCAACGATGTTCTAGTTTGTTGATCCCTTCCGAATAATAGGATTTGTCCAAGTCTGCAAAATATCCATTAGTGTCTGCAATCACCTCCTCGTTTGAATAAAATCTTTGTCCCGCCAGCCATTTCTTCAAATTGGGGAACAAATAGTAGTCCGAGGGAGCCAAGTCTGGAGAATAGGGGGGATGTGAAACGAGTTGGACTCCTATTTCCATTAATTTTGCGACCACGACTGCTGAGGTGTGTGCTGGTGCGTTGTCGTGATGGAAAAGGACTTTCTTGTGGGCCAATCGCGGGCATTTTCTTGCAGCTCGGTTTTCAAACGGTCCAATAACGATGAATAATATTCACCTGTAATAGTTTTCCCTTTTCCAGATAGTCGATGAGGATTATCCCTTGCGAATCCCAAAAGACAGTCGCCATAACCTTTCCGGCCGAAGGAACGGTCTTCGCCTTTTTTGGTGCAGATTCCCCCTTGGTAACCCATTGTTTAGATTGTTGTTGGGTCTCAGGAGTATAGTAATGTATCCATGTTTCATCCACAGTGACGAAACGACGCTTAAAAGTCCTCCGGATTCTTCTGGAACAGCTGCAAACCATCGTTGTAACACTTCACACGATTCTGTTTTTGGTCAAGCGGGAGCAATCGCGGCACCCATATTGCGGATAGCTTTCTCATGTCCAAATGTTTATGCAAAATATTATGTACCCGTTCAGTCGAGATGCCCACAGCACTAGCAATCTCACGCACCTTAACTCTTCTGTCATCCATCACCATATCATGGATTTAATCAATGATTTCTGGAGTCGTAACCTCCACATGCCGTCCAGAACGTTCAGCGTCACTTGTGCCCATATGGCCAGTCCGAAAATTTTAAAACCACTTATAAACTGTTCTAATTGAAGGTGCAGAGTCACCATAATGTTTATCAAGCTTCTCTTTAGTCTCCTGAGGCGTTTTGCCTTTCATAAAGTAATGTTTAATCACCACACGAAATTCTTTTTCGTCCATTTCTTGAAAATCACTCGACTTCCTTGATTCAGACGAATGCCAAACACAAAGAAATAAACCAATATGGCTGAAACTTGATGTGCGTTCATTCAAGAGATGCTATTAACTAAACATGACCTCGATACGCGCCAGTGGTGCCATCTCTCGGACTTTGCACGGACTTTTCAAACCAGCCTCGTATATATATATATATATATATATATATATATATATATATATATATATATATATATATATATATATATATATATATATATGTGTATATATATATATATATATATATATATATATATATATATATATATATATATATATATATATATATATATATATATATATATATATATTGTAAACCTTCGCATGGGAGTTGTTGTTACGTTATTGTTTCACTCTTCATTATAATGTAGTGTAGACTAAAATATTTTTTTTAAACAGTTTAAAATATTTCTTTATACACCACATTAAGTGTCTCTTCCCTGGGTGCCAGAACAAACAGGTTATGTTTGGATGTTACACGGGATGGTGCTACATGTAACTGGACACGAGAAAAACATTGAACGTTAAAGTCTAAACCAGCTACGTTTAATGTTCGTTCCTGAGCTTCATTGATCGTCATCGAGAACCACAGTTTTATACGAAACTGGAGCAGTTTGAATTTAAACGGTAAGGCGGTTGGTTAGCTCCACAGCCTACCAGAATTCGGCATTCAACCAAATAACTTTTAGGGCCTTTATTTGCAGTGCTAGTGCGGTTGTATAATTTTGCAGATCTTAAATGTGTACCATTTTCATAGGGAGTTGAGACACGGTGTCCCCGCGAAAATGGGAAAAAATTTTCACGAAGTAGTTCTTTTCTACAAATGAAGCAAAAAAATTTGAATATAAGTTTTTAAAAAACAGATGATTTTCTTGTGTTTGCATTCAAGTATGCAATTTTCATCAAAAAAAAGCAAAATTTTTCATGAAACTTCATTAAATTGTTTAAAAATAAATTTAAATCCCAAATATATCTAACTATAAAATGGAAATTTTTACACGATAGGAAAAGCTCTACCTTTTAAGAAATATAAAAGTTATGAATTGTTTCTCTATTCTAAATATTTAAAAGCTTGTTGACATCGACATCAAAAGCAAATATCAAAAATAATAAAGGAAAGAATCTAAATTTTCCTTAAAATTTTCCATTGTTCTCATATACTGTTTTCTTTGCTAAAATAACAAGAAATATGCCGGTTTGGTGCTTCATATAATAAAAGCACATTTAATTTATTTGTCGGTCTTTTCTTGTGCTTTCCTAAGCTCTTAATCGTTTCTGCGTTTCTTTTATCTTGTTTTTTTTTTTTTCATTTCACAGAAATGTTTTCCTAAAGTAAAGCGTTTTTTACGGAGATTTACTGCCTTTTTAAAAGGAAAATTTTGAATACAAACACTTTTAGACAATAAAGCATTTATTTTTTAATCAGTTTATAAGTTAAGAAAAATAACCTAATGTTAAATTACATGGCACAACACATTACTAAAATTAGCATTAGTTATGAACTATCCGGATGTGATACTGGATGGAATTCATTTTACAGTATATCAAGTAGGAACGTGATCGCTCGTATTCTTGAAAAAATGTGAATATTTTTTGCCATCAATGTATTCTTTGGTGTACTGACAACGGCGCAATTACCTTAGTAAGTTGTCCAATCGCCTCCTGCATCAATAATCGCCTGGTCATTTTATTTCTCTATAACAAATATTTTTATTGTAAGAGCAATCACGGTACGGAACACTAATTGCGCCAGACCGACTTCCGGTTTAATTTTTATTTAAAACTAGTAGTGCCCGCGGCTCCGCTCGCGTGGACTTGATTCACTACTATCGTCACTGCTTATTCCTTATATCACCTAACCTAATAAAATACCTGCCATTATTTCCCCTTATCTCACATTATGTCACCCTATCTCCCATTATCTAGGCTTATCTTGACTTATCTCGCAATATTTCTCCTTATCTCCGATTATTTCTCCTTATCTCCCATTATCTTACCATAACTCCCATTATCTAGACTTATCTCTGCTTATCTCCCATCATTTCTCCATGTCTCCCATTATTTATACTTATCTCCCATTATGTCACCTTATCTCCCGTTATCTAGGCTTATATCGAATTATATAGAAAACATATGTATAAATTAATAAAAACACGTAAATCGGATAAGTGGTTCTCAAGTGATTAGCGCACTAACGGACAGACAGACAGAGAGACGTTGATTTTATAGATATTATATTCTTTGCAACATGATATTGTTCCATATTTAATGGCTTAGGCAGTGTATTGCATGAGAAAGAACGCGCTAACGGTAACCTTTTTTCCGACTTGATTCACTATTATCGTCACTGCTTATTCTTTATGTTACCTAACGCATTAAAATGTATTCGATAACCTGGCCAGAGAACATATGTATGTTTTAAAAAAAAAGCACGTAACGCAGTAACGGATAGACAGACATACAGATAGACAGAGAAACGTTGCATTTTATATATATTATAGATAGATAACCTGGCCAGAGAACATATGTATGTTTTAAAAAAAAAGCACGTAAAGCGGATAAGTGGTTCTCCAGTGATAAGCACACTAATGAACAAA
>CM032454.1:17284045-17330982 GCA_019049505.1 Pachyrhynchus sulphureomaculatus
AATGGCCCTATTCAGTATTTAATTTTTTATTACGTACCTACTACACGCAAACATAACAAATATAATATTATTACAATATAAAATAAAAGTATGAATAACAAATAGGCAGGAACTTACTTTTTTTCCGGCACTGGCAAACACTGACATCGATTCACTCATACTTTTCTTTTCAAAATTCCGGAAACAAATGAGTAACGTTTGTCCTTGGCATTCGTATTTATATTGGTGAAGAATCAAACAAGTTCATGCAAGATTACAAACACAGCACAAGTCGTATTTCGTCCCTTTGCACGTCTGAACGGGTTGCGTTGCGGGCGGGCGGGCGGGCGGGCGGCGCTTTGCAAGTCTCGACGCGCGTTGTTCTGAATATCGAATATGCAAGTTTTTACAAGTAACAGTCGCGGACCTTAAAATACACTACTCAAAAAAATTAAGGGAGGTTTTAAAACAAGGAAATTAATGCTAAATAAACAGGCTATCTGCTCCATATGCCGGCCTAACTGAAAAAATGTTTTTCAAGCCCGTGGACCAAAAAAAAAGCAAAATATTTGCAATATTATTTTTTCGCGCTATCTGTTAGGATTGCATGAGAACCGTAGCTCCTACAAAATTTTAGCCAAAAAATCTGAAAATTAGAATCTTAAAGCTTCAAAATGCTTTTTTTTTAAAGTCTCAATACGACTATTTTTCACCGAAATACAGCCTGTCAAAAATCACCGAAAAATTTGGAATTTTTTTTTGCTTCCTTAATTTTTTTGAGTAGTGTATTATCTGCCTACATTGGGTAAAGCCAAGCCAACATTTTTGTTCTTTATTATCGAAACCAGATAAATTTTCGTGGACCCCCCACTTACAACTTGTGAACCCCCATTTTTTTTCACGCCAACGTAGACCTCCGTCGAGTCTCCCGTGGACCCCTGGGGGTCCACCTGAACCCTTTGGGAATCACTGCTATAGATCAATGATTCACAGAGCATTCTCCATCCCTTTAAATAAACAAAATTTAGAGAAGGAATTAGATATAATCAAGAATATTGCCCACAACAACGGATTTCAGAAAAAAAAAAAAACCTAAAAAATTCCAAAAACTTTTCTCCCTCCTTTTCAATGTAAAAGACAAAACTCATAAATACAAAGACTCTAGAGTTTATAAACTGTCATGTAATAACTGCTACATAAGCCAAACAGGGATAAATTTCGATACTAGAGTTAAAGGACACCAAACATCTCTTCGATTAAACAAGGAAAACTTCAACTTTGCTAACCACTTCCATCAAACAAATCATATTTCCAACATAAAAAATCTACAAATATTACATAAAGCACAAAAAGGAAGAATATTAAATATTTTAGAAGCTATAGAGAACTAGAAATACAATAAAAATAAGGATACAACCCTCTTGAATAATCAAACAGATGTTCAGAATTCCACCCTGTTTGGCGTATTTTAGAAGTGTTTTTTAGATATATTTTTGAAGAAGGAATTTTATAAAAAATTTTAAGAATATATTAAAACATATTTCTTGATATTTTGAAGAAAAATTTCTGTAAATACGTCCATAATAAAAAAAAACTTTTTACTGTTAACAAAAAATACCTGATTTGCAAACAATAATATCATTTAACCCTTTGTAATAAAATCACCGAAATTTACTGATTGGTAATTCCAAATTGTACCGGGAAATATGTATAAATCGTACTTAAATCACCTTAGTTTGTAGTATTACGCTTAGCAATGTTGAAAACCTACCAAACTGCAGTAGCAGATAAATAAAAAATAAGTGACAAATAAGAAAATAATTTCGTTTCATTTAGAAATTTAAAATGTTTTGTCACAAAGTAACGGGCACCTCAATTATACAACATTATTTTTACTTTACTAATACTTGCTACAGACAAGTTCCACATTTGACAAATTTGACAGTTGTTTGTGAAAGGTTTGTTCATTTATTAGTATAATTATAATCATGGTTTTTGGAACTGAACCGTGTTAAATTAAAATGACTTACTGTCTGAGTTTTAGTATAGCAAGCATGCTGCAGAGAAATCCCTAAAGCACTACATTTTGGTATCATCGCATATGCAGGAATAGCAATTTGCGTGAGTCTTGAATCGCTGTAAATTTACTCTGTGGGAAACACAGTCCTGGGCAAATCGTTTCAAAGAGATTAGGTTCTCTATATAAAAGACTGCTTCTGAAGGATTGTACGACGATTGACATGCTGAATCTCATAACGGACATGAATTATTAGCGCAACGTGTATTTCTAGCATGCACTGCTCTGGGAACAATTAGGCAGGCAACATCCATTGAACACTTTCCGCAAAAATTTCTTCTTTCCAAGAAACCAAGGTTGCTGGTAATTCTGCGTCTCCAATTAGGCCAACAACACTACTCTGAATATAATTAAACAAATGCAGTGTATGTTTGGAAGCAGAGCCTCAAACAAGGGAGCAGTATTTCGTGGTTAGTTGCATTTGCTTGCTTTGTACAGAATTAACAGTTGTTGTGGAGGATAAAGCTGTCTAGTTCGATAAACCATACCCAGGTTTGAAAAGCTCTTTTTACTACTCATGCCACATGTCCATGCCTAGACATATTTGCTCCCAAATTAACGCCCCACAAATTATGTAACTATATTAGAGGAACGAAGTGTCCCGACATAACTATGATGGATTTGGTAACGTTAACTTTTCTAGAAAAGACTGCCACCTAGGTTTTTATAGCATTAGATTCTACTTGGTTATTATCACCTCAAGTTAGAATTTCCTCCAGGTCTTGTTAAGTTGAACGACTTCCTGCTGTTTACGAATATTTATTTAAGTAGCCGATATTTGAGCTTTCAAAGCGAATGAAGAAATAAGCATCATCTGCAAAGCTGTAGATTGGATTCCTGGTCCTTTTCAGCACACCGTTAATGTAAATGGAAAAGATAGTATGAAATAGTATGAAGCCCTTGGGCACACCAATGTTGAGAGTGAAAGTATTAAAAAAAATCCCTCGACTGCCAATCGTAAGGAACATTTTCTGAGGAAACACGAGAGCCATAAATAAAATTCAAGATTTTTTAAAGAGTTCAATTACGTTATTCCAAACATATGTTAGATAAGTTAGAAGATCTCCTGTTGATCTTTGCTTCCTTCTAGATATTTAAATAATGCTGATTGACAGCTTTTTCCATAACTTTTGATATTATTGAAAGTAATGCGACTGGTGGGTAGTTATTTGATAAGGTCTTGTTACCTTTTTTGGGTATCGGTTGACTTGTAGAACATTTCCAGCAGGAAGAAAGTATTCTGTTTCTGTAGGATAGGTTAAAAAGTCTACAGAAATCTGGTGTTAATTCGCTCGCTGATTTTTTAAGTACTACAGCTGGTATTCTATCAGCTTCACAGGCTTTTGTGTGTCTAGCTTTGCTAAAATACTATAAAAAAATTAGAATACAGATTAAGCTCGCAGGAGAACAACTCGAATATTTATACATGACCTATTTTTAAACTTTGAATTGTTGTGGGTGTTACTTGATGGAAATTCATAACGAATGTAATGAAAGGCTGATATTGTCAAATTTCCACTTTATTTAGTTTCACTGAAACTGTATGACGCGTTTCGCTATACTATAGCTTCTTCTGATACAAAATGATATTTGAATATTAGTGTTGTTACATTTATACAAATACCCTAAGGTAGATAGGTAATAAAATTAATACTATATGCTAATGAATATTGCTGGGAAATCCATTCTGAATATTAACTGTATAAATTGAATAAAGGGGAGTTACCATGGGCCAGACAGGTATCTTCTCAGGTGTCTGACTTTTTAATTCTATTTATTTCTAAATTTTCTAATAGGTTTAATTTTATGCCTTTGTTTTGTATGTGTAGAATTTTAAATTTATCGTCAAAAAGATGATTTGATTCTGTTAAATTATTACTGTACGCTGAGTCAGTTTTGTTTTTTTAAATAGCTTCTTTTATGTTCTAAAGTCCGAGTTTCGAATGAGCGACCTGTCTGACCTATGTAACTTTTACGACAAGAACCACAATTCAACTGATACACTCCAGATTTTTTTGATCTATTTTATTTTCCCTTTGCGTTTTTAGGGAATTTTCCTAACGAGTTGTTTGTTCTAAAAGCTAGTTTGATATTATATTTGTTCAAGTGGTTTTTAATTTTCTCTGACGTGTTACCAAAATAGGTTAAAACATTATATTTTTTCCCTGTGTTTTCTTTCTTGGGGTATACTAAAGAAGTAGCTTTATTTTTTAATTTTTTGTTTAGAATTGAGTCTATGGTGTCAGGAGAATATGCGTTGTTAACAGCAATTTGTTTTATTAGATTTAATTCTTTATTAAAATCATCTACAGTTAAGGGGACAGTTACAAGTCTATGCAACATACTGTGGTAAGCTGCCAATTTGTGTTGTAAGGGGTGAGCTGATTTTATGTTTATTGTAGTATCAGTATGTGAGGGTTTGTGAAAAATAGAGAATTTGTGTTTGTTGTAGTGTCTGGTTATCGCTAAGTCAAAAACATACATGACCTATGTTCACTGTAAACCGAATTTCTCTTAATATTGTCAGAGCTTGCAAATTTGGATTGATTCTTTACTCTTTCTTTTCTAGAAATTGGTGACTGAAATAAGAATTTTGGTTTCTCTTACCTTGATGATAATGCTTAAATAGCTACAGCTGATTATACAATTTCTTTCTTTTTAATACATCTTTCATGTTTATTATTAATTATAGTTGATATTGCTCTTCCACCTAACCACACGTTTATGAAATTTTATAGATACATTTAGTTTGTATCTTTGGTGGTCTCACGCATTGTTCAATTTTCTTAAAATGCTAAAGATTGTGTGAATGTGTGGATCTTTTAAATAATTTGGCTATTTTGTTTGGAATATCGTGTATGTAATGTAAAATTCTAGTTTCTACTGGTCGATTCTTATTACTATTTTCTCTAGAAGCCAGATTTTAAAACGGTTAAACAAACATCTAATATTGGCAGTTCAATAATAATATTTACGTTTAAGAGCAGTGGTCGGTCGATTTGTTTCTGATGAGACAGAATGGTCATCACATATTGATAAAACTCTAAATGCTAGTGAGTTGATAACTAAAGATGAGACCATGAAAAAATATTCAAATATCTATTGATGAGAGTATTCGAATATTCTAAGAATATGTTTTCTTTTCCTTTATGTTAGTACATCAGGACAAAAAGGGTGCAATTTAATCCAGTTGTTTTCAGATGAGATAAAGTTTTTTCAAAAATATCCACGACAGTACTTGTTACTGCAGGAAATAGTGAAGAACCCATGGATGCTTCTGAAGTTTGTTCGTAAAATGTTCTAATTTTATAGGTTTCAGCGCTCAAGGCTCCAACTTTATAGTTTTCAGTATTTCAGTGAAATGATATAAGCTTCTTATTGTAAACTTTCGAAAGCCCTAAAATCAAGGGCTTGATAGATCTAGAAGTTTAACTGGAGGGATTGATTAAGTATGTAATTCGTCTCTCGATTTTGGTGATCAGGTCGATTTGAATAATACAGTCGGTGTTGTCACTTAATAATTCATTGACCTTCTCCAGATATTTGTTTTGGGTCGAAAATTACACTGCGTTACAAATTAAAAAAAAATTAAGTACCCACTTAAATTTTTCCTGTTTATTTATTCATACACACCACTTATTAAGAATACATAAGTATTTTTTGTCTATCACGTACTGTTTTTTAGGTTCGATAGTTAACAATTTTAAGTAAAATAATTAAAGAGTAAAGTACAGTCTACACGTAGCTTCATTAAATTTTCCAATAATTCGAATAAAACTGCTAAAAAAACTTATTATTAATACATTTGGACACAACTAAATATAAAATATATGCTAAAAAGTTTATATTGTACATTAAAAGTTAAAAATATTTAACTTTTTCTCTTATATTGGGAAGCCAGCAGTAATCTCCCAACATACTACGTCCCAACGACCTTGAAACCGTTCCTCAAGCTTTTTCACATCCTGATGAAATCGTTCCTCTTGTTCATCACTCACTGCTCCAAGATTTAATGGAAAAAAAGAGAAATGGGAATGGAGGAAATGAATTTTTAATGACATTCGGCAACCCATCTTTTTGTATGCTCTTAACAAATCGTTCACTAAGAGTTCTGCATTCCCGTCTCTATGATTTCCTAAAAAACCTTTTATTACGGCTTTTAATCATGTCCATTCTCATAGTTCTTCGTCATTTAGTGTTTGATCAAATATGTTGTTTTTCATTAATAGGCGTATTTGTGGACCAATAAAAATACCTTCTTTCAACTTTGCGTCACTTAATCTTGGAAAAGTAGATTTTAAATATGAAAATCCTTCGCCATTTTTATCCATCGCTTTCACAAAATTCTTCATTAAGCTGAGTTTTATGTTTAGAGGAGGTAAAATAACGTCTTCGGGGTTGATTAAAGGCAAGTATTTTACATTTGACTTCCCACATACAAATTCCGTTCGTTTTGGCTAGTCTTTGATCAAATAGTGCTTATCAGTAGCAGCTCTACTGTCCCACATGCAAAGAAAGCAGCAGTACTTAGTAAATCCACCTTGCAAACCGAGTAACATAGCTATTACTTTCAGGTCAGCGCACACTTTCCACTTAAAATTTTTATATTTAATTAAATCCAATATTGTTTTCATATTTTCGTATGTCTCTTTAAAACAGTTGAATAAGCCACTGGTATTGACGGATATTTATTACCATTATGAAGGAAAACTGCCTTCAGACTTGTTTTCGAACCATCAATAAAAAGACGCCATTCATTTGTATCATAGGGAATTTCTAACTCACCCATCAAAGATACCATGTCATTACAAAAACATATGTTTTCTGAACTAGAGTAAAAAAGTTGCCATTTCTTTACTTCGTTTTCGTTGTACAAAATATTTTTGTGTCTGGTGCCAATAAGTGCCATTCCTGTAGTCTTGATCCAAGTAATTCGGCTTGTCTAACAAACAAATTCAAGTCCCGTATCAAATCATTTAATTCCCGTTGTTGAATTAAATGCGGTTGGCATAGATCACTTGAAGAGGGTAAAAAGTCTGGATCTTGGTTGTCAACTTCCATGTCTTTTCCATCGTTATTTTCATCGCTTGGTATATCTCTCTTCAGTTTGACTTTTCTGAGGAGGCAAAGGAGGAGTCATGTCTTCACTATATGGTATTGGTTTTGATACAGAATTCACAGAAGGGTACTCGATACTATGCTTAATTTTTTTTGAAAATCCTCGTACATCAGCCATGCAGAAGTAGCAATCGTTAAAATGATTACTAGGTTCGCGCCACATAGTCGGTACTGCAAATGGCATAGATGTTTTGTTTCCGTTCAACCACGACAGGAGAGTAGCATAACATGATACACAAAACAGTTGCGGAATCCAGGGTTTTATCTTGATGTACAGTACGTCCAAAATATAGAAAATACGCAGTACATACTTTTTTCAGATATTTTTTTTCCTTGAGACTTGAGAATGTACTGTCCACACACGTAACAAAACTTGTTTGGTGAAGTTTTGCACTGACGGCGAGTACTTTTTTCAGTATTCATCTTTAAAACTGTATTATTACACTCTTAATCAGGTAATCTCAAAGAAACTAACAAGAAAATGAACATATCCTCTCAATAGATTATCTAGCGATTACATTTATTAATATGAACAATATGAGGGTAGGTTAAGAAAAGGTTATCGGTGTGTACCTTAAAAACAAGACGTGATAGAAATAAAAGACATCCACTGCTTACATACTATACCTAATAGGAAACTATAATAGCAATCAGTTTTGCGGGTACCAAAACCATGTCACGCAGTGTTACTATTACATTTCTCTTGTGTACTGAAACGCTCCGTACTGACTCGTTGTTGCACTAACCTGAAGATACCATGTGTAATCGTAGTCGAAACGTCGGAAGGTAACTTGAATTTGACGAGATTCAATTCTAAAACCCACAATTTATCAAGTATGGTATTCTTACAATAAGAAAACTTGTATCATTATGAAACAGGGTACTAGTTACTATGAAATTTTAGTTTCTTTTTTAGTAATGTGCTCGTATAGCGTATATATTTCAAATAATCGAGTAGACAAGACTTATAACAATGTACCATATAAATTTAATTTACTTTTTTATTATTTCGTAAAGCAGTTTATTTACCTTAAATCTAATATTACACTTAAAGATGGAAGAATTATAGCTTGAAAGTCTACCAGTTATAGATTACAAAAAGACATCGTAAGTCAAGAGTAAGTTCAGCACAATATGTAATAGTTTAACATGTTGTACAAATTGGTTTCCTATCTCTACACCTGATTTATGGGCTATTCCTTAACGGGTTAACTTTTATTTTATGTTCTTCGGAACGATGTAAACTCGCTACTCCTTTATACGAAAAAATTAAATATTGGAATTTTCTTATTTACTTATTTTCCTGTAAGTCGGAAATTTTTAAAAAAGTTAAGCTTTTAAAGAAGATCTTTAAATCCTTACTGTTATTTTCATGCATAAGATAAATAAGAGGAAAAGTCAATTCAGAAAATGAACTTCGGATTCGAAGGAAATAGATTTTTTTTTAATGGCAGAACCCCCATCTCGGATGCTAACTCATTTTTTTACACTGCTACAGACGCCAAAAAATTTAAATTACAGAACGATAAGAAATAAGTAATAATAATATACCTTAGACACTACCTGCGTTCAAGCTTCATTTCGTGAGAATCCCGGCCTGTCGATTCAGTAATAACAGTAGCATTTATTTTTTTACAGTTTTTCTTCCTCTTACATTACGCAACGGGCTTATAACCAGTTTATAACAAGAGTTTGATAATAGCATGATCACTTCAATTTCATTAGATTTTCAGAGAATTGTTCCTACCCGACAGAACCCGTTTCCGTATTTCCCTTTTTTAATCCACTATAAAATTAGTACATCTATTTGGTTATAAATATTTTCCCTTTTCAAGTTTTCTATTTCTACTCGATATTTAATGGTACTATACCCTTGTAAGCTTTAGAACCAGCACGATGGGTTTTTGGCAGGCAGGTCGGCTGCAGCGCGGAATCAGTTTTCAATAAAGAGCGTCGAACGATAGGTGTTTCATCTTAATTCTGTGCACATGTTTTTTTACGACGATCCATCCCAAAATCGTCATTTTTGGTGCGAAAACTCTCCTATGCGTAAGTTGCTATTTCCTTGTTGTGACCATTTCGCCCCTTATCGGCCCAATCTGGAATTTCCAGTAAAAAGAATCGTTTTTTTTTTTCAAAGAGCTGACCGACGCCATTTTACAGTACCGCCCTTCCTCCCAAAAAAAGTAAAATCATTTGAAAAGCCTGAGACCTTTTTATAGGTGGTACAATGTTTTGTTTCTTTTCAGGATTTTATTTCTGGTTTCATGGTTTCATTACTTTTACTACTACTTTTGGTTTCCATAACACAGCCCCACAAAAAAAAAAAGCGGGGTATACTTTTGATGCGATATATCAGATTCCTAGTATTTTTGCCCGCTGATTACGAATCTGACGTCAGAATATCGCCATCACATCTCAATTTTTTTTTTCTAACCTCAAAAAATAGGTAAAAATTAGTAAAAATTAAGAAAAATATACTCCTAAAAAAATTTATTCAAGCTTTTTCATGAATCCAAAGATGTATTAATATGTATTCGGACACGCTAAGCTAATATTCATCGGTTGGATTGAGCCATACAGTTCTGTTTTCTTTCTAACCTCAATAAATCAGACAGATATATAGTGCTTCTCGAATGCAAAAATGAATTCAAATTAAAATTCAACCGATCCTTACCAAATTTGGAACACGGGGATTTTTTGGGTCGCTGATCACGAATCTGAAGTTGGATTTGCAAAATTCAAGATGGCAGATGTTTTCGCGCCATTTTGAACGCCGAGAAAATTCATCGGTCGATTTTTATTCTTCTACCTGCATCCAGGGCACCTCCACGTGGTGACGGTGGGCAACGGTGTTACTCCACTAGCCGGCAGAGTCCCTGGATAACGGCTTAGATGCCGTCATGGCAGGTAGAAGAAAGAGAATTACGATGCAGGGACTCGGAAACCCAGTATCGGCGGTTGCTCAGGGTGGGAAAGCGGGCCCGCAGCCGTCGTCATCCAGCGACCGTAGCTCTTCATGTGTGGGTGACTTGGCTCATGTAGAGTATAATGCTACAAGAAAACGGTCTCACGGTACAAGGACTTTTCATAAGTGCGATAAAAACAGTGATTCATTTTGTTATATTTGCTGTCAATACGTATTGAGTAAAATGGGGTCACCGATAACGGATAAGATTAAAACCTTATATAAGGATTGTTTTAACATTGAAATACAGCACCAGGATACAGATTGGGTTCCCCACATCATTTGCAGTTCTTGCAAAATAATGTTGTACATCAATAAGAAGGCGATTAAATATTCCAGACCAGCAATATGGAATAGACCATACAGTGAAAATGATTGCTACTTTTGTATGAATGTTGTATCTAGGGATAACCGAAAAAATAAAAGCACTATTACTTATAACGATGTTTCGACAGTAACAAGACCAACTACACTAAGTCCGCCTCCTGAACCACTTGATGCTGATGTTATGGAAACAAATGATTTCACCTTATCAGTTCATGCCGAAAACATTGAGACTGTCGAAAAAGATTCAAACACTGTTACTAATGAATGTTCTAGTGACAACCTATCATATACTAGTGACACAGATAAAGAATTTCTACCATACAACCGTAAACCAGAACCAATACTCGTATCACAGTCAGAACTTAGTGATCTAGTCAGAGATTTAGGCTTATCCAAAGATGGTTCAGAGCATCTTGCTTCCTTTTTAAAGGAAAGACATTTACTTAAGCCAGAAGCTACGATTTCTTATTATAGAAACAGAGATGAAGAATTTCGAAAATATTTCACAATGGACGATGAATTGTCACTTTCATATTGTACCGATGTAAAAGGTCTTATGGATGAATTTCAAAATAACTAATACGATCCTGAAGAATGGAAACTGTTCATTGATTCTTCTAAACGGAGCATTAAGGCAGTTTTGCTGCATAATACCAACGTTTACGCTCCCATTCCGATTGCTCATTCCACAGTTATGGAAGAGCAATATGAAAAAATGAAGCAGCTTTTGATAAAAATAAAATATGCTGATCATAACTGGAAAATTTGTGGAGATCTGAAAATTGTAACAATATTGCTTGGCCAACAGTCAGGGTTTACACTTTATCCCTGTTATAAATGTCTGTGGAATAGCAGAGACAGGGAACGTCATTATAAGAAAAAAATTTGGCCAACAAGAGAATCGTTCACTCCTGGTGAAAATAATGTATTGTTTCCACCATTGGTAGATCCAGGAAAAGTTCTTATTCCCCCGCTTCACATTAAGTTTGGACTTATGAAGCAATTCACGAGAGCATTAGATACAAACGGCCCATGTTTCAAATATTTGCATAAAAAATTTCCGAAATTTTCTGAAGCTAAAATTAAGGCAGGCGTATTTGACGGGCCACAAATAAGAAAATTGTTTCAAGATTCATTATTTGTTACTAAAATGAATAAAGTTGAAAAAGCTGCTTGGCTTAGTTTTAAAGAAGTCGCAACAAACTTTTTGGGAAATAATAAAAGTCCTAAGTACAAAGAAATAGTCGAGAAAATGGTAAAAAATTTTCAAACATTAGGTTGCTTAATGAATCTAAAATTACATTTCCTGGACTCCCACATCGATGATTTCCCAGATAATCTTGGTGACTACAGTGAGGCGCAAGGGGAACGTTTTCACCAAGACCTGAAAATCATAGAAAATCGGTATCAAGGACGATGGGATGACCATATGCTAGCGGATCATTGCTGGTCGCTAAAAAGAGAAACAAGTCCTCAAAAGCGTTTAGGCAGAAAGCCTTTGAATAGGTCATTCGCGGAAAAAAGAACAAGATACAGCCAAAAAAAGGAAAGTTAGGCGCGGGTCTAACCTTCGCAATTCTAGGGCTTAAGGGTCTACTATTTGAGAGTATATGGTTTAAAAGTCCTGGTTTTGAGTTTATTGGGTCTCATTTTTAAAGTTACAGGGTTATTGAGGTCTATTTTTTGAGGTTACAGGGTGTGGGAGTCTAAGGTTTAGAGTTTAAGAGTATCAGGTTTGAGGATTCCCCAACTGTATACTAAATTTGGTAGGAATCGTTTGGTTTTCAAAAATTTTGTCCGCCATCTTGGATCCGCCATTTTGAATTTTGCAAATCCGACCTCAGATTCATGATCAGCAACCCAAAAAACCCCCGTGTACCAAATTTGGTGAGAATCGGTTGAATTTTAATTTGAATTCGTTTTTTTGCATTCGAGAAGCACTATATCTGTCTGATTTATTGAGGTTAGAAAGAAAACAGAACTGTATGGCTTAATCCAACCGATGAATATTAGCTTAGCGTGTCCGAATACATATTAATACATCTTTGGATTCATGAAAAAGCTTGAATCAATTTTTTAGGAGTATATTTTTCTTAATTTTTACTAATTTTTACCTATTTTTTGAGGTTAGAAAAAAATTGAGATGTGATGGCGATATTCTAACGTCAGATTCGTGATCAGCGGGCAAAAATACTACGGATCTGATATATCGCATTAAAAGTATACTCCACTTTTTTTTTTGTGGGGCTGTGTAATTTTTACCATCAGTTCCCCCTTCGTCTACAATTTTTTCTGTTAAGAGGTTTCCAATATTTTTTGGTACGGCTTCTTGGTCTTTCATATTCTCCTGTTGTCCTAATTTTTCTGCGAGCGCTTTTCAAGGCTAATAGCGTTTTTTTGTTGAACATTAATAATAATTTGATCGTGTATTATTTTTATTACTGTACTAGGTTACCAGTGTGATACGTAAATATGAAGAAATAAATTTGATCGTGTATATATCTTCAAATTTTATCACAGTTTCATATTTTAATATTTTTAGTACTATACTAGGTTACCAATGTGATAAGTAAATACGAAGAAATTAATTTGATCGTGTATATATCTTCAAATTCTATCACAGTTTTATATTTTGATATTTTTAGTACTGTATTAGGTTACCAGTGTGATATGTAAATACGAAGAATTAAATATGTATAATTTTATCTTGATTTCTTTGTTTTATTGTCTAGTATAGTGGCACCTCAATTCGATTTATTTTAACAGTGTTTATAGGACCTAGCATTTCCTGTTTCTATGCTGGGCAAAAACATTTGCTCAATAAAAATAGGTGATGCCCAAAATAAATAAAAAATAACCGGTCAAGTGCAAGTTGAACTTGTGCAATTAGTGTTCCGTACGTTGATTGCTTTTAAAATAAAAAATTTTGTTACGGAGGTATAAAATGATCAGTGACTTCACAAAATACACCCCAAATAAGTTTTCAACAAAGTTTATTTCCAATCTTTACTGAAACCTGACGACCTTGAAATTTTTGTTTTTTTTATATACCAGATAAATTATTAAAGGTAATGCACTCGTGATAATTTTAGTTCAATCTACATCCCGTGGAGAATATCGGCGGGTGGACAGCGATTTTTCGCGCTCTTTAAAAATACTACAAAGAAAAGTGCGTGCAAGTATTACATTATACATATATATATATATATATATATATATATATATATATATATATATATATATATATATATATATGTATATATATATATATATATATATATTATATATATATATATATATATATATATACATATATATATATATATATATATATATATATATATATATATATATATATATATATATATATATATATATATATACATATATATATATATATATATATATATATATATATATATATATATATATGTATATATATATATATATATATATATATATATATATATATATATATATGTATATATATATATATATATATATATATATATTGTAAGGTGTAAACTTGCCCGCTTTTTGAGGCGTTATATTGTACCGTGTGAAAACTGTTTTTCCCACGCTTGGGCGCAATTTTCTTGCAACCTCTTTTTAATTTCTGATAATGAATTGAGTGGATCCTGACTTTAAAAGAACTAAAGAAATTAAACACACACTAGCTCAGTTTTCCTTGGTAGAGAGATATGGGTAAGAGATAATTTTTGTACGTCTTTTTGGAATTATTTTTTCTTATTTTTTAAAAAACCTCAGCTGTACAACTTTTGGGCACCATTCATTTTAAAATAGAAAGGATCTAACTTCAGCTAAAAAAATGAAAAAATACTGAAAGGGTGTACAGTTGTTAAAAATAAAAAAACAGTTTGGTACAGCCGTCATTATCCTGAAAAGTAAGATAGGTATTCAGTGAGACACTAGCTTTAATCAACAAAAAGAAAATTTATTCATGTTTTTAAAAATAAAAAGTTCTAACCTTTGCAGTTTTACAGGATTACTAAAAATTTTAGCCTAACAGGTAGTTATGACATTTAAATTCTAAACTCCCGAAGACGAAAAATAGTGCTTTTCACTTCACTTTTTAGTCAGTTCAAAATGCTGTTAAGGCACTACTCAGGGATAAGTCTATGGAAAGATGTTTTGGTAACTTACTGTTTCTATTTCGGCTTCGATGGAACACGACCGATTTCACACTTTTCTAGTAAACACTTAGAGAGCCCACTACGGCTTTTCGTTAAAAAACTTGTGCTTTATTTAGCTCTCATGATTGTTTGTTATGAGCCTTTACTGCAGCTCTGTAGAAGGAAGCCTACTTGGCGGCTCCGATGAAAATTAGCCTGGCTGCGGCTTGATGGTACTCAGCCACTATCTTGTCCTACCGGACCCTTAAATAAGCCGTGGGCCTTCTCTCGGTCATATCGCGACGCCGGAACCAAAAATCCGGATACACATTTTCAACCAATCCCGGCGGCCGATAGATTCGGTCAGAAACCCGCACAGCACACTAATATACCGAACGGCTTGGAATCTCTTATTAATATACCGTTCGATACAAAAATGAAAATAAGTACAATTTGAAGTGAAAAATCAGTAACATTACATGGTCTTAAAATCTAGGAAAAAATGAATGTTACAATATATATATATATATATATATATATATATATATATATATATATATATATATATATATATATATATATATATGTATATATGTATATATATATATATATATATATATATATATATATATATATATATATATATATATATATATATATTTTACTCGTGTTTTCGCAAGCTTTCATTTGACACCACACTCGATTACCTAACAAAAATTTTTTTTCACTTTCAATTTTACCCCCAAACTAACCCCTTAAGTCCAAATTTAACTTTCAAAAACTACATGGCTTTGATGAGGCGATCAATTCCTATATTATTACCAAATTTTAACTTTCTATGACAAATAGTTGCGGAGAAAATCGGGTGTGACAGACTGACGGACAGACAGACACCGAAGTCATCTTATAAGTGTTCCGTACGGAACACTAAAAAGGTATATTTAGTAGAGCATTTACATCTAAATCCTACCTCTACGATATAAGAGCAACCGTTTGGCACAGATAAGGTACTGTAAAAAATGCGTCAAGATTCCTGTCTGCACTTCTATACTGTTGGTACATAAAATAAAGTCAACAGATACTACTTAAAGGCCCTAACTCACTAATCATATGTTTATATGTTGTTCAACCTTTTACAACATTATCTTCTTAACGGAAGAGGTACATTTCCAGCTTAAGTACCATATCAATAAACAAAACTGTCGATAAATCCACAACTAAAGCATATTATATATATATATATATATATATATATATATATATATATATATATATATATATATATATATATATAAGAATTCAAATGGGTCACCTTGGCATCACCAAATGTGGTCGTGGTTCCCACTTCAAACCAGAACAAAATTATTAAAGCTGAAACATACCAAGACATCAAATTTATACATTAGAGATTTTGAATTGCACTGAAACAGTAGCTATGGAAGCAATTATCTTCATTTTATACAAGGAGAAAATAATAATTTTTTTCGAGAATTTCGTTTCCAATCCGTAATAAGCTGAGGTTCTGGTTGGACTGATTTCGTCACTCTCTCTGAATATGCGAATATAAAACTTATATTTGCAAAATAATGTTGAGATAATTTTTCGTTACATTTTTATCCATAAAAAGGTCAAGTGTAAGTCACACTTGTGCAATTAGTGTTCCGTACCGTGATTACTTTTAAAATAAAAATTTTTGATACGGAGGTACAAAATGATCAGTAACTTCACAAAAACACACACCAAATGAGTTCTTAAAAATCAATACCTAGGACTCGGACAAAAATTCGTTTGTGATGGCCAAAAAAAAAAACTTTTACAACGTGAACTTCTATACCGTTAGGAAAATTGCTATCAAGACTCTGTTGCTAGTAGAACTAGTATATTTTATTATTTACTAGCCGTGCCCGCGGCTCCACTCGCGTGGATTTGATTCACTACTATCGTCACTGACTATTCCTTATGTTACCTAACGTATTTTATTATCTCCGATTATTTTTCCTTATCTCCCATTATCTCTCTATAATTTTTCATTATCTAGGCTTATCTCTGCTCATCTCCCATTGTTTCTACTTATCTCTCATTATTTCTCCTCATCTCCCATTATCTCACCTATTCTCCCATTATCTAGGCTTATCTCGACTTATCTCGCAATATTTCTTCTTATCTCCCATTATTTCTCTTTATCTCCCATTATCTAACCATAACTCCCCCCCATTATCTAGACTTATCTCCAGTTATCTCTCATTATTTCTCCTTATATCCCATTATTTATATTTATCTCCCAATATCTCACCTTATCTCCCGTTATCTAGGCTTATATCGAATTATATAGAACATATGTATAAATTTATAAAAAAACACGTAAATCGAATAAGTGGTTCTCAAGTGATAAGCGCAATAACGGACAGACAGACAGACCGAGAGACGTTGCATTTTATATACATTATATTCTTTGCAACATGATGTTGTTCCATATTTTAGGCAGTGTATTGCAACTAACGGTAACCTTTTTTCCGACTTGATTCACTATTATCGTCACTGCTTATTCTTTATGTTACCTAACGCAATAAAATATATCCTATAACTTGGCCAGAGAACATATGTGTGTTTTAAAAAAAAGCACGTAACGCACTAACGGACAAAGAGACAGATAAACAGACAGAGAGACTTCGCATTTTATATATATTATAGATAGATAAACTGGCCAGAGAACATATGTATGTTTTGAAAAAAAAGTACGTAAATCGGATAAGTTTTTCTCCAGTGATAAGCACACTAACGGACAGACAGACAGATAGAGATACGTTGCATTTTATTTATATATATATATATATATATATATATATATATATATATATATATATATATATATACATCAAATATGTAATAAAATATATATCTATAACTTGGTCAGAGAACATATGTATGAATTTAAAAAATTACGTATATCGGATAAGTAGTTCTCGAGGGATAAGCGCACTAACGGACAGACAGACAGACAGACAAACCTTATAGATATAGATTATTATTATTATTATATAACCTGGCCGAAGAATATATGTATGAATTTAAAAAAAGACACGTAAATCGGATAAGTGGTTCTCGCGTCATAAACGCACTAATGGACAGACGGACAGACAGAGAGACATTGCATTTTATATATATTATAGATTATAGATTATAGATATTCTCTGTTACATAATATTGTTCCATATTTAATGGTTTAGGCTGTGTATTGTAAAGGAACGCGCTAGCAGCAAACTTTTTTTTTTTTTCCGACTCCATTCACTATTATCGTCACTGCTCATTCGTTATGCTACCTATCGTAATAAAATATAGCCTGTAACCTGACCAGAGAATATATGTATGTTTTTTAAAAAAAAAGTACGTAAATCGGATAAGTGGTTCGCCAGTGATAAGCGCACTAACGGACAGACAGACAGACAGAGAGACGTTGCACTTTATATATATTGTAGATATACATTCTAATTTTTTTCATATGTCATATAAATTATCAAAGATAATGAATACACTCCTGATGATTTTCATCCAATTTACACTACACCAGCGAATATTCCAAATTTTTATCAAAATTTTTTGATTAGTACTTCAGAAGCATTTCAAGACAAATAACTGGCCAAGTGCAAGTTGGACTTGCGCAATCGATGTTCCATACATTGATTGTTTTTAAAGGGTTACATATGTACATCTAAAGTTTTCAAATATTCGATTTTTTTACAGATATTTATGTTCTTTACTTCTAAGAATTATTAAAAAAAAAATTAAGAAAATTCCATTCCATTAGAAAGTTATAACATTAAATGTGACCTGGCGTCGTATTGGGACCGCTACCTGTCTCAAGGCACTGTCTGTAATATTACTCAGTCAACTTTTATTATTTCAGTTTTTTCTTTTTTAAATCCTAATCATTACTTTTTTTACAAAATGTCAAGTGGCTTCTTTAATTTTTCTAACAGACAATTTTTTATAAATAATTAAACATAAATTTTTAGGTCCTAAAATTGCATACTAAAATTTGAAACACCGTAAATTTTTTATTTTTGAAGAAAAAAACCCTTCGTCAATTTTTGACTACTACATTATTGTACAAGATTAATTGTTATTTTTGCGGATTGGATTATTTTTTGTGAAGTTATTCTGCAGACAAGAAGGCGCTATAGTTTTCATCAGTGGTCCATTCAACCCGATAGAAAATAATGTTAACATTTAAAACATATTTCAAAAAAAAAATTTTCTTATAACTTAAAGTACAATGAAAATATATAATCGCCATTCTTTTGTATTATTCACTTAATAACCTTTAAAATATATTTTTTTAAATGTACATACTTTTTGCAGCGTCCAGATGTATGCAGTGTGTCCCAAAAGGTTTTATACAACTGGAGAAAAAGTTTATCTTACATATTACAAAAAAAATTATTCTTGATAAAAAGTTCTGCATCACATAGAAATCCATAATCATCGTCAGCATCAAAAGGTCAAAATATTCGATAGTACGAGGAGGGATTAAAAAGTTCGCGGCCTCACCAAAAAAAAAATTATATATTTTTATTACAGTACCCTTAATAACTTCATACTTTCTTTAGTTGTCACAGTGTAAAATTTTGTTGCTGTATAATTTGTGGTTTTTTAGGTTAGAACGAGTTTAGTGAAACCAAGAGCAGCGTTTTTGGCAAAAAGGAAAAAATTGAACAAACGTGCGGTCATTAAGTACCTATTTAAAAAAAGATTAACACCAAAGGAGGTCCACGATGATATAAAAACAACACTAGGGAAATCTGCTTCGTTATATACCACTTAATTTTTTTTTTATACCAGATAAATTTTAAAGATAATGCTTGCGTGATAATTTTTGTTCATTCTACAATCTGTGGAGAATATTCAGAATTTTTTCAAAATTTTTTGATCGGTACTTTTCGAGATAAGGTGGGGAGAGAGCGATTTTTTTCGGATATCTAGATTTTTTAACAGGACTCAAAAATAAAATAATATATAGAGCTTTGTATTTAAAAAAATCAAGATGGCGTAATTTCTTCGAACTGACAGTTCAGAACATTTTATAGTTACGCGCCGTATAACATCCTATAACTTGATGTTGTGCCACTTCATATTGAATTCTTTGTTGTAAATCTTCTACAGTTTCAGGTCCACTTTGGTAAATTTTGGTTTTCCCAATGACCCCATAAAAAAATCGAGTTGCGTAAGTTCGGGACTACTTGCAGGCCATTCTATAGCACCTCTTCTGCCTATCGATCGATTAGGAAAAATCGCATCCAAATATCTACGAACATTGATTTGATCGGGAAAAAGACCTGCATAAGTTGAAATAACTTGCTTCTGGAGTAACTGTAAATACCGCTGTCCTGTAAGATTTCCATCGATAAAAAAGGGACCAATGATATGACGTCCACAAATCCGGGCCCACATGTTTATCTTTTGTGGTCTTTGAAAATGACGATCGATTATCCAGTGGGATTCTCAGTAGACCCGTACCGGCAGTTATACCTATTAACTCTTCCGTTAAGACAAAATGTGGCCTCGTCAGAAAAAACAATATTATGAATTAGGTTAGAATCATTATTGATTCGTTCCATTATGACCAAAATTCAACGCGTCATCTTCAGATAATTTTTGCAATAGAATGGGTTCGTATGTATGCAATTTTTCTTCATTCAATATACGACTTAAGGTACCTTTATTTATGTTGTGGTCTAGGCAAAAGTGGCGGTATGGGGATTTTCCGTAATTTCTAATAAAAACATCTAACTTTTTATCATTGCCTATTTTAACTTTTGGAGGTCCAAATTTAGTACGATCCTTAACATGACATGATTGTTCAAAAGTTCAAAATATTCGATAGTACGAGGATGGATTGAAAAGTTCGCGGCATCAATGAAAAAAATTATATATATTTTTATATTATAGTACCCTCAATAAGTTCATACTGTCTTTGGTTGTTACAGTGTAAAATTTTGTTGCTATAGAATTTGTGGTTTTTAGGTTAAAAACGAGTTTAGTGAGACCAAGAGCAGCCTTTTTGGCAAAAAGGAAAAAATTGAACAACGTGCGGTCATTAAGTACCTATTTAAAAAAAGATTAACACCAGAGGAGATCCACGATGGTATAAAAACAACACTAGGGAAATCTGCTTCATTATATACCACTGCGAAAAAATGGGTTACAGAATTTAAACGTGGACGAGAGAGAATCGAAGATGACCCTCGCTTCGGCCGGCCTACAACGTCTACGACTGAAGAAAACGTCGGCAAAGTGTGTGACCTCATATTGAAAGAACTATCAGAGAGATTGCAGACACTATAGGCATCTCATATGAACGAACACAAAACATCATTGCCGACGAATTCGGATTTTCTACGGTTTCCGCAAGGTGGGTCCCCAGATTGCTTTCAGTTGAACAAAAACAATTCGACTCATGATTTCTCGAGACTGTTTGGAGATGTTTGAGACTGATCTGCAAGATTTTCTTAACAGATTTGTGACAATGGACGAAACCCGGGTTCTCCACTATACTCCAGAGTCAAAACAACAACCCAAGCAGTGGAAAAAAATCTGGTGAAGCGACCCCATAGAAAGCGAAGGCAATTCTGTGGGCTGGAAAAGTGATGACGTCAGTTTTTGGGGATGATAAAGGTGTTATTATTGTGGGCTACCTTTCGAAAGGCGAAACAATAAACTCGACTTACTATTGCAACCCTTTTGCGTCGTTTTACGTCAAGAAATTGAAGAGAAATACCCAGGATTACTGAGAAAGAAAGTTTTGTTTCATTAGGACAACGCTCGCTTTTACACGTCTGTTGATTGGGTGGCTCAAATTCGTGATTGTGGTTTCCAATTGCTGCCCCACCCCTGCTTATTCTCCTGATTTGGCACCTTCGGACTTTTATCTGTTTCCAAACCTAAAAAAACACCTCGGTGGCCAGAAATTTTCATCAAATGAACAAGTCGAAGCTGCAGCTAACCAGTATTTTGAAGACCTTGAGGAATCTTTTTTTTCAAACAGGTGTGGAAGCTTTGGAAAGCAGTTGAAAGAAGTGCTTAGAGCTCGAAAAGTCAAAATATTTTTGTACGTATGTTATTTTGTTTTCTTGACTAGGCCGCGAACTTTTCAATCCATCCTTGTATATAGGGAAAATAAAACATAATGATTTATAATGAAGAGTAAGGTGTATTTAAATTTAAATAGAGAGCAAAATATTAATTGAAAATGTTAATATGAACTAAAATATTATGCTCACGTTTAGATTTATAACCTTCCCAGTTAAAAATTCAAAAAAAAAATCCAGTTAACACGTCAGTAATTGTCGGATTATTTATTGAACAAAGGTAAACGAAATTAATTAAAAACTAGTGTACTCATTTTGATTGTATCATATTTTTGCTAAAAATTTGATAACCTTTTTATCTGCTTTGCAACAATTACATCCGTAATAAATTTGTGCTAATATCATTTTATTTTGAAATTGCAACATTACTTAATTACTACGTACATAACATAACAACTAAACATATGGATTAATTCTTTATTGCACAAGTGTTTCAAGATATCCACCGTCCCTTTCTAAACAGGTGGTCGTTCTTCGAGAAAAATCTTTTACTACTTCTCTAATTACATAAGGAGTTATAGTGTCACATGTTTCCCTAATGACTCTCTCATCTTGAAATGGCCTTTTGAAGATAAAGATTTCTTTTAAGTAGCCACATAAAAAAAAGTCTAGAGGGGTGATGTCCGGCGACCTTGAGGACTCAGGGAACTCATTATTTAAAAATTCTAGGTAACGTTCAGCGTTCATATTATTTCGAAAAAAGAATGGTCCTATCTTTAAAAATTCCACACCATACATTGGTTTTTAAACGAGTATTGTTCTCGAGTTTGGATATTGAAGTTAGGATTAACATCGCACCACCAGCGATGGTTTTGAAAACTTACTGTCCCATTAGAGGCAAATGTCGTATTTGTCTTGCCATAAACCTGTTATCTTCCAACTCTCCTTGAAACCAAGCACAAAATTCAAATCTTCTTTCAAAATTTCTTGCTTTTAAAGTATGGGTAAATTGGGGCTTGTATGGTTTAAATATATTTGATCTTAAAATTCTCGCAACTGTAGTTTTACTGACATTCAATAAAGCTGAACTCTTCCGAAGTGAACCTTTTGGCTTTTCTACTACCGACAGAATTACTTAATTTAGATTATCTTCATTTGAAACGCATACCCAATGTTTTTTTTTAATTTATTTTCTACATTTTCATAAATCTTGAATTTATTTATTAGATATTCTACGGATGTAAAGAGTACAGGGCGTCTATTATTAAAGATTTCTGCTGCTTCTCTAAAGTTTTATAATCATCTCCAACTATGAGAACAATTTAAATTTTATTTTCACCACTCATTTTTACTAGCATTTCTAATTATTGCAAATACATACTGACGTTAACTTTGAAGTTTATTGACAGTTGTTAGATATTTCCAAAGATATTTTCTTTTATTGTCAGCCTAAAATTTGTGGTGATTTCGTTTTCTTTTCTTGAATATACAATTACTGACGTGCTTACTGGATTTTTTTTGAATTTTTAACTAGGAAAGCCACAAATCTAAACGTAAACATAAATTTTAAGTTCCTATTAATATTTTCAGTTAATATCTTGCTCTGTATTTAAATTTAAACACACCTTACTCTTCATTATAAATCATTATGTTGTTTTTTTCCCTGTATACCATCAAATATTTTAAACTTTTAACGTTTGATTATGGATTTCTGCAATGCAAAATTTTTATCAAGAATAAATTTTGGGACACACTGTATAACTCCTTAAAATAAAGATATTTGTTACGGAGGTATAAAATGATCAGTGAGTTCTCAAAATACACTCAAAATGAGTTTTCAACAAAGTTTTTTTCTGATCTTTACTGAAAGCTGATGACTTTAATTTTTTTTTTATATACCAGATAAATTTTAAAGGTAATGCATGCGTGATAATTTCTGTTCATTCTACAATCTGTGGAAAATATTTCAGAATTTTTTCAAAATTTTTTGATCGGTTCTTTTTTCGAGATGAGGTGGGGGATAGCGATTATTCGGAATTTTTGAAAAATAATACCAAGAAAAGTATGCTCAAGTATTACATTATATATATTTTTGAAGCTTTCCCCTGTCGATGACCTGGTAAAAATTCTTTTTTTTCACTTCCGATTTTAAGTCAAAATTTAACTTTCAAACTACACGGCTCTGATGAGCTGATTCCTATATTAGTCTCAAATTTTAACTTTCTATCTCAAATAGTTTCGGAGAAAATCAGGTGTGACAGACGGACAGACAACCACCAAAGTGATCTTATAAGTGTTCCGTACGGAACACTAAGAACAATTTAACGACGCAAAAAATATTTAACCCAACCAACACTCACGCCTTTGTGACTAATAAAATCATTTTTCGTTATGCTCGACAGATTAAGATGAATGACGCCTAAAATAATATATTATTTGAACAGGAGGCATATTGAGATGCAGCATCGTTTCCGACGTTTCAATTACCATTTCCTTTCGGCTTCGCCTAATTAAGTAATATCTTTCTATCTGGCCATAAAATCACGCCTAGTCTTAGAATTTTAATCTATGTAAATTTGACTTTCATTAAGGCTGCAGCTGACAAAGCTAATTAAATAATTAATTAATGGGATACGATGCTATGATTATTGATATTTGTAGTTTTCAAACGTTTAATTTTCAGTCTTTTATTTATTCTCAAATTTAGTTAAAGTTAATAATTATCTTTACATATATGTATGTATATATATATATATATATATATATATATATATATATATAATATATATATATATATATATATATATATATATATATATACAAAAAGGATGCCCCATTTGTATGGAATAATGATTCCACAGCCTTTATTAATCAGTGTATCAAAAAAAATTTAAATAAAAGTTATAGGGTGTTATACGGCGCTTATGCTGACGTTAACTATAAAATGTTCTGAATTGTCAGTTCGAAGAAATTACGCCATTTTGATTTTTTTAAATACAAAGCTCTATATATTATTTTATTTTTGAGTCCTGCTAAAAAATCTAGACATACCATATGTCTAAATTGTACTGTTTTGGAAATATTGTCATTTGAAATTTAAAATAAAAAAAAAGACAAAGAAAACTATTAATAAATACTCCAGGTTTATTTTTAAGGTAATAATTGCTCAAAGTGTCTACCGTTAACAGCGAGGCAATGACCCAATCTGTCATAAACAGCTTGACCAGAGTTTTGCAGAGAATTCGGGGTGATCTGTGCCACTTCATATTGGATTCTTTGTTGTAAATCTTCTACAGTTTCAGGTCCACTTTGGTAAATTTTGGTTTTCAAATGACCCCATAAAAAAAAAAATCGAGTAGCGTAAGGTCAGGACTCCTTGCAGGCCATTCTATAGCACCTCTTCTGTCTATCCATCGATTAGGAAAAATCCCATCCAAATATCTACGAACATTGATTTCATAGCGAGGAGGTACTCCGTCCTGTTGATACTACAGATTCCTGTTCGGGGTATCCAAATCATTTTCATCGGGAAAAAGACCTGCACAAGTTGGAATAACTTGCTCTTGGAGTAACTGTAAATACCGCTGTCCTGTAAGATTTCCATCGATAAAAAAGCGACCAATGATATGACGTCCACAGATCCCTGTCCACACGTTTATCTCTTTGTGATCTTTGAGAATGACTGTCGATTATCCAGTGGGATTCTCAGTAGACCAGTACCGGCAGTTATACCTGTTAACTCTTCCGTTAAGACAAGATGTGGCCTTTGTCAGAAAAAACAATATTATAAATTAGGTTAGGATCATTATTGATTCGTTCCATTATGACTAAAATTCAACGCGTCTGTCGTAGTCATCTTCAGATAATTCTTGCAATAGAATGGGTTTGTACGTATGCAATTTCTCTTCATTCAGTATACGACTTAAGGTACCTTTACTTATGTTGTGGTCTAGGCAAAGCTAACGAGTGGTGGTAGGGGTATTTTCTGTAATTTCCAATAAAACATCTAACATTTTATCATCGCTTGTTTTAACTTTTGGAGCTCCAGATTTAAAACGATCCTTCAGATGACCTAAATTGTTTTAATGTTTTGCTAACTACGAACTGGGTAATAGGTTCTCGATTGGGACATTCTGCGTTACAAACATGACACATCTCCTGTTGTGTTCTCCTACGATCTCTGTAACCAACCATCACTAACAGTGATTCTTTCAGTTTCTGTTAAATGTACCATTATGATATTACGAAGTGCACCAATAAACGTTTTCGTCAATAAATCATTTTTTGATGCGTTAAGTCGTTACCTGACAGTAAATGTTTGGCAGAAGCCCGCTTAAAAAAAAATTATATTGGTTCTCCTTAATTTCAAATATCAATAATTCCAAAACAATTCAATTTAGACATATGGTATGATAGACAAATAATATCTAGAATTTTTAGTAGGATTCAAAAATAAAATAATATACAGGGCTTTCCATTTTAAAAAAATTAAGTTGGCGCAATTTCTTCGAACTGACAGTTCAAAACATTTTATTGTTAACGTGAGCATGTGCGCCGTATAAATACTCTATAATTCTTATTTAAATATTTTTTTGGTACACCAATTATTAAATGCTAAAATATTTTAAGAAATATTTTTTAAGATAGTCTAAAATATTTCTTTATACACCACATTAAGTGACTCTTCCCCGGGTGCCAGGACAAACAGATTATGTTTGGATGTTACACGTGACAGGGCTATGTGTAACTAGCCATGAGAAAAACATTGGACGTTAAAGTCTAAACCAGCTACGTTTAATGTTTGTCCCTGAGCTTTACTGATCGTCATCGAGAACCACAGTTTTATACGAAACTGGAACAGTTTAAATTTAAACGGTAAAGTGGCTCCACAGCCTGTCAGAATTCTGCATTCAATCAAATAACTTTTAGGGCCTTTATTTGCAGTGCTAGTGCGGTTGCATAATTTTAGTGGGCTTAAATTACACGGCAATATTATTGGAGCCCCTACTTTTAGAATCAGTTCGTGAGCAGCGCAAGTTCAGAAACACACTTGTAAAATGTAAACTATTCATTCAAATGTTGCAGTTTAAATACAGTTTTTATCTTGCACAAAACAAAAAGCACGTTTAATTTGATACGGATATTTTCCTACCTAAATTACTCTCTTTAGTTGAAGTATTTTGATACGTCTATTTTTGATATCTTTACCTCGATAATCTGGGTTAACCTCTATAGGCAGATATATGCAATCGCGGACTTTTTTGTAAAACTATTTGAAGTCAACAATATTGCCATACATTGTTTCCACCTAGTTCTAACTATTTACGCAGCGCACGCGTAGAGACCTCTCCGACGATTGATTTTTTTTCCGACTTCATCGACATTCATCGTCATAGGTCTGCTAATTTACACGAAATATCCACAAATTTTACACCTAAGCCTTTCTTGTAAAACATTCTGTCCATTAGTCCAGTAGTTATTGAGAAAATCATACACAGACATAAAGACAGACATACAGACGCCGCAGGGAGCTTTATTTTATACCATGTATTGATACTGAATGCCATCTAGATGTAAGGGTGAATTACTCTCATAAAAAATTACTTTTAACGTTCTCCTCATCGTCTCTTTGGTCAACCGACCCCTCATTGTTATAATAAGGACTTGTTGGTCTAGTCTAGCCTACCCTCTACCATCACAATCATCTTCTTCATAACAATAAGGACTTTTTGATTTACCCTCTTCTAACCCAATATAATTCCCTTTGAACATCACATAAGGAAGTTTTGAACGATCGTTATCCTCTGCTACCCTCATATAAGGCGTTTTTTTTTCAAGTGCCTACCAAAAAACAACCCATATTAGCCCTCTTTGACAACCTTTTTAAAAAAAAACACCTGAATTAGGCCTTTTTCATCAACTTTTTATTAAAAAGAGAACCACTAACTTCATTGACGTTTTTTTTTACCTCTATACACACACAGGTCAATCCTCTTCTAATGCTCCTTTAACAACCTTTTTATCAAAAAATAACCACTAACCCTCTTCTACTGCCTTTTTGACAAACTTTTTATCAAAAAAAAAAAACTACCAACTTCATTAACCCCTTTTCATATCTAATCTACCCCCATTACACACTAATAATAATCAAGATAAATCTGACAATAAATCCCATCGTTATAATAAAGGCTTTTTAAGCAACTCTAGCACACCACTATTGCTATTTTTATTATCACCACCACGCGCTTAAGCTACAACCAGCAACATCTCGACGGCGATGAACATCTTCAGTCGAACAAAAACTATTTCACAAGAGTTATCAGCACTGTCTCATAACGCCCTTTTGACATCTAACCTAACTCCATTACACACTGACAGTATCCTAGGAAGCCGATAACCTGAACTAACCTGAACTAACCTAACTCCATTATACACTAACGGTATCCTAGGAAGCCGAAAAAGTACTTGGCAACACTGTCTTACTCCTGCGCATGTGCACATACATCGAAATCGGTGCAAAATTGGCACAAAAAATGCAGATTTGATGCCATTAAGAAAATACATGGGATTTGCGGCAGAACCTACATAGATATATCTCCTAATATTGCTGTATATTGTTTTCACGTATCTCTAATTATTTACGCAGTGCACGCGAAGATACCTCTCTGACGATTGAATTTTTCCTACTTCATCGACATCCATCGTTATAGGTCGGCTAATTTACACAAAGTATCATCAAATTATACTCATATTCAAAAAAATTTGAATATAAATTTTTACAAAAACAGATGATTTTTTCCTTGTATTTGCATTCAAGTATGCAATTTTCATCAAAAAAAAATTACAGTTTTGCATGAAACTTCGTTAAATTGTTTAAAAATAGATTTAAATCCCAAATATATCTAACTATACAATGGAAATTTTGACACGATAGGAAAAGCTCTACCTTTTAAGAAATATAAAAGTTATGAATTGTTTCTCTATTCTAAATATTTAAAAGCTTGTTGACATTGAAATGAAAAGCAAATATCAAAAATAATAAAGAAAAGAATCTACATTTTCCTTAAAATTCTCCCATTGTTCTCATATACTGTTTTCTTTGCTAAAATAACAAGAAATATGCCGTTTGGTGCTTCATATAATAAAAGCACATTTAATTTATTTGTCGGTCTTTTCTTGTGCTTTCCTAAGCTCTTAATCGTTTCTGCGTTTCTTTTATCTTGTTTTTTTCATTTCACAGAAATGTTTTCCTAAAGTAAAGCGTTTTTACGGAGATTTACTGCCTTTTTAAAAGGAAAATTTTGAATACAAACACTTTTAGACAATAAAGCATTTATTTTTTTAATCAGTTTATAAGTTAAGAAAAATAACCTAATGTTAAATTACATGGCACAACACATTACTAAAATTAGCATTAGTTATGAACTATCCGGATGTGATACTGGATGGAATTCATTTTACAGTATATCAAGTAGGAACGTGATCGCTCGTATTCTTGAAAAAATGTGAATATTTTTTGCCATCAATGTATTCTTTGGTGTACTGACAACGGCGCAATTACCTTAATAAGTTGTCCAATCGCCTCCTGCATCAATAATCGCCTGGTCATTTTATTTCTCTGTAACAAAAATTTTTATTGTAAGAGCAATCACGGTACGGAACACTAATTGCGCCAGACCGACTTCCGGTTTAATTTTTATTTAAAACTAGTAGTGCCCGCGGCTCCGCTCGCGTGGACTTGATTCACTACTATCGTCACTGCTTATTCCTTATATCACCTAACCTAATAAAATACCTGCCATTATTTCCCCTTATCTCACATTATGTCACCCTATCTCCCATTATCTAGGCTTATCTTGACTTATCTCGCAATATTTCTCCTTATCTCCGATTATTTCTCCCTTATCTCCCATTATCTTACCATAACTCCCATTATCTAGACTTGTCTCTGCTTATCTCCCCATCATTTCTCCATGTCTCCCATTATTTATACTTATCTCCCACTATCTCACTTTATCTCCCATTATCTAGGCTTATATCGAATTATATAGAACATATGTATAAATTTATAAAAACACGTAAATCGGATAAGTGGTTCTCAAGTGATTAGCACACTAACGGACAGACAGACAGAGAGACGTTGCATTTTATATATATTATATTCTTTGCAACATGATATTGTTCCATATTTAATGGCTTAGGCAGTGTATTGCATGAGAACGCGCTAACGGTAACCTTTTTTCCGACATTCACTATTATCGTCACTGCTTATTCTTTATGTTACTTAACGCATTAAAATGTATTCGGTAACCTGGCCAGAGAACATATGTACGTTTAAAAAAAAAAAGCACGTAACGCACTAACGGACAGACAGACATACAGATAGACAGAGAAACGTTGCATTTTATATATATTATAGATAGATAACCTGGCCAGAGAACATATGTATGTTTAAAAAAAAAAGCACGTAAAGCGGATAAGTGGTTCTCCAGTGAAAAGCACACTAACGAACAAACAGACAGACAGGCAGAGAGACAGGCAGACAGACAGACAGAGAGACGTTGCATTTTATATATATTATAGATAGAAGATTATAGATAACCTGGCCAGTGAACAAATGTATGAAATTAAAAAAAAAAATACGTAAATCGGATAAGTGATTCTCGCGTGAACGCACATATAGACAGACAGACAGGGACACATTGCATTTTATATATATTATAGATTATGGATATTCTCTGCTACATAATATTGCCCCATATTTAATGGTTTAGGCTGTGTATTGCAAGAGAACGCGCTATCAACAAACTTTTTCCGGCATCATTCACTATTATCGTCACTGCTCATTCCTTATGCTACCTATCGTAATAAAATATAGTCTATATGGCCAGAGAACATATGTATGTTTTTAAAAAAAAAGTACGTGAATCGGATGAGTGGTTCTAGCCTTCATAGACATAAAAAAGTACCAAGACAAAGATTATGGAACTCAATGAAAGAAATAGGCATTGACAAAGAACTAATATACGCAGTAAAAGCTCTCTACGAAAACAACAGAGTGAACATAAAAATAGGACATAAAATAGGGAAGATACTCCAAACATCAAAAGGCCTATTACAAGGATGCTCTACATCCCCAACACTATTCAAAATATACCTCGAACAAACATTAAAAAAATGGAAGCAAAAATGTAGTGGAATGGGAGTCCCAATACGAGAATATTATTTATATACTCTAAGTTTCGCAGACGACCAAGAAATCATAGCACAAGATGAGGAAGACCTCAGTTATATGGGAAGAACACTGAAAGAAGAATACACTAAAGCAGGATTAGCAATAAACTTTAATAAAATGGAATATCTAACAACAAAGGAGGGAAACGTGGAGAATCTAGAAGTAGATAACGAAACAATAATCAAAGGAACCGATAGATTTAAATATCTAGGAACCCTCAGTTCAAAAAACGCAACATCAGAAGAAGAGATTAAAGCTAGATTAGGACAAATGCGAACATGCATAAGACAATTAAATTCGATCCTGTGGGACAAGCACATTACAAAGAGAAACAAAACACGCATATACAAATCAGTAATACCAAGCATAATGACATACGGGTCAGAAACATGGACGATCAACAAAAGAAATAAATCTAAAATTAACGCGGTAGAGATGGAGTATTGGAGAAGATGTTGTAGAGTGACACGTATGGAGAGAATAACAAATGAAGAAATAAGAAGCAGAATGAACATCAAAGAGAACGCAATAAACACCATTGAAGAAAAACGATTAAAATGGTATGGACACATAAGACGAAGCGAAGGTAACAGGTGGATAAAGAAAATAACGGAGTCGAGCCCTATAGGGAGAAGAAAAAGAGGAAGACCTAGACGATCGTGGAGAGACGATGTGGACGAGGCTATGGAGGACAGAGGTCTAACAGATGGAGACTGGGAAGATAGAAACGGATGGAATCAAAGGCTGAGAAGAAGGAAGACAACGTCAGCTGTAGAAAATCCTTGTTATGTATGTATGTATGTGGTTCTCCAGTGATAAGCGCACTAACGGACGGACAGACAGACAGACAGACAGAGATATGTTGCATTTTTATATATATTATAGATGTAAAATATCTATAACCTGGTCAGAGAAGATATGTATGAATTTAAAAAATCACGTAAATCCGTTAAGTGGTTCTCGAGGCATAAGCGCACTAACGGACAGACAGACAGAGAGACGTTGCATTTTTATATATCTATACATATATATATATATATATATATATATATATATATATATATATATATATATATATATATATATATATGTATGTATATATATATATATATATATATATATATATATATTATATATATATATTATAGATTATAGATATTCTCTGCTACATAATATTGTTCTATATGTAATGGTTTAGGCTGTGTATTGCAGGGGAACGCGCTAGCGGCAAACTTTTTTGCGACTTCATTCACTATTATCGTCATTGCTCATTCCTTATGCTACCTATATAATAAAATATAGCCTATAACCTGGCCAGAGAACATATGTATGTTTAAAAAAAAAAGTCCATAAATCGGATAAGCGGTTCTCCAGTGATAAGCGCACTAACGGACAGACAGACAGACAGACGTTGCATTTTATATATATTATAGATTACCTTATTTCTGTCACACAAATTAAGCATCTCAAACATGGCTGGGCTCACTTTTGTGGCATCAGACATTTAGATTGAGCATTTTAAAGCCTACCGAAAATGAAATATAACATGACCTTTCCCCTTATTGAAAAGAATATTTTTTAACATCATTTATCACTGATCAAAACCTCGGATTGAGTACACCAACTTAATACATAAATCATTAAAATATTTTCACCGCCCTTTAACTCAAAGACCTGTCAAAAAAATTCATAAATCTTTACATAACTTGTATAAATTTTTGCCCGCCGTCTTCGAGATATTTTTCTGTAGAGTCAGATTATTTGGCGTACGTGGATACAAAATATGAAATATTCATAAGCGCTTCTCGAAATTACCTTTCTTGCAATGTATTTCAACCAGTAAGCGTCACAAGTATATTGGATCACAGTCGACGAATATACTTGGTTTGAATTCCCGTGGGCTTCTTGATTTTTGCTCCTGTCGGTTATCGGAAGTCAAGTGTAAAGGGACAAATAAAAAATTATTGTAATATTACATTTTGTTTTATGTTTCCATCTTAAGGCTAATATTATCCAGTATAATTTACATAATGTATAACAGATAATGTCCCTGCTAAAAAGACTATTTATCCTGCTTCATTTAAGGTAGTTAGTGTAAATCCACTTTTCTTAAGAATTTGATAAAATTCAAATATGATGTTTATCTAAATATTTTTCATTTAATTAAAAAAAAAATTGACCGATTGTGAAGTGAGATATTCATACGAGGCTGGTTTGAAAAGTCCGTGCAAAAATAAAAACTACTTATGTGTTTTGGGTAAACCTTTTTTATTTTTCGACCTAGTCTCCTTTTAGGCTTATACACTTCGTCCAACGATGTTCTAGTTTGTTGATCCCTTCCGAATAATAGGATTTGTCCAAGTCTGCAAAATAGCCATTAGTGTCTGCAATCACCTCCTCGTTTGAATAAAATCTTTGTCCCGCCAGCCATTTCTTCAAATTGGGGAACAAATAGTAGTCCGAGGGAGCCAAGTCTGGAGAATAGGGGGATGTGAAACGAGTTGGAATCCTACTTCCATTAATTTTGCGACCACAACTGCTGAAGTGTGTGCTGGTGCGTTGTCGTGATGGAAAAGGACTTTCTTGTGGGCCAATCGCGGGCGTTTTTCTTGCAGCTCGGTTTTCAAACGGTCCAATAACGATGAATAATATTCACCTGTAATAGTTTTACCCTTTTCCAGATAGTCGATGAGGATTATCCCTTGCGAATCCCAAAAGACAGTCGCCATAACCTTTCTGGCCGAAGGAACGGTCTTCGCCTTTTTTGGTGCAGATTCCCTCTTGGTAACCCATTGTTTAGATTGTTGTTTGGTCTCAGGAGTTTAGTAATGTATCCATGTTTCATCCACAGTGACGAAACGACGCTTAAAGTCCTCCGAATTCTTCTGGAACAGCTGCAAACCATCCTTGCAACACTTCACACGATTCCGTTTTTGGTCAAGCATGAGCAATCCCGGCACCCATCTTGCGGATAGCTTTCTCATGTCCAAATGTTTATGCAAAATATTATGTACCCGTTCAGTCGAGATGCCCACGGCACAAGCAATCTCACGCACCTTAACTCTTCTGTCATCCGTCAACATATCATGGATTTGATCAATGATTTCTGGAGTCGTAACCTCCACAGGCCGTCCAGAACGTTCAGCGTCACTTGTGCCCATATGGCCAGTCCGAAAATTTTGAAACCACTTATAAACTGTTCTAATCGAAGGTGCAGAGTCACCATAATGTTTATCAAGCTTTTCTTTAGTCTCCTCCTTTCATAAAGTAATGTTTAATCACCACACGAAATTCTTTTTCGTCCATTTCTTGAAAATCACTCGACTTCCTTGATTCACACGAATGCCAAACACAAAGAAATAGACCAATATGGCTGAAACTTGGTGTGCGTTCATTCAAGAGATGCTACTAACTAAACATGACCTCGATACGCGCCGGTGGTGCCATCTCTCGGACTTTGCACGGACTTTTCAAACCAGCCTCGTATTTAAAGTACATCTAATTAACATGCAATAAGCCAATGAAGTATATAAAAAGGTATAGTTTCGTGTGAATTTTTTAAAAAAACTAATATTTAGTAAAAAAAAAATTAGAAAAATTTTGAAATAAAAATATTTTTTTTTTCCATTTGTTAAAAAGATATGAATAGTTAAAGTTGATATTTTTTAAAAGTATAACCACAGTAAACACACTATACAGTAGCGAAACTCAAGGATAACCGCATAGGAAAATCAGGTTCGTTTTCAGAAAGTCACGTGGCAATCCGCCATGTTAAAAGTGGACCAGCGCGAGATCTGAAATACAAATAAAGTTGTGCAAAGTTTTATCATTCAAAATCATAGATATAGAAATGTTTGAAAATTTTTGATTTGTTATTTAACACAGCATGAGTAATATAAAAGTTAATGCAACAGGAGTAATATAAAAAAGAAAACAAAAAGAATAGAGCACTTTGTTAGAAAAGAAATGAATACAGGTGAAAAACTTGATAGGAAGGTATTTGATGGAATTCTTCATATTGAACTTCAGTTTTTAATAACCTTATCCAAAAATTCAAAAGTCTATCAAAGTTAAACGTCACTGTTTGAGGTTAAAGTTTTATTTACATCATTTTTCAAGTAAATTTGTGATTAAAGATGTTTTTTAAGAACTAAATTAATTTAATTTTAACATACGTAATACCTAATGCTATTTTTCTTGTACCGTGAAATAAAAATATATTGTCATTACTAAGATGTCAACATCTTCTAAAATAAGAGCATTTTTTTCTAAGTAGTGTTGTGTTGTTTGGTGTGATAGATCTCTTGTTAATTAAAAAACACCGTATCTACTTTTTTGGTACTTATTTTTTCTTAAACTACAAAACTATATTGTGTAACTTCGAGAAAGGTTAATATAATATTATTAATGAATTATGAACGTATATGTATAGACCTCTATTTTCTATGTGAATGATTCTTAGAGGTTCTATGCCTTTTTGTGTTCCATTATACGTATTGCTTTTCGATAACGTAATTAACGCTTACTTTTATTTACAGTGAATTAATATTTAGATCAAAGAGTCAATACAGTAATTTCCTAATCATATTTACATACAATTTTTAGTTATGACCAAGCTGACTTGTCAATTACAACTATGTTGGGAAAGTGGAATCTTTGGCACAATGACACTACTCAGTATATATCACCACTATACCAAACACTTTATTTTTGCACTCGACCCGCGTTTCGCTAACCATATTAGCTTCATTAGGAGAAACGATTGACTCATATGTACTGAGTATTGTCAATTACAGTTTAAAAGGAAAATAACTATATTTAATTTATAGTATAGGTATACAACAATAGAAATAAGTTCTTTATAGGAGGAATATTAATAACAGGCAACTAAATCTTCAAAATTTTAATAGTAACCATAATTACCATTAAAATGGACTTCGATTAAGTGTACTGTCCATTTAACGAACTTATTTTCAGAATATTTTACCCTCTGGTACACATCGTCTGACAAAATCATATTACAAAAATTTCTTTGGAATTACATTAAAATTTTTCTTATTTTAATAGCATATTTGATTCAATCATCGATTTATATCAGTTATTTCAATAATCCCATTCCCCAGTGGTTTTGTGATCTCAACACGACACTTAATATTTACACTTTCAAACCCAGCTTAAAAGAAAATAAAATATACTGTTTAAAATTTGAAAATAACAAATATGTTGTTATAGGTTCTGTATTCCTTACAATATATTCACAGCAACTTTTGAAAGATTGGCATGAAAAGGAGCAATGTAATTTATAGAGAGTAGTATGTTTACTGTGGTATAACCCTGTAATGAGGGGCAGATATCACAATTTGGCAACGCTGTATGTCGTCATATTTTACGCGCCAACATTCAAACAGCATTTATAAATAAAAATATTAAATATATTAATTAAAAAATTTGAATTTGTTTCTTGATGTTTATTACTTTTTCTTTATTATTTCAAAGATTCATATTTATCAAAAATATGTTTGTAGGTTCAATAATTTTTCAATATTTTAAGTTAATATTATGTTTATTTATCAACATTGTTACATATCAATTGATAACAATATTAAATATATATTAAAAAAATGGTTTTAAATAAATTATAATATATAATAATAATAATAATAATAAATACATAATTAATGATACTAATGATAAATAAATAAAGTATTATAAACTATTTGTAAAATAATTAATTACTTTTTACTATTTACTACTTGCGTATCTTTGGTTACGCGTGGTTTGTCATTGTCTTCTCGACTAGATAATAATTGCACTATTCCTGTAAAGCCCAATTTATCATAAGAATTTGGATTGATTCAGCCGATACTTGGTGGAAATCCATAACTAGAAATTTTGCAGTACTTAAATTTCCACTAAATTTTTTTTTTATTTTTAACACCATGACAGCTTCTTTAGATGGTTTGTTACAAAATACATTTTGTAACAAGCCATTTGAAGAAGCTGTCGTACAGCGAAACATGTCATGGTGTTAAAAATAAAAAAAATTAGTGGAAATTTAAGTAGTTTTTTTCTTCTTGCAAAACTTATCATAAGAACTTTTTAGATCTTCCAAAGTTATGCATTCAGATGCAATTCTTTTAATCATAAGATCGGAAATAACACTTTTTTTAAAAAGTAAAGGCATTAAAGATGGCAGTATTAATTTTTTCATGACGCACATTGTATACGATGTGTAATTTGTAATTAAATCTTCTCTCTTCAAAAACTTATCTGCCAAATTCTCAAGGATTTCAACGTCATATATCGCCTCATGGAATTTTTCGTTTGGTGCTATTTGCAATAAATCATATGCTAACTTTCCGAGCTTAAGCATTTCTGGGCCTTTTCGGTCGAGAAAGCGTTTTTTAAAAAGACTTACGGTGTCCGAAAAACTAGCGAAATTTTTAAAATCCTCTATCATTGCAAAATTAAGTATACTTTGAATTAAATGGAACGAATGAGAACGAGCACTATGGGCAACAATTATGCAAGATTTGGAGAAAAATTCAAAAACTGATGGAATGAAATTAATGCGACCTTCACAGTAATTGTTTTGACAGGTTTAGGATATGAATACAGGTCGCCATTAATATTTTCTAAGCCTGTAACTTTGAAAGCGTGGTAATTAATCGGTTGCGTAGGCCTAATATAAACATTGAATATTTTATCCCGATATTTCGCCTCTATTTGCAAAATATCAGCTGGACTTGAAAATCCAGATGTTTCTAAATTGAAATAGACTAAGCCACAGTCCTCGGATGTAATTGAAACATTATTCAATATATTAGTTAACGCTTGAAGATTAATAATGTCACCAGTATGATAAACATCCACCTGCAGTCCATAGTTTGATTGATACTGTATCCCTTCATGTTTTATTTATTTTTTCTCGCGGCCTCTTTATTTCTAACCAATAAATTTCTTCGTTTTTTTCATTGCAGGCAATTTAGCTCTTGATGCTCTTTGTTTTCTTATTTCATCTTTTCTTCCCATATAAGATCTTGTACGGTTCCCAGGACGCTGACAAAATCTCATTTACATTTAATAAATGACTGTCACCTTCATTTTTTGTTGCAACAGTACTTGCTACTCTATAACTACACGATTCACTTGGGTTGTAAAACTTATTTCTGCGGGCTTTCTGAGCAGCAATGTTATTAAAGCTCTCATTAGCCTGACTTCAAGCTGGAACGGCAAATTTAGCAGCATTTTCCTTCAATTCATCAATTTTATTAATAATTAATTGACGCTATTCTTGTGCACGATGCCTGCAACTGTCTTTGGCAGCTTCTACTATTGCTGGACCAATTTCACGTTCATATCTTTTATATAAATTCCATGATATTGGAGGTAAATTCATTGAAGCCAGTAGTTTGTCCAATGCAGTGCACCCGAAACCTGAATGCACCTTCAAAAGTAAAAAGATAATTAAGTTTATAAAAACATGAAAAAAAATATATATATAAGTAATAGCTGTTACTTCTAAAAAAAATTAAATCATTCACTAAATATAGCTATATAAAAATAAATAAATATTTACCTAGAACAGCTTTGGTGTTGACATCCGAATGTTTAATCTTATTATTTGTAATATGCATTATATATATATATATATATATATATATATATATATATATATATATATATATATATATATATACATATATGTATATATATATATATATATATATATATATATATATAAAATGTAAACATGTTAACAAATATGATCACAAAGTCTTCCTTAACTCCGCGTACAACGCTTTTCAAGCAATCTTTTATATGAAGAACGTCATCCCTTTGGAATAATTTGCCCAGCGCTGTGTTTCCCACCGAGTACAATTTACAGCGATTCAAGAACAACGTGAATCGCTTTTTTCCGAACTCGTGCCGCTCCTAGAGCGCTTTAGGGACTTCCCTGCAGCATGTGTGCTAGACCCATAAAAAAAAAAAAAAAAAAAAAACAGTCTGAACCACAAGAAAGACGTCGAAGTCTTAAGCTCCATATACACATATTTATTGTCTCAAGAATATACTATAAAAATAAGAATTAATGATGCTTATAACAGAGTTCCTTTGAATTTTGTTCCTTCATAGTGTTTATATCTGTGGGTTAACTTTCAACATAAAAAATGGCCTTAAGTAGTTTGTAAAATTTTTAATTAATACGCATATCTTATTTCTGATAGTAGTGACATTTTATAGAAATTAAAAATCAATAAAAATAGAAAAATAAGCATTTTTGTTAGATTTCAAAATGAGTGAAACACGTTTTGTTCACTAATTTTAATAATTTAAGGTTTTAATAATTGCTAATTATGATTCTCTTATTTTCTAACCATTATAGAAACAAGGTTGTAACCTATAGTGTGAATTTATATCTATAAAAATAGGATCTGCATTAATAATTATTTAAACTTACGTGTTAACAGCTGATTTTCTGCAGTTGATATAGATCGAATTGTCATTCAACAGAGAACGACCTGTAAATATTCAGTAACCTAACAATCCGGAATTTAAAAATTAAAAATATGGTAGTGATTCCTACTATCTTTCTAACTGAGATTACAATATAGGTTTCCAGCGGGTGCTCTGACTTATGAGAGTTCTTTTCTGTATCTCCTAGTTCTTGAAGAGAATGTACGATTTGGCAGCAAAAGCTCGAAACTAGAATAAAACTGCAGTTACTGAGAACTTTAAAACTCTTTCGTTCACTCTGTAAACCCCGCTTTGGTTGTTATCAGTAAGCCCTTTTACTGATCTTTCTTCTATTTATATATATATATATATATATATATATATATATATATATATATATATATATATATATATATATATATATATATGAATTTTCACTACGTTTCGCCAAAATCTCATTTTGCATTTTCAAGTGCTTCCGCTGGTGGTGCTGCTCGAAACTGCGTTCTTGCTGCTGTTGTCCCTCGAAGCTAACGGAGACACCGACGTGCGGTCGACGTCTTTTATAGGTGAGCGTCTACGCAGATCGTAGGTGGGGGGGTTGGAAGTGTTCGCCCAAGCATCGATGTTTGCCGGCTGGGTGGTAATTGCAATATCACCATGCAATTACCACCCAGCCGGCAAACACTAATGCTCGGACGAACACTTCCGACCCCTCCACCTACAATCTGCGTAGACGCCGACCCATAAAAGACGACGACCGCACGTCGGTTTCTCAGTTAGCTTCTAGGGGCAACAGCAGCAAGATCACAGTATCGAGCAGCAGCAGCTGTATATATATATATATATATATATATATATATATATATATATATATATATATATATATATATATATATATATATATATATACAGGGTTACAGGGAAAGTCGTCCTAGATAATTAACGACGTTATAGTTTAGGTCGTTTCTGACCGATTTGATTGTATGACATGATGTCCTAAACTTAACCGTTTTAGAGATATTGAAGTTTAAAGATTTTCTAAATAAACATGTTTTTTGCTTTTATATCCTTTTTTTTATTAGAGGTTCTCGAGTGCGATTTTTTGGTTATTTTTAGTTAGTCTGTATGTCAAGTATCAAAAATCATCAAAAAAATTTGAACAAGTTACTAACAGTTTCAAATCGCGGCTTGTTAATGTTTCTAAATTACGAATTTTTACCAAGTGTTTCCTACTTTAAATTAATAAAGAGAAAAAAAAAAATGTATGGAAGTTATTCTGCAAATTATTTTAAAAACTTTACGTCTTTTTAGCTATCAAAAAAGGTATAATACTAGGAGTTTAATAGGAAAACTGTACACAGAATGACACCTAAAGCGGGTTCGGGTAGCAGAAGGTAAATTTTTAGTTCTAGGTGAAAATACGAAAAATACACAAATAAAACAAAAAACCTTACAATTTAATATTTTTTATTAATTATAATTCATGTTCTATATGGTCGCCCCTATTTCTAACACAAATTCTCATTCTTTTTCTTAAATTACTTTTCACAACGCTGGTTGTGAGGTGCCGCCTCATTTCGTCAGCCGCATCAATTATTTTTTTGTCTTAGGACATCCACGTTTTCGATAGGAGTCATCTGGTCGTATACGAGACTTTTCATGTGACGCCACACATAAAAATCCATCGGTGTTAGGTCTGGACTTCTCTCCGGCCAAGGTATGGGTCCGCCTCTCCAATCCATTTGTTGGGATAATTAACATTGAGCCATGCACGAACACTTCCTCTGTAGTGAGCTGGGCAGCCATCGTGTTGAAAGTACATGTTTTGTCTCAAACCAATAGGTAGGTCTTCCATCAAATTAGGTAAATCGTTCCGCAAAAAAATTGTCGTATTCCACGCCATTCAAATTATCTGGCAGGAAGAATGGCCCAACCAAATAATTTGAAATTATACCCATCCACACATTTAAGCTGAATCTTGTTTGTGATCCTTTCGTTCTTTTTTTGTTTGGGTTGCCTTCCTCTTTAGAAGCCCAATAGTGGGCATTGTGGTAGTTTGTAAGACCGTCTTTGTCCAATTTCGACTCGTCAGTCCATAGTATTTTTCTTAAAAAAGATGCATCTTCGACATCGGTATTGAGCATAAATCTGCAGAATTCTAATCGTCGCAATGGATCCCCTTCTTCAATGACTTGCACGAGCGTATAGTGGTAAGGGTGTTGCCCAACAGTATGCATTACAAACCATACCTTCCACTGTCGTCCCATGTCAGTACGCCGTCTTTGTACGGAACCAGTTTCTCGTAGTCTTCGATAAGTTCCATCAAATACGCTAACATCAGGTACACGACGAGAAGGATATCGCAGTATGTATTCATCACGTGCACGCGACGACACTCCTTCGCAAAATCCGTAACACATTAGGATGTCAGCATATTCCTCGTTGGTATACGTTGCCATATTCACAAGCAGAGATCAAAATCCAGTTACGAGCCAATTCACACAGTCAGAAGATGAAACACAGATATTTTTGAAAAGCACAGTATAGCACATCTACCACGGACGAATCGCATGAGCAGACTAAAAATCATTCAATAATGTTAAGTGAACAGAAAATGTCACTCGCACAGAGAGTACCCCGACCGGAAAAAATGCTTACCCAATCCTTTTTTTTGTTTGAAGGTGCAGGTAGTAAACCGGTAATTGGTAGTATCTAAATTCTATTATTATGTTACTCTACATTTGGGCCTATTGAAATCTCATTTTCTTAGAATTTTCAATAGATCCAGTAGATATTATACTGTTTTAGATAGCTGAAAAGACATAAAAGTTTTTAAAATAATTTGCAGAATAACTTCCATACATTTTTTTTTTCTCTTTATTGATTTAAAGTAGGAAACACTTGGTAAAAATTCGTAATTTAGAAACATTAATAATAACCGCCATTTGAAACTGTTAGTAACTAGTTCAAATTTTTTTTGATGATTTTTGATACTTGACATACAGACTAACTAAAAATAACCAAAAAATCGCACTCGAGAACCTCTAATAAAAAAAATAGATATAAAAGCAAAAAAAACATGTTTTTTTTAGAAAATCTTTAAACTTCAATATCTCGAAAACGGTTAAGTTTAGGACATCATGTCATAGAGTCAAATCGGTCAGAAACGACCTAAACTATAACGTCCTTAATTATCTAGGACGACTTTCCCTGTAACCCTGTATATCAGTGAGCAAAACGAAGTAGAGTTGTATTCCGTTACATTACTTATACATATTTTGTCACACACGATAAAATTTGTTGGTGACTTAATTATGTAAAATATTAACTAACAGTACAATGGAGTTAGAAAGCGAAATTTTCCGCGAATAAAGAACAATAGTTAATTGTAAAAATATTCATACGAACTCAATCATGTTTTGTCAGTTACATTTTTATATTTTACTTTAATTAAATAGTAATATACAATATTTACATTTTAGGATCTAAGGTTTTATTGACCCAGCCGTTTAAATTGAGGTTGTAACCAATTCCCTCATATCGAAAGCGAAATCCAAGTCAATAAATGCTTTTCGGCAATACGAAAGTCTATAACCTACGTGGGCTGGAATTTTTAACAATTGTTTGCGGAGCAATAAAAGGAAGAAACTTCATTCTAAATCTACTTTAATCTCTGACCAAACAATTCGACTTTAATAAATTTGAGATAATCGATAAATTTTGGAGCTGATTAAGTCATTGTTGTCATATTTTTGAGATGAGTATGAAAATACCAATATTTACGAGGTGATATGGTAACGTGACAACTACAGTAATACCCCGCTTAGCGCGACCCCGTTACGCGCGGTTTCACTATAACGCGAATTTCAAATTTCGCGCTCATGTAGTCATTAACTTCTCTATGGTCGCGGGGGATCCCCGCTTTCTCTGAATATTCTCTTTGAGGAATTGGGAATTCCCTGTCCTTCGACTTTGTTCTATGGGGATTTCCTCGTTCGTTTCGTGTGTTCATTTGTTCCGTAATGTTAGTTCGGTCGGCTGGCAGTTTTGTTTTAATATTTATTGGAGATACATACATACATAATTTAACCCTACGTTAAAAATGCCGCCTGTAAAGAAAAAAGAGCGTAAAAGCGTCACTTTGGAATTGAAGATGAAAGTGTTAAGAAGAATGGAAAATGGAGGCAAAGCAACAATTGTTGGGAGAGATTTTGGACTCTCAGAATCGACTGTGAGAACGATTTATAAAATCGGGAAAAAATTAAAATCTCCAGCGAAGGTTCAACACCTATAAGTGCAACAAAACTTTCTCGTTCGAGATCATCTATCTTAGAAAGAATGGAGAAATTACTGTCAGTCTGGATCGAAGATTTGAATAAGAACACACCACTAAGTCAAGATCTCATATGCACAAAAGCAAAATCTTTGTATGAGATGCTGAAAACAAAAGAAGGAGAAGGGAGTGCCACTCCGACTTTTGCTGCCAGCAGAGGCTGGTTCCATCGGTTCAAGCAGCGTTCTAATCTTCACAATATCCACATAACAGGCGAGGCGGCCAGCGCGGACATTCAAGCTGCAGCTGAGTTTCCAGACAAGTTTCAAGACTTCGTTAGACGAGAGAAAATTCCTGCTTGTCTCATCTTCAATGTTGATGAGACCGCACTTTACTGGAAAAAAATGCCATCTCGAACATTCATTTCTAAGGAAGAACGTCAAGCCAGTGGTTTCAAAGCTGCGAAAGATCGACTAACACTTCTGCTGGGTGGTAATGCCACTGGTGATTTCAAACTGAAACCTTTACTAGTGTACCATTCAGAAACACCCCGTGCAATGCGAGGCACAGACAAGACAAGTCTACCAGTTGTGTGGCGATCAAACAGAAAGGCGTGGGTTACACGGGAAATTTTTCAAGAATGGTATTCTAATAGTTTTTGCCCATCAGTCAAATCATACTGTGACAGAAATGGGCTTGAACCTAAAGTTATATTACTCTTAGACAATGCCCCAGGACATCCAACCTCACTTGATACGCCCAGAGACTTAAAAGTGTACGTAAAGTTCCTTCCACCAAACACTACGTCAATATTACAACCTATGGACCAGGGAGCAATAGCAAACTTCAAAGCTTATTACCATCGCCGCACTTTTAGCCAACTAATTCATGAAACTGACGGGGAAGGAAGACAGTCTATGCGAGAGTGGTGGAAGTCATACAACATTATGAAGTCTATTCACAACATAGAAGAGGCTTGGAAGGAAGTTAAAATGAGTTGTATGAATGGGGTGTGGCGTAATCTTTGGCCAGATGTAGTGGAAGCACCTAGAAGAATTGTCCAGATGCAGAGACAAGTGCTTGAAGACATTGCTGCAATGATTGAGGGGTCTGAACTTGAAGATGTCACGGTAGAAGATCTCGTAGAACTTGTAGCAACGCACGACGATCCTATTAGCAATGAAGATCTGATCGAGTTACAGAATAAGCCTATCTACGATGAGGAAGAACAAGTAGAAGAGAAAGTTTTATCTTCAGGGGAAATACAAAATGCACTTTCAAAAATTTTATTCAGGTTTGGACATATTGCAGAGTATAGACAATAATGATGACCGTGTCTTGACCGTGTGTCAAACAATTAAAAACAGTGTTGGGTGTTATGAACGTATTTTACAAGAACGTAAACAAAACGTTACCCAAAAGACAATAGATGTATTTTTTCCGTAAAAAAATAAGAGTATGTATTGCATAAAGTGTTCTTAGAATTACAGTGATTGATTAAAATGATTTGTATTTTTTTGTATTAAATTTTGACTATGTTTAATCATAAACCTCGATATACGCGAATTTCAGTTAACGCGATTTTTTTCGGAACGTATCCCTCGCGTAAAGCGGGGTATTACTGTAATTTGAAGGCTATTTCAATTTCACAATTATCGCCTTCCAGGTTTTCAAATTCAATTAGAATTCATAAATTTATGAGATAAGCCGTCATCACCTGATTTATGTACTTCTCTATAACAAGTTGTCAAAATTCAAAGATCAAATTGCGTAAAATATAGAATTTAAGTGTTTTAAACAGGGTCAAATTAAGCCTTCATCTATGCTCTGGATAAAATGTCTAATATGTCCTATCTACTTCTTTAGAATTACAAATACGTTTCTTTTTCTTCTTTGCGAACATATAGTTCTGAAATAAGCACTAAAACTTGAATTTCACGAGGCAATATGGCACATTCAATTCTTTTTTTTTGCAAATTCGAAAATTTTTAAAAAGGGGTAAAGCCACATTTTACCAAATCATTAACAAAATTAACATGTCCATAAAACATGACCGTTTACAGTGAAACAAATAAAAAAGGAGATAAAATTTTTAGTGGCAGAAAAAAATAAAAAATTCTTGGAAAGGGGCGAGAACTGAGAGAGGTTTCACTTTGAATGTGGATTTTTCCACCATTCAGAAAAAATTCAAAAAGATTTAGGATTATAAAGGAAGAAATAAGTCGGAGCAATCATAAGGGGAGTGACTGAAAGATTATCGGTACATAAGAACCGGTATACCAACTATGAAGAACACTAATACCTTGTAGTGGATGAACGTACTAACAAATATACGGTATCTATTGAACTCAATATCTGTAAACCAACCCTATATATATATATATATATATATATATATATATATATATATATATATATATATATATATATATATATGTTGTTGGGGCAAGCAAGAAGTTTTTTTCTAATTCGTTGATTGTGTGCCTCCTTAGTTTCGTCGATAATTTCTTTTCATCTGTTCCGGGCACGAGCAAAGATGTTATAATTTATGAGGTAGGATTTTTATGCCATTGTCGATAAGCAAGATGTTTATAAGCAACAGTTTCTTTGCATTTTCGGTCAAACCAAGGCCTTGACGTTGAAAGGACATTTCTTTCGAAAAAGGGGATTAAGTGTCCATACCAGCCAAAATAATATCGGAAACCTCCTCAGCGCGGTCAGATCAAAAAACAAACCGTGTAACCAAGGGAAAATTCGAAATTTTTCCATGACTCCTTCCCATTTAGCAGTTTTGTATATATATATATATATATATATATATATATATATATATATATATATATATATGTCTTAAATTAAATAAAAAATCTATAAATATTTTAACCTCGAAATACACACAACTATTTAATTCTTCTAATGTCATCTTTGCAAATTTTGAAGAGGACCTCTTCCGAAGGTCGAAACGTCAATAAATACATAACAGATCTAAGATAGCATTAATGGTCCAATTCCAGTAACACGTAATTTATAATATATATATATATATATATATATATATATATATATATATATGTAAATATAAATATATACATATATACATATATATATATATATATATATATAAATATATATATATATATATATATATATATATATATATATATATATATATATATATATATACATATAAACCTCAAAGGAAGGGAATAATTTTTATTTATATTTTACATCGCCATTTTTTCTTATAGCATATTTATATCCTCAGGTATACTTTACATATAT
>CM032454.1:17331082-17367203 GCA_019049505.1 Pachyrhynchus sulphureomaculatus
TTCTATATGGTCGCCCCTATTTCTAACACAAATTCTCATTCTTTTTCTTAAATTACTTTTCACTACGCTGGTTGTGAGGTGCCGCCTCATTTCGTCAGCCGCATCAATTATTTTTTGTCTTAGGACATCCACGTTTTCGATAGGAGTCATCTGGTCGTATACGAGACTTTTCATGTGACCCCACACATGAAAATCCATCGGTGTTAGGTCTGGACTTCTCTCCGGCCAAGGTATGGGTCCGCCTCTTCCAATCCATTTGTTGGGATAATTAACATTGGGCCATGCACGAACACTTCCTCTGTAGTGAGCTGGGCAGCCATCGTGTTGAAAGTATATGTTTTGTCTCAAACCAATAGGTAGGTCTTCCATCAAATTAGGTAAATCGTTCCGCAAAAAAAATTGTCGTATTCCACGCCATTCAAATTATCTGGCAGGAAGAATGGCCCAACCAAATAATTTGAAATTATACCCATTCACACATTTAAGCTGAATCTTGTTTGTGATCCTTTCGTTCTTCTTTTGTTTGGGTTGCCTTCCTCTTTAGAAGCCCAATAGTGGGCATTGTGGTAGTTTGTAAGACCGTCTTTGTCCAATTTCGACTCGTCAGTCCATAGTATTTTCTTAAAAAAAGATGCATCTTCGACATCGGTATTGAGCATAAATCTGCAGAATTTTAATCGTCGCAACGGATCCCTTTCTTCAATGACTTGCACGAGCGTATAGTGGTAAGGGTGTTGCCCAACAGTATGCATTACAAACCATACCTTCCACTGCGAAATACCAAGCTGTTGTGCGACAACATTTGTAGATGTGGTTGGGTCCACCTCAAAGAGACGTCGTATTTCGTTTTCTTCGTCTTCGTCAAAGATACGTGGTCGTCATATGTCAGTACGCCGTCTTTGTACGGAACCAGTTTCTCGTAGTCTTCGATAAGTTCCATCAAATACGCTAACATCAGGTACACGACGAGTAGGATATCGCAGTATGTATTCATCACGTGCACGCGACGACACTTCTTCGCAAAATCCGTAACACATTAGGATGTCAGCATATTCCTCGTTGGTATACGTTGCCATATTCACAAGCAGAGATCAAAATCCAGTTACGAGCCAATTCACACAGTCAGAAGATGAAACACAGATATTTTTGAAAAGCACAGTATAGCACATCTACCACGGACGAATCGCATGAGCAGACTAAAAATCATTCAATAATGTTAAGTGAACAGAAAATGTCACTCGCACAGAGAGTACCCCGACCGGAAAAAAATGCTTACCCAACCCTTTTTTTTGTTTGAAGGTGCAGGTAGTAAACCGGTAATTGGTAGTATCTAAATTCTATTATTATGTTACTCTACATTTGGGCCTATTGAAATCTCATTTTCTTAGAATTTTCAATAGATCCGGTAGATATTATACTGTTTTAGATTGCTAAAAAGACGTAAAAATTTTAAAATAATTTGCAGAATAACTTCCATACATTTTTTTTTCTCTTTATTGATTTAAAGTAGGAAACTCTTGGTAAAAATTCATAATTTAGAAACATTAACAAGCCGCCATTTGAAACTGTTAGTAACTAGTTCAAATTTTTTTGATGATTTTTGATACTTGACATACAGACTAACTAAAAATAACCAAAAAATCGCACTCGAGAACCTCTAATAAAAAAAAATAGATATAAAAGCAAAAAAAAAACATGTTTTTTTTTAGAAAATCTTTAAACTTCAATATCTCGAAAACGGTTAAGTTTAGGACATCATGTCATAGAGTCAAATCGGTCAGAAACGACCTAAACTATAACGTCCTTAATTATCTAGGACGACTTTCCCTGTAACCTGTATATTAGTGAGCAAAACGAAGTAGAGTTGTATTCCGTTACATTACTTATACATATTTTGTCACACGATAAAATTTGTTGGTGACTTAATTACGTAAAATATTAACTAACAGTACAATGGAGTTAGAAAGCGAAATTTTCCGCGAATAAAGAACAATAGTTAATTGGTAAAAATATTCATACGAACTCAATCATGTTTTGTCAGTTACATTTTATATTTTACTTTAATTAAATAGTAATATACAATATTTACATTTTAGGATCTAAGGTTTTATTGACCAGCCGTTTAAATTGAGGTTGTAACCAATTCCCTCATATCGAAAGCGAAATCCAAGTCAATAAATGCTTTTCGGCAATACGAAAGTCTATAACCTACGTGGGCTGGAATTTTAACAATTGTTTGCGGAGCAATAAAAGGAAGAAACTTCATTCTAAATCTACTTTAATCTCTGACCAAACAATTCGACTTTAATAAATTGAGATAATCGATAAATTTTGGAGCTGATTAAGTCATTGTTGTCATATTTTGAGATGAGTATGAAATACCAATATTTACGAGGTGATATGGTAACGTGACAACTAATTTGAAGGCTATTTCAATTTCACAATTATCGCCTTCCAGGTTTTCAAATTCAATAGAATTCATAAATTTATGAGATAAGCCGTCATCACCTGATTTATGTACTTCTCTATAACAAGTTGTCAAAATTCAAAGATCAAATTGGCGTAAAATATAGAATTTAAGTGTTTTAAACAGGGTCAAATTAAGCCTTCATCTATGCTCTGGATAAAATGTCTAATATGTCCTATCTACTTCTTTAGAATTACAAATACGTTTCTTTTTCTTCTTGCGAACATATAGTTCTGAAATAAGCACTAAACTTGAATTTCACGAGGCAATATAGCACATTCAATTCTTTTTTTTCAAATTCGAAAATTTTTAAAAAAGGGGTAAAGCCACATTTTACCAAATCATTAACAAAATTAACATGTCCATAAAACATGACCGTTTACAGTGAAACAAATAAAAAAGGAGATAAAATTTTAGTGGCAGAAAAAAATAAAAAATTCTTGGAAAGGGGCGAGAACTGAGAGAGGTTTCACTTTGAATGTGGATTTTCCACCATTCAGAAAAAATTCAAAAAGATTTAGGATTATAAAGGAAGAAATAAGTCGGAGCAATCATAAGGGGAGTGACTGAAAGATTATCGGTACATAAGAACCGGTATACCAACTATGAAGAACACTAATACCTTGTAGTGGATGAACGTACTAACAAATATACGGTATCTATTGAACTCAATATCTGTAAACCAACCCTATATATATATATATATATATATATATATATATATATATATATATATATGTTGTTGGGGCAAGCAAGAAGTTTTTTTCTAATTCGTTGATTGTGTGCCTCCTTAGTTTCGTCGATAATTTCTTTTCATCTGTTCCGGGCACGAGCAAAGATGTTATAATTTATGAGGTTAGGATTTTTATGCCATTGTCGATAAGCAAGATGTTTATAAGCAACAGTTTCTTTGCATTTTCGGTCAAACCAAGGCCTTGACGTTGAAAGGACATTTCTTCGAAAAAGGGGATTAAGTGTACATATGGTATATATATGGTATATATAATATATACATATATATATATATATATATATATATATATATATATATATATATATATATATATCTATATATGTATATATATATATATATATATATATATATATATATATATATATATGTATATATATACCATATATATACCATATATATACCATATGTATACCATATGTATACCATATATATATATATATATATATATATATATATATATATATATATATATATATAGAGTGTCTCAAGAACCAACGTATTCTCTTCGAGGGCCGATAGCCTAGGTCATAACTCACCAGAATATGTAGATTTTAGATTTCGAGATATTGGCTTGACACTTTTATGATTTTGGTGGAAATCTACAGCTTAGATCAGTTTATCGAGTACCACAATCACAAATTTCTTTATTCTAAGGATCTAATTATTGTTACGTAATCCTGAATTACCTTGCTGTTTATCACAGTCTAAATTAAAACTAGTTTTGATAAGCCTATGTGGAAAAAAACATTTTTGCAAGTATCACATTTTAATTAAGTCATATTTACATATTTTGGTGAGTTATGAACTGGCCATCGTTATTTGTTGAGACACCCGGTAGATATTTAGGGTATTATGGAAATCACTGCATATATTGAAATGGATGAGGAAAAACGTAACAAAAAGAAAAAATAATTTTCATATTCCTGCAGTCCAAGAACCTTGAAAAGGCACACACATATATATTTTACTATAAATAATATACTTAAAATATGTCAATTACATCAACTAAAAAACCGGGAAAAACTTTCAAGACGCTGTTGAAACTGTACAATATTTAAGACCTAAACCCCCTTCACCTCCACCTTGGATTAAAATTAAAGGAATAAAGGAAATATCGTGATTTGTGAATTCTTCGATCCCACTCACCACAAAATAACCTCTCTAATCTTCTCCCCCACTCCCTTTGACCCCTTTTATCTTTTAGTATAAACTAGCCGTGCCCGCGGCTCGGCTCGCGTGGACTTGATTCACTACTATTGTCACTGCTTATTCCTTATGTTACCTAACGTAATAAAATATTTGCCATTATTTCCCCTTATCTCCTATTATTTCTCCTTATCTCCCATTATCTCTACATAATTTCTATTATCTAGGCTTATTTCTGCTCATCTCCCATTATTTCTTCTTATCTCCCATTATTTCTCCTTATCTCCCATTATCTCACGATAACTCCCATTATCTCTGCTTATCTCCCATTATTTCTCCTTATCTCCCATTATTTATACTTATCTCCCATTATCTCACATTATCTCCCATTATCTAGGCTTATATCGAATTGTATAGATCATATGTATAAATTTATAAAAACACGTAAATCGGATAAGTGGTTCTCAAGTAATAGGCGCACAAACGGACAGACAGACAGACAGAGAGACGTTGCATTTTATATATATTATATTCTTTGCAACATGATATTGTCCCATATTTAATGGTTTAGCATGTTTAAAAAAAAAGCACGTAAATCGGACAAGTGGTTCTCCAGTGGTAAGCACACAAACAAACAGAGAGACGTTGCATTTTATACATATTATATATATGTGCTACATGATATTGTTCCATATTTAGTGGTTTAGGCTGTGTATTGCAAAGGCACGCGCTAGCGGCAAACTTATTTCCGACGTGTATTGCAAAAGAATGCGCTACCGGGGAAACTTTTTTCCGATTCGATTCCCTATTATCGTCGTTGCTTATTCCTCATGTTACCTAAAGTAATTAAATACAGCCTATAATCTGGCCAGAGAACATATATATATATTTCTTAAAAAAAAGCACGTAAATCGGATAAGTGGTTCTCGCGTGATAACCGCACTAACGAACAGATAGACAGACAGAGAGACATTGCGTTATTGAATTTTGTATACATTATAGATTATAGATATTCTCTGCTACATAATATTGTTCCATATTTAATGGTTTAGGCTGTGTATTGCAACAGAATGCGCTAGCGGCAAACTTTTTTCCGACTTCATTCACTATTATCGTCACTGCTCATTCCTTATGCTACCTATATTAGAAGATGTTTTCTTATATATATTGCTTTTTATTTTAATTTAAATTGTTAAGGTATAAATATTTTTTTTTAAATTTTTTATTAGTGACAACCCTATATAAACTTTGTACTTTTGGCAATGAATTTGTATTTGTCTACTAATTTATCTATAAAATAAAACAGTATCAAAAACAAAAGTCAACTCCACTATTAGAAATTGTAACTTCCAACTAAATCGGAACTAACTTTTACACTCTTTTGGTGAGTGGCTTTCAATAACCTCATTTTTGTTCAATAAGTTGATTGTTTTTCTTTTCAGGCCTAAAAATTTCCCCCTGAAAAGTAATATTAAATTTTTATATTAAGAATATTGGGAGTTGTTATTTTTAATAAAAAGTTGGCTATAACACGGTCTATTTAATATAAAAGGTAAAACTTACAGTGTTAATAAAATTAATGGCATAATTAATATTCATTACATTTTTTACCTTACCTTTTTATAAAAAGTTTTCTTATTTTTCTTTAATAAACTGTTTGTAAAATAATATGTATTTTCCTTGGGTACTCTTAATTCTATGCGTAGAACATTTTATATATATATATATATATATATATATATATATATATATATATATATATATATATATATATATATATATATATATATATATATATATAATATATATATATATATATATATATATATATATATATATATATATATATATATATATATAATATATATATATATATATATATATATATATATATATATATATATATATATATATATATATATAAATACACATTTTTAGTCCTTATCCAGGTACTAACGAAAAACTATGACAAATAGATGCTTATACTGCACTCTGTCGGCGACTAACAAAGTCTATTGAAGCGGAGCGGCACAGCACGGCTGGCACTTATTGCAAAAAACGCATCTTTAACGAGCTTACTGCTCGAAGGCCTAGATGGCAGCATTGGTATAACAACTAAAGACGCCTAAAAGAGACTCGCATTTTTAGAAATCACCAAAAGTGTTCTTCGTATTGACTAAAAATGTGTTCTCGTATTTGCTGAACCTAGTCCGGCTGATGAGCCGTAATATGGCGAAACGCGTCCTGGGATGGTTTGGCAAATACGAAGAACACTTTTGGTGACTTCTAAAAATGCGAGTCTTTTCGATTCGTCTTTAGTTGTTATACCAATGCTGCTATCTATGCCTTCGAGCAGAAAGCTCGAGAAAGGTGCGTTTCTGCAATAAATGCCAGCCGTGCTGTGCCGCTCTGCTTAAATAGACTTTGTGAGTCGCCGACAGAGTGCAGTATAAGCATCTATTTGTCATATATATATATATATATATATATATATATATATATATATATATATATATATATATATATATATATATATATATATATATATATATATATATATATATATATATATATATATATATATATATATATATATATATATATATGTATATATATATATATATATATATATATATATATATATATATATATATATATATATATATATATATGTATATATATATATATATATATATATATATATATATATATATATATATATATATATATATATATATAATATTATTTATTCAAAGCAGTAAAGCCTACAGCGATTCGAGACCAATCTAAATCGCTACTTCTACACAGGCACCGCCCGCGATTTTTCTGCCGCAAGGGTGGTCTAACCGTAAAATGGGAGGCAAGCTTGACTGATCTTTAGGTCACTGTCTCTATTGTTGATTTTACCCAATTGTATTACTTGTAGTCCGTAGTAAAAACTAAAGTTTACAATTCTTAACGTAGAAAAGTAAACTGTAAGATCTAAATAAGTCATATTTCAAAAACTCCTATTGAAGTTATACGTCTTTAAGCAATCTTTGCTGATGAGCGCCGTATTGTTTATTTAATATTAAAACTTATACACACAAAAGTATTGGACAGCCTGTGATGTTAATATAACCCGATTTCCGAATTTTCGAAACATTTTTTAATTAGTACAAACTATATATGTATTGCGGAAGAAAATATTTCCATTCTTAAAATAAATTCTCTAAAATGTTTATTTGAAAAGTAAACGAGTCTTATAATATTAAAAATTTCATTTGAAGTTTAATTAGATGTAAAGGAAAACAAAACATTGGAAGGAATATCGTTTGTTGGTGATGACTTACATTTTGTCTAATTGACGTTTAAACCTTTCTTTCAAGTTGTTTATTTAATTCTCTTCGCTAAATGTAATTATTTTGAAAATTATAGTTTACGGTTTTGATAAATACCAGAGCTTTAGCAAGATCTCTTCCTTGTCTGTTATTTTGTGGGACTATTTAAGCTAATTTTCTTAACTAAATTGGGAATGCGGAATCTTTGGCACAATGACACTACTTAGTATATATTACCACTACACAAAACACTTTATTTTTGCATTCTACGCGCGTTTCGCTAACCATGTTAGCTTCATCAGGAGCGATAATTGACTAAGGTTAAACTACAAATCTACCCTATTTGTACTTAGCCTAACCCTCGAATGTAAGTAGTTAAAGGATTGAGAAAGAAAGATGTCTTCTACTTAAAAGCGGGTAAAGGAAATAAGGTTGTTATATTGGATAAGAAAGATTACTTTGAACGTGTAGATAATCTTATCGAATCTGGCCCTTATGAAAAGGTCATAAGAAATCCATTGCCGAGAATGATAACAGAGGTTAAAATTTTTTTAAAGAAATGTATTAACCTTATCCCCGATTCGCTAAAATTTAAATAAAATGTGAGTAATCCGACCATACTAAAGCTGTATTGCTTACCCAAAACTCACAAACCTGGAAAAGCAATGCGACCCATTGTTTCATCGATCGGATCACCCACATATTTAATATCAAAAGAACTTGAGAAATTACCTTTAAATAGTTTCGCAGTGAAGAATTCTTTAGAATTCATTAATAAAACAAAAAATCTAGTTCTAAATGAAGATGAAATCTTAATTTCTTTTGATGTCAGTTCTTTGCTCCCAAGTGTGCCAATATCACAAACTTTACAATACCTCGAAGAATTACTTAGGATGAATGACTGAGGACGAAATTATTCATGAATACTTAACATTATCAAAACTTTGAATGGAACAAAATTATTTTCAATATAACAGTCAATTTTATGTTTAGAAAGAAGGAACAGCTGTGGGTAATTGCTTATCACCTTTCATAGCCAATTTATTCATGGGTAAGTTTGAAACCGAAGCCAGTCAAGAATTTGAATATTTCCCAAGGGTATGGTATAGTTATGTCGATGATATTTTCACGATTTTTGATATAAAAAAAGCAAATATTGATGATTTTGTTTCCAAATTAAATAGCCGGTATGATTTCATTAAATTCACTTCCGAAGTTGAGAACAAAGGACAACTGCCAGGAAAGACACAGTAACAGATAGATATATTCCTAATGATTCAATTCATCGCAAACAACACAAATTAGCCGCATTACATTCTTTAGTTCATCGTTTGGTCACTTTTCCTCTGAATAGAGTAAACTTTAATAATGAAAGGAATCGTATTAGAAATATAACTAGAGTTAATGGTTATGACGATGACTTAGTAAACAAGCTAATAAATAGACATAAGTTCAGGTTAAATATTCAGAATTCCACCTTTTTTACACGCGAAGCAAATAACTCCAAGTATGTTTCCATACCATATAATCCGAAATATACCAGGGGACTCAATAAGGTATTTAATAAGATAGGCCTCACCTTAGTTTATAAGTCATCAGACAATCTGAGGAATATCTTAGGAAATCCCAAAGATAAGGTTCCTAATTGTGAGAAAAGTGGAATTTATGAAATTAGTTGTAATGATTGTGACAAAAAATATGTTGGGCAAACTAAAAGGTCAATTAAAACACGATTTAAAGAACATTTAGTACGAATGTAATGAAAGACTAATATTGTCAAATTTCCACTTTATTTAGTTTCACTGAAACTGTATGACGCGTTTCGCTATACTATAGCTTCTTCTGATACAAAATGATATATATCATTTTGTATCAGAAGAAGCTATAGTATAGCGAAACGTGTCATATAGTTTCAGTGAAACTAAATAAAGTGGAAATTTGACAATATTAGTCTTTCATTACATTCGTTATGAATTTCCATCAAGTAACAACACAACACTTCAAACATTTAGTACACTTAAAATACAGTAGAATAGAAAAGTCGAACATGCCCTTGAAGCTGATCATATTGTGACATTAGATAATCTAAGATTAATTAAAAATGGATCTGATAGGAGATTGTTGAACGCATACGAAAGTAGGGAAATTATAAAATGTAAAAGTAATTTAAATAAAGACATAGGGCCTATTCCTTATGATAATGGACTCGTTGCTGCCATTAGTTCCGCTTGAGTAATTCAAGGGTTAGGCTAAGTATAAATAGGGTAGATTTGTAGTTTAGCGAAACGCGCGTCGAGTGCAAAAATAAAGTGTTTGCTGTGTGTTTTTCTTAGTTATTACACAATAGTTATTATCACTACACTAAGCGCTTTATATTTGTACACGACACCCGTTTTGTTTACGGTCATCAGGTGCTATCACTGAGTAAATCTAAAATTAAAAACTAGACTATTTCTACCAAATATTGTAATTTACTGGAGTGGAACCGATCGATCACAGACGGAGGTTTAATTCTGGTCGAGTAACTTGTACTCGTATAAAGCATAGCGGTGAACATGTCCTTATTTAGACTATTTTACATTTTATAATATGTTCAAGAGCAAAAAAAAAGAATTTTTTTTCCACTAACTACTAAAAGGGAAATTACCGAAAATTACTTGGCATAACACCGACACGTCTAGATGTAAATTTTAGAAAACAGCAAAACCTTTTCCACATGAAATAAGTGTGGCAAAATATTTATTCTTAAACATATAAAATACTAAATAAGTTATTGAAATCGGAAATGTTTGAATTTGCGAAGAAAAGCTCGTTGTCGTCAAAACCTAGGACTATCAGGTTACGTTGAAGCAGTGGCTCTTGCTGTGTTATACCAACAACAAAGTATAGTATGAATATTCGATTGGCATAAATAAAATCTGTCTGGATTACTTTACGCATTTGTAACAACGTAACTGAAAATAAAATAATGGTAGAATGCAAAGTGTTTTGGATTTGTTTGAATCAAATATGGTTTTTAGGATATGTCAGATGGATTCATAAGTGTCAATTTTCCTATTTGTACTGTTATCTAAGACAATCTAACACAAACAAGTTTATTTAGTGTTCTTTTAGCAAAGCATTTCAAACAGATTACATCGGTTGCAGTCTGTGCTTTTTTTGACTAAATTTTATTTACTAACAAAATTTATCTCCACACTAATCATTCCATTTTATAGGTAGTTTTCTTGTACAGTAACACAAAAGTGATTTGTCGCGAGCATAATTTGATTATGGCTGTTTAGAACTTAGGGTAAGCTGATCCTCTTTCCCGGCCTTTCACTGGGTAATCCAGAATATGTCGAAAAAATGGCTTATGAAGTTAGACCTACCACCGACGGTTACCTGGTACAAACTAGTCTAACCTGTAACTGTAAACCGACGGTTATCTGGTACAAACTAGTCTAACCTGTAACTGTAAACGCAATTGAACACTTTAGAGACCCTCGAATGGTTGCACTTTATATATCTAAAGCATTCAACCATGATTAACATTATGAATTTTTTGCTAATATTAAAAATTTCATTTGAAGTTTAATTAGATGTAAAGGAGAGCAAAACATTGGAAGGAATTTGTTAGTGATGACTTACATTTTATCTAAATTGACGTTTAAACCTTCTTTCAAATTGTTTATTTAATTCTCGTGATTAAATGTAATTATTTTGAATATTATAGTTTACGGTTTTGATAAATACCAGAGCTTTAGGAAGATCTCTTCCTTATATGTTATTTTGTGGGACAATTTAGGCTAATTTTCTTAGTTATTACACAATAATCATCACCACTACACTAAACGCTTTATATTTGCCCACGACACTCATTTTGTTTACGATCATCAGGTGCTATCACTAAGTAAATCTAAAATTAAAAACTAGACTATTTGTACCAAATATTGTAATTTATTCGAGTGGAACCGATCAATCACAGACGGAGGTTTAATTCTGGTCGAGTAACTTGTATAAAGCACAGCGGTGAATATGTCCTTATTTAGACTATTTTACATTTTATAGTATGTGGAAGAGCAAAAAAAAAATTTTTTCCACTAACTACTAAAACGGAAATTACCGAAAATTACTTGGCATAACACCGACACGTCTAAATGTAAATTTTAGAAAACAGGAAAACCCTTTCCACATGAAATAAGTGTGACAAAATATTTATTCTTAAATATATAAAATAGTAAACAAGTTATTGAAATCGGAAATGTTTGAATTTGCGAAGAAAAGCTCGTTGTCGTCAAAACCTAGGACTATCAGGTTACGTTGAAGCAGTGGCTCTTGCTGTGTTATACCAACAACAAAGTATAGTATAGTATGAATATTCGATTGACACAAATAAGATCTATCTGGATTACTTTACGCATTTGTAACAACGTAACTGAAAATAAAATAATTTTAGAATGCGAAGTGTTTTGGATTTGTTTGAATCAAATATGGTTTTTAGGATATGTCAGATGGATTCATAAGTGTCAATTTTCCTATTTGTACTGTTATCTAAGACAATCTAACACAAACAAGTTTATTTAGTGTTCTTTTAGCAAAGCATTTCAAACAGATTACATCGGTTGCAGTCTGTGCTTTTTTTGACTAAATTTTATTTACTAACAAAATTTATCTCCACACTAATCATTCCATTTTATAGGTCGTTTTCTTGTACAGTAACACAAAAGTGATTTGTCGCGAGCATAATTTGATTATGGCTGTTTAGAACTTAGGGTAAGCTGATCCTCTTTCCCGGCCTTTCACTGGGTAATCCAGAATATGTCGAAAAAATGGCTTATGAAGTTAGACCTACCACCGACGGTTACCTGGTACAAACTAGTCTAACCTGTAACTGTAAACCGACGGTTATCTGGTACAAACTAGTCTAACCTGTAACTGTAAACGCAATTGAACACTTTAGAGACCCTCGAATGGTTGCACTTTATATATCTAAAGCATTCGACCATGATTAACATGATGAATTTTTTGCTAATATTAAAAATTTCATTTGAAGTTTAATTAGATGTAAAGGAGAGCAAAACATTGGAAGGAATTTGTTAGTGATGACTTACATTTTATCTAATTGACGTTTAAACCTTCTTTCAAATTGTTTATTTAATTCTCGTGGTTAAATGTAATTATTTTGAATATTATAGTTTACGGTTTTGATAAATACCAGAGCTTTGGGAAGATCTCTTCCTTATATGTTATTTTGTGGGACAATTTAGGCTAATTTTCTTAGTTATTACACAATAATTATCACCACTACACTAAACGCTTTATATTTGCCCACGACACTCATTTTGTTTACGATCATCAGGTGCTATCACTAAGTAAATCTAAAATTAAAAACTATACTATTTGTACCAAATATTGTAATTTATTCGAGTGGAACCGATCAATCACAGACGGAGGTTTAATTCTGGTCGAGTAACTTGTATAAAGCACAGCGGTGAATATATCCTTATTTAGACTATTTTACATTTTATAATATGTGGAAGAGCAAAAAAAAAATTTTTTCCACTAACTACTAAAACGGAAATTACCGAAAATTACTTGGCATAACACCGACATGTCTAAATGTAAATTTTAGAAAACAGGAAAACCCTTTCCACATGAAATAAGTGTGACAAAATATTTATTCTTAAACATATAAAATAGTAAACAAGTTATTGAAATCGGAAATGTTTGAATTTGCGAAGAAAAGCTCGTTGTCGTCAAAACCTAGGACTATCAGGTTACCTTGAAGCAGTGGCTCTTGCTGTGTTATACCAACAACAAAGTATAGTATGAATATTCGATTGGCACAAATAAGATCTGTCTGGATTACTTTACGCATTTGTAACAACGTAACTGAAAAATAATGGTAGAATGCAAAGTGTTTTGGATTTGTTTGAATCAAATATGGTTTTTAGGATATGTCAGATGGATTCATAAGTGTCAATTTTCCTATTTGTACTGTTATCTAAGACAATCTAACACAAACAAGTTTATTTAGTGTTCTTTTAGCAAAGCATTTCAAACAGATTACATCGGTCGCAGTCTGTGCTTTTTTTTGACTAAATTTTATTTACTAACAAAACTTATCTCCACACTAATCATTCCACTTTATAGGTCGTTTTCTTGTACAGTAACACAAAAGTGATTTGTCGCGAGCATAATTTGATTATGGCTGTTTAGAACTTAGGGTAAGCTGATCCTCTTTCCCGGCCTTTCACTGGGTAATCCAGAATATGTCGAAAAAATGGCTTATGAAGTTAGACATACCACCGACGGTTACCTGGTACAAACTAGTCTAACCTGTAACTGTAAACGCAATTGAACACTTTAGAGACTCTCGAATGGTGGCACTTAATATATCTAAAGCATTCGACCATGATTAGTATGAAGTATTTTTAGCTAATATTAAAAATTTCATTTGAAGTTTAATTAGATGTAAAGGAGAGCAAAACGTTGGAAGCAATTTGTTATTGATGACTTACATTTTGTCTAACTGACGTTTAAACCTTCTTTCAAGTTGTTTATTTAAGTCTCTTGTTTAAATGTAATTATTTTGAAAATTATAGTTTACGGTTTTGATAAATACCAGAGCTTTAGGAAGATCTCTTCCTTATATGTTATTTTGTGGGACAATTTAGACTAATTTTCTTAGTTATTACACAATAATTATCACTACACTAAACGCTTTATATTTGCCCACGACACCCATTTTGTTTACGGTTATCAGGTGCTATCACTGGGTAAATCTAAAATTAAAAACCAGACTATTTCTACCAAATATTGTAATTTACTCGCGTGGAACCGATCAATCACAGAGGAGGAGGTTTAATTCTGGTCGAGTTACTTGTAAAAAGCACAGCGGTGAATATGTCCTTATTTAGACTATTTTACATTTTATAATATGTTCAAGAGCAAAAAAATTTTTTTTGCACTAACTACTAAAACGGAAATTATCTAAAATTACTTGGCATAACACCGACACGTCTAGATGTAAATTTTGGAAAACAGCAAAACCCTTTCCACATGAAATAAGTGTGGCAAAATATTTATTCTTTTGCATGTAAAATAGTGGCACAAATAAGATCTATCTGGATTACTTTACGCATTTGTAACAACGTAACTTTATAAAAAGAGGGGTATTACTGAAAAATAAAATAATGGTAGAATGTAAAGTGTTTTGGATTTGTATGAATCAAATATGGTTTTTAGAATATGTCAGATCGATTCATAAGTGTCAGTTTTCCTATTTGTACTGTTATCTAAGACAATCTAATACAAACAAGTTTATTTAGTGTTTTTTTAGCAAAGCATTTCAAACAGATTACTTCGGTCGCAGTCTGTGCTTTTTTTAAGACTTTTATTTACTAACAAAATTTATCTCCACACTAATCACACTTTAGAGGTCGTTTTCTTGTACAGTAACACACAAGTGATTTGTCGCGAGCATAATTTGATTATGGTTGTTTAGAACGCAGGGTAAGCTGATCCTCTTTCCCGGCCTGGGCCTGGGTAATCCAGAATATGTCGGAAAAAATGGCTTATGAAGTTAGACATACCACCGACGGTTATCTGGTACAAACTAGTCTAACTTGTAACTGTAAACGCAATTGAGACTCTCGAATGGTTGCACTTAATATATCTAAAGCATTCGACCATGATTAGTATGATGAATTTTTGGCTAATATTAGAAATTTCATTTGACGTTTAATTAGATGTAAAGGAAAACACAACATTGGAAGGAGTTTGTTAGTGATGACTTACATTTTGCCTAATTGACGTTTAAACCTTCTTTCAAGTTGTTTATTTAATTTTCTTCGTTAAATGTAATTATTTTGAAAATTATAGTTTACGGTTTTGATAAATACCAGAGCTTTGGGAAGATCTCTTCCTTATATGTTATTTTGTGGGAATTTTCTTAGTTATTACACAATAATTATCACCACTACACTAAACGCTTTATATTTGCCCAGGACACACATTTTGTTTACGAACATCAGGTGCGATCACTGAGTAAATTTAAAATTAAAAACTAGACTATTTATACTAAACATTATAATTTACTCGAGTGGAACCGATCAATCACAGACGAAGGTTTATTTCTGATCCAGTAACTCGTATAAAAACAGCAGGGAATAGATCATCGGTCCTTATTTAGACTATTTTACATTTTATAATATGTTCAAGAGCATGTTCAGCAAAACTTGGTTTTTCAGATTAATCATACCTTAAATGAGCTGAATGTTCTTTATAGCTTGTTAAAGTAAATCGTTGTTAAAATATTCGAATTATTACAAATGATCTTTCGGTCAATGGAATTGAATCTTTCCCGTCGCTACAATACTAAGATTAGATTCACGATGCGCGTGCGGATAATTTCGTTTGGTACTCGATATAAATATGAATATGAGAAGATCATAAATTCCAAATTGTCAATTGCATTAGACAAAAAAATATAAATCAACTATCACACAAAACTGCGAAAGACATTTGTACCACTGTCAAGATAACTTGCACCAGAAATAAAAAAAAACAAATTAACAAAAGAAACTTAAGAACTGATCAAGAAAAGAGGATAATAGGTCGAAACACAGCAGAATACAAAAACCTAAATAAAATAACAAAAAAAGAGATTAGAAACGACACTCGAAACTACAATACTAAGATTAATTATCAAACAAATCATAGAAGACAACAAGGGAACAAGAGTACTAAGAACTAAACTGAACAAGGAAAAAATAAAAATGACTTGTCTAAAGACAAGGGATGGGGATGAAATAAATGCCAGATTAGCAATGACACAAATTATAGAAGATTTTTATGTAGTTGAAATTTTGACAGCTTTAGCGAAGATGAAAAATGGCCGCTTACTCGGTGAAGACCAAGTCACAAAGGAAATGATTATGTTTGGGGGGACCCTCTCTGCTAAGAGCAATAAAACAACTATTTGACCTATGTATGGAAAAAGGAATGGTTCCAGGTAAATGGAAAGAAAGTGAGGTGATATTGCTGTATAACAAGGGCAGCAGATCTGACATTAACAACTACGAACAATTAGTCTTTTATCCCATCTGTATAAACTATTCTCAAAAATAATCACAACAAGAGTTATGAACAAACTAGACTTTTATCAGCCAGTAGAACAGGCTGGATTTAGGAAGGGGTTCAGTCTTATGAATCAGGAATATAATATTCCATTGCATGTGGCTTTCGATACACTAGAACTATGGCCAGTCTCAAACCTACTAGCACATACCTGTAATACCAAGAGGTTATAATAGTCAGCAGCGTTGAACCGGTTTGACTACTTGGCTGAGTTGCCTAGTTTCTCACCTCTCGGGTGGTCGATCTGCTTCAGCTGTATGGCCAGTCGATACTCAACTGCTACTGCTTGTTCAGGCTTAGGTATCGGTATTTTATAGCTCACCAGATGCGCAATCTCAGGAATTCGACGCCTGCTGTCAATACTAGTGTATCAAAAACAGCTGCTCGATGCGGTGTTATGGTATAGGAATGATAGTGGACTAAGGCGTAGTAGGGAAATTGAAAAAGTGATGTTCCGTATTTCCGGTGAAATATTGATTTGATCAACACCAATAATAACTGCATTTCCGTTAAAAAATGTTTCTTTCTTATAATTTAATTAACAACAAATCCACAGATTATCAAAAGATCTAGGAATTATTTTTTTTTCCACTAACTACCAAAACAGAAACTGAAAATTACTTGTCATAACACAGCCACGTCTAAATGTAAATTTTAGAAAACAGCAAAACCCTTTCCACATGAAGTAAGTATCGTAAAATTCTTAAGCATATAAAATGGTAAACAAGTTATTGAAATCGAAAAAGTTTTGAGTTTGCGAAGAAAAGCTCGTTGTAGCCCGTCAAAACTCAGAACTATCAGGTTACGTTAATGGAACGTCCGTGAAACAAGCAGTGGCTTTTGCTGTGTTATACCAACAACAAAGTATAGTATAGTTTTAACCATATTCGATTGGCATAAATAAGATCTATCTGGACTACTTTACATATTTGTCCCAACGTAACTCTGTAAAAGATAGGTATTACTGAAAAATAATAGTAGAATGTCGCAAAGTGATCTGGATTTATTTGAATCAAATATGGTTTTTAGGATGTTTCGGATGGATTAATAAGTATGTTTTTAGTGTTCCGTACGGAACACTTATAAGATGACTTCGGTGTCTGTCCGTCTGTCTGTCACACCCGATTTTTCCCGAAACTATTTTTCATAGAAAGTTGAAATTTGGTAATAATATAGGAATTGATGAAGAGACCAATGATGAAAATATAGTGATTGAACATTCAACAATAGAAAAAGTAAACACTTACATCTATCTGGGCAAAATAATAACGATAGGAAAGGAAAACCAGCAGCTTGAAATAGAAAGAAGGATACTTATGGGATGGGCAGCATATGGAAAATTGAAATATGTACTGAATATGAAACCCAAATTTATAATCAATGTATCTTACCAGCTACAACGTATGGAGCCGAGACATGGGTTTTAACTAAAAGAACAATAAAAAAACTACAAGTTCACCAACGAACAATAGAAAGGAAGATGTTGAGTGTTACTTTGAAGGACAAGAAAACTAATAAGTGGATTAGACAACAAACAATGTTGGATGATATCACCAAACGGATAACATCTCTGAAATGGAGCTGGGCCGGCCATGTCGCGATTGCGACGTATAAGTGGAGTGGCAAGATCACTAGGTGGAGACCATGGGGGTGAAAAGAGAAGCATAGGAAGACCCTAACAGAGATGTAGCGACGATTTGAAAAGAATTGGAGGGCTTAACTGGTATCAACAAGCACAACATAGAGAAAAATGGAAAGATTTGAGAGAGGCCTATACCCGACAGTGGGTAGAGAGCCGCTGAAGGAAGAAGAGATAGGAATTGATAGCCTCATCAGAGCCATGTTAAATTTGGACTTAAGGGGTTAGTTTTGGGGGTCGAAACCGGAAGTGAAAAAGAAAATGTTTTACTAGGTCATCGAGTGTGGTGTCAAATGAAAACTTGTGAAAACACGAGTAAAAAATATATATATAATGTAATACTTACGCGCACTTTTCTTTGTAATATTTTTAAAAAATCGCGAAAAATCGCTGTCCACCCGCATTATCTCGAAAAGTACTTATCAGAAAATTTTGAAAAAATTCTGGAATATTCTCCACGGGGTGTAGATTGAACGAAAATTATCACGAGTGCATTACCTTTAATAATTTATTTGGTATAAAAAAAACAAAAATTTCAAGGTCATCAGTTTTCAGTAAAGATTGCAAACAAACTTTGTTGAAAACTCATTTGGGGTGTGTTTTGTGAAGTCACTGATCATTTTATACCTCCGTAACAAAAATTTCTATTTTAGAAGCACGGAACACTAATTGCGCAAGTTCAACTTGCACTTGACCGGTTATTTCTTATTTGTACTCTTATCCAATCTAACATAAAGAAGTTTATTTGGTATTTTTTAGCAAAGCACTTCAAGCAAGCGGATTACTTCGGTCATAGTTTGTGCTTTTACGATTTTGTGCTTTTTTAACACTAAATTTCATTTAACATTTAATAATAAAATTTATCTCAACACTAACCTTTCCACTTTCATCGTTTTCCTATACAGTAACAGTAATTTGTCGCGAGCATAATTTGATTATGGCTGTTTAGAACTTAAGGTAGACTGATGTCGCACCCTTCTGTGGCCTTTCACTGGTTAATGCAAAAAAGTAAAAAAAAATGGCTTATAAAGTTAGGCATATCACCGACGGTTATCTGGTACAAACTAACCTAACTTTGTTGTTTAACTTATAACTGTAAACGCAATTAAACACATTGGAGAATCTCGAAGGGTTGCACTTGATATATTTAAGGTACTCGGCCGTATTTAATATGATGAATTTTTAGTTAAGCTACGCTCTAATGATATGTTTGAAACGTCTTGTTTATGTGTCTCGTGTTTCTTCAGAGAGAGTTTTTTACAAGTGTCAATCGACGGATTTTTTTCCTCGGATCGTTAATGTAAAGAACAAGGAGAAGGTTAAGAGAGGAGGCAGTATGAAGCACACCGGCTATGATAATAAGGTTATTAGAAAGAAAACCCTCAATCGCCACTCGTAAAGAACATTCTCTTAGAAAACAGGAGAGTCATAAACAAAACTTACCAGACATACCATATGAACGTAGTGTAAACAACCAACGACCTTGCTGCATGCCTTAGATATATATATATATATATATATATATATATATATATATATAATATATATATATATATATATATATTATATTTATATATATATATATATATATATATATATATATATATATATATATATATATATATATATATATATATATATATATATATATATATATATATATATATATATATATATATATATATATATATAAGAAAGAGGAAGGACAGTAACAGGGCACTGGCAACAAACAATCCTAAGTTTAACTGCTGGGAAACGCCCTTATAAGGAGAAGAGATGAGCAATCAAAGATCTAAAGGCTCTAGTATCTGCTTTTTATTTTTATTATCGAGCTTTCGCTGCCTAATGGTAGCTTCTTCTGGATTCTAAAAATGCAAACCAGGTACAGAAAACAAACTAAGACGTTCGTTTTTTTAAAACGTGATCAAATGAATTGTACGACTGAATGTGAAATTACTTACAAAAATTTAGCAGTTAGTTCAATGAAATTTGCATTTTTGTTGGCCAGGTAGTATGCATGATTACACAAAACATGATTAAAAGACACTTAGAGAGTTACACAAATATTAAAAATAAAAATTGTGTCAATAAATATTAGTTAAAACACTTTTTAAAGACAGAAACACAACTGCAAGAAACCATGATGTTGAAATGGTACTCCATTTTAAAATTTTTGTGACGTCGAGTTTAGTAACTATTTAGTGATCTTTGAGTCCGAACCGGATAATGTTGGTAGTCTATGTCGTCATCAGGTCGACAAAAAAAGCATTAAAGTTAGGGATGTGGTAAATTTTTTAGGTAGATGCTAATTTTAGATAAATTATTTATTACACTGGTTTACAGCCAAAAAATACCAAGAACGCCACATGCCTAGATAAGTTAATTGGGACCTCCTGAACACGAAAAACGCTATAATTTTTTTTTTTTTAAGTACCGTTTTTTAGATAACGGTACTTTTGTGTGTTTTTCGGTGTATGGTCCCACTCAAAACCCTTATGGAGCCCAACCGAAAAGTCCGATCGAGATAAATGTCATACCGTTGGAAAGGCAACTAAATGCCTTTTCCGGCGGTATACTATAAATTTCTATGTGACAAGAAGTGGCTGAGTTATAACACCTCAAAGTTCAAAATTTGCCTATTTTTTACGTTTTTTTTTTTTTCAAAATTTTTCATTTTTATTTGGTTTTTTTTCTACGTTATTGTAAAGATCTGGAATGTTTTATTTTTTTACCAAGTAGTTTATTTAATAACCAACATTTTAAACGTAATTTGAAAAAAAAAGAATGAAAAATAAAGTTTTTATTAAGGATTTTGTGGAACGACAATATTTTCATTTTCATTGCTCACACGCTATATTCGGCGTAAATTAAAAAAATTTAAATTAAAATGACGAGTGACTTAAATTTTTCCGTTTTTTTTTCGGATGTATCTTCGCGAATGAGGAACCAACAATAGTCTGCCATCATTTGTTCATCCCACCAGCCCTTGTAACGTCTCTCGATTTCTTGCATTTCCTGGTGAAATCTTTCACCCTGCTCATCACTTTCGGATCCCAAGTTCATGGGGAAAATATCCAAATGACTGAATAAAAAGTGTAGTTTAGGTGTCATATTTGAACCTAAAAGTTAAAAAGAATAAATTTCAAATAATTTTCAAATGATAACGGCCTTTTTGATATACATGCTTTCACTCAACGCTTACCAATGGCATTGAATTTTTGCAGTAATGTATCGATCTTCTCAGCGTAATCAGGACTTCTGTAGTTTCCCAAAAAGTTGTAAACGATGTCCTGGAATGCTTCCCATGCCTCCAAATGAGCTGGACCTAAACACTCATTAAATGCTTGGTCACCGTACAGAGCCCGAATTTGAGGTCCATCAAATATACCAGCTTCAATTTTGCTCGCTGTGGCTCTCGGAAATTTTTGTTTAAGGTAATTCATGGCAAGACTGTCTTTTGGCAACGTTTTCACAATATTTGTAAATAACCCAAGCTTAATATGTAGTGGAGGAAGTATTATCTTCTCCTGAGGAATGAGTGGGTCATTTTTAATATTGTACTCTCCGTGCGTACGCCCACTTCGTTCGGGCCAAACTTTTCGGATGTAGTGATTCTGACGGTCACGGCTGTCCCATAGACATAGAAAACAGGGAAACTTCGTATTGCCCCCCTTGCAATCCAGATAGTATGGCAACTAATTTAAAATCAGAGCAAACTTTCCATTGATGTTGGTCATATTGTATGAGAGCGAGAAGTTCTTTCATTGCTTCATATGTTTCCTTTATGTATTTTCCATATCCGATTGGAATTGATGGTTTCGTATTTCCTTTATGAAGCAAGACTGCCTTCAAACTATCCTTGCCTCCATCCAGAAAAAGACGCCATTCCACTGGGTCATAACTTTGTTGGAGAGCATTGAAAAGACCACGTATGTTGGCACAAAAACAAAAGTTTCCCGTTTTGCGAAAAAAAAAACTGCAAGTTGTTTGCTACGATCACGGTAATATGTAACACGTGTCTCAGGAGCACAATATCCCCACTGTTGCAATCGCGATGCAAGTAATTCAGATTTCGATTTCGGCAAATACAAATCTCGGCACAAATCATTAAGCTCGGCCTGAGTAAGTAAATGGGGTTTCCTATTTGATTGCATTTCTGATTCACTGCACTCATCTGATGAATCACTTATTGTTGTTCTTTTTCGTATTTTTGTGGGCTCTGCTACAATCAGCTGCGGTTTGGGGCACGATACTGAGTGCGGCACTGGCAGCGTCACCGAGCTAACAACTGGATAAACTGGTTCAATTCTACGTTCGACAGCCTTTTCCGTTAAACAGAAATAACAATCTGTTGTATGACTGATCGGGTTTCTCCATTGCATTGGCTTTCCAAATGTGAAGAAACACTCTTGACCCTTACCAATTTTATTTAATATTGTTCGGCAGTTGTTACATGCATTATTCGGTGTCCACGGTTTGTCCAGAGACGCAGGTCGAAAGCCGAAATACTTCTTATACGCTTCAGATAAATTTTTCATATTCATTTTTCGCATCAAATGCTGTGATTTCTTTTTCACAAGAACTCCACAAACATAACAAAATTCGTTGGGATCGATTGAACACATTTTATTTTTTGCACGTACAAAGCCAAACTGTTTACTGTGATCAGATTCAAATTCTGATGGACGCCGAATATAGCGTGTGTCAGGGCTACCAACGTATACAGTGATTCAAATTCTGATGGACGCCGAATATAGCGTGTGAGCAATGAAAATGAAAATATTGTCGTTCCATAAAATCCTTAATAAAAACTTTATTTTTCATCCTTTTTTTTTTCAAATTACGTTTAAAATGTTGGTTATTAAATAAACTACTTGGTAAAAAAATAAAACATTCCAGATCTTTACAATAACGTAGAAAAAAAACCAAATAAAAGTGAAAAATTTTGAAAAAAACGTAAAAAAATAGGCAAATTTTGAACTTTGAGGTGTTATAACTCAGCCACTTCTTGTCACATAGAAATTTATAGTATACCGCCGGAAAAGGCATTTAGTTGCCTTTCCAACGGTATGACATTTATCTCGATCGGACTTTTCGGTTGAGCTCCATAAGGGTTTGAGTGGGACCATACACCGAAAAACACAAAAGTACCGTTATCTAAAAAACGGTACTTAAAAAAAAAAATTATAGCGTTTTTCGTGTTCAGGAGGTCCCAATTAACTTATCTAGGCATGTGGCGTTCTTGGTATTTTTCCAAATTAAAAATTTGTAAACCTGTGTTATTAATGATATCTATTTTTTAGTTATAATTTTATAAAAAAAGGGGGGACTTAAATTTGATGAATGTTACTCTTCGACGAGTTATTGTTTATTAATTATATTAATTCTTTAATTTTATTATCAAGAGATTCATAGGCTAATTTAAAAATTTAAAAATTTGAAATCGAAAATTAATACTGGAAGTTATATATTATTAGTCATATTTAATTTTTTATTATGTAATTTTAACAAGAAAAACATAGAAAAGTAACTGGTAATAAATAGCAAAAAAATGACAGAAAGAGATCAGAAACGTCAACTTTACTAGAAACTAATTTTTTCATAAAGATCGTTCTTTTTTATTGGTTTGGTATAGTTTTGTGTTAGCAAATAAGTATACATGGAGCTCAATCCTTCGATGTCTTTTTTGTGGTTGAGATTATTTTTACAGGTTTTTATGTAACACATTTCCAAGAAACTTCTTCTGAAATAATTAGTCTCGACATCCAGAATGAAGCTGTTGTTGTATTGTACTCTGTGATCTGTATTATTTACGTGTAAGCTCAAGCTAGTTGCGTTAGGTTTGTGTTTACTATCACTTTTGTGCAACGCTAATCTCTTAGAGAGCTTTTGTGAAGTTTGTCCAACGTAGACCAAACCACATTGGCAGGGAATGCCATAGATTATATTAGATCTTTGTAAAGTATCGGTTTTATCTTTTAAATTGGTATAAAAACAATTCATTCTTTTTATGTTGTAGTTGGCAATTTTAATGTTTGTATTTTTAAAAAGAGAAGACAAGGACTGGGAACGGCCTTCAATGTATTGCAACTTTCCCACCTTAATATCGACATTAGTGGTGACATCTACCTAAAAAATTTACCACATCCCTAACTTTAATGCTTTTTTTGTCGACCTGATGACGACATAGACTACCAACATTATCCGGTTCGGACTCAAAGATCACTAAATAGTTACTAAACTCGACGTCACAAAAATTTTAAAATGGAGTACCATTTCAACATCATGGTTTCTTGCAGTTGTGTTTCTGTCTTTAAAATGTGTTTTAACAAATGTTTATTGACAAAATTTTTATTTTTAATATTTGTGTAACTCTCTAAGTGTCTTTTAATCATGTTTTGTGTAATCATGCATACTACCTGGCCAACAAAAATGCAAATTTCATTGTCTTCACCAGAGATGAACTAACTGCTAAATTTTTGTAAGTAATTTCACATTCAGTCGTACAATTCATTTGATCACGTTTTAAAAAACGAACGTCTTAGTTTGTTTTCTGTACCTGGTTTGCATTTTTAGAATCCAGAAGAAGCTACCATTAGGCAGCGAAAGCTCGATAATAAAAATAAAAAGCAGATACTAGAGCCTTTAGATCTTTGATTGCTCATCTCTTCTCCTTATAAGGGCGTTTCCCAGCAGTTAAACTTAGGATTGTTATATATATATATATATATATATATATATATATATATATATATATATATATATATATATATATATATATATATATATATATATATTTGGGTTTAACTGTATACATACACAAGTAATATATAACAATTATACAACTAAGTGTTGTGTTCCCATTCGCCTTCTCCAAACCTCTCTATCGTCCGCCATCTCTTCGTCCATTCCTCGTGACCTCATGGCTTGTCTCACATCTTCATTCCAGGATCTACGTGGTCGTCCTTTTTTATTTCTTCCCGGTGGTGTCCATGTCCAGAGTCTTTTGGGCTATCTTGTATCGTTCTTTCTGAGTAGGTGTCCAAACCATTTTAATCCTCTATTTTCTATTCTTTGTATAATTGTTTCTGTTGCATATATCTTGGTTTGTTATGTGTTGGAATTTGGACACTCCGGCGCTTCTTCTCAGGTAATCCATCTCTATCTTCGTTATTTTTCTTTTATCCTCTTCTTTCATTACCCACAGTTCATTACCATAACTTAAAACCGATTCTACCATTGTTCTTCCAATTCTCTTTTTGTTTTGTGTAGTTATGTTTTGATGCCATCATATTGAGTTAAGAGCTCCTATGATCCCCCTGACTTTTTGTATTTAATTCTGTATTTCCTTTTTACCTATACCATTTTTGTTGTCAATCAGTACTCCTAGATATTTAAATTCCTTGACTTGTTTGACATGTGTATCGTTGTTAATTAAGACATCAAATTCTATTTCCGAGTTCATAACCATATTCTCCGTCTTTTCAAGGCTCATCTCTAGTCTCCATTCCTTGTAGTTTATGTATAATCTCTTCAATACATATTCCATATCGAATGCATCTTGTGTTATTATTACTTGGTCGTTTGCAAAGTTTAACGATAATAGGTGTTTATCACTAATAGGGATGCCCATGCTTTGGCAAGTACGGTTCCATTTCTTTAGAGCGTTGTCTACAGATATATTAAATAAGATTGGTGAAAGGCAACACCCTTGTCTTAGACCTTCTGTAATGTAGATAGCTTCCGAGAGATAGCGTCCTTGTTTCATATATCCTTAGATATATCAAGCGAAACTGCTCGAGATTCTCCGCAATGTTCAATTGTGTTGTTATAAATATGAGTGCCATAAGTTACATGATCACCTGTTGATCTTCGATTACGAAATCTATATTTATGGTCGCTAATAATATTAACTCCTTCCAGATATTTCAAAACGTGTTGATTGGTAGCCTTTTCTATAACTTTCGATATTATTAGCAGTAGAGCGACTCTGGTCGACAGCTGTTTGATAAGGTCTTTTGGATTGCATTTCTGGCAGAATAAAAAAGACTGCTGTTAGTTTGCTTGCATATTTGTATTGAGTAATGTAGTAGGTATTCCGTTAGCGCCAGAAGCTTCTTTGGTATTAAGCTTCATTAAAATACGTTTTATGATACGCTGTCTGAAGGTAATATCTGAAATATTTGACTGCACATTGGGTGTTGGGTGGTGATTTTTCTTGAAAATCTGCAGAAAAATATGAAACAAAGAACTCAGGTAACCATACAGTTTTTTCAATATTATTATCTGACCCTGTAAGTATGATTTACTAATATTTAGTTATACTTTGGCTAATGACCTTAGCTACGAAACAAAAAAACCTGGAACTGTTGGGACAGACAAGTAGTTGCTTTTCTAATTTTGTGATTCTGTACCTCTTTAGTTTCGTAAAATATTTGTTTGTATCCATTTTGGTTTGACGATGGATGAGATTTTTCCGGGTTTGTGGTGTCTGAGCTTCTGAGCTTGACGTATGTTATTTCTTGTGTAAGGAAAGTGGGGAATGTGTGTGGTTGTAGGATGGCTTTGTTGATTTGGTGTATAAGTGCTTCGTGTGTGGTGTTTGTACCAGAAGTTTTGTATATTGTCCATTCCAAGGGATTTCCAGTTGTGTGTCTATTTGATTATTTTTGTAATTTCTTGTGTAGTTAATGTGGAATTTTCTTGTTCCATCACATGTTTATGTTTGTCTTCTCCGGCTTTGATCCAGGGGGTGTTATTATTGTCTAGTTTGGGTTCTGATCAGATGCTTTTCCAATAATCTGTGAGTTCATGCTTTGTTTGGTGGTTCAGTCACTGTTGTCAGTTCGATGTACATAGTTTTTCGGTACAACTGTTATTCGCTTCTTCAGAAGAGGTCGTTGGTGTCTTTTCTCTTATTTGATTCTTTATATCAAAGGAGTCTTGCGTCATATACGGATAGTTTTTGTTTTAAAGTAGCAAGGATTTCTGGCAGTGTTCGGGTGGGAGATTTAAATTTGATCTTATCTACACCCTATGTGACACGTTTGGATGCGTTCCCATTTATAAACTGGATAAGGTGTCCTAGATTTCTTCTGATGTTATTAATTTTGTTTCCTATTCTTATTTGCTATTTGAATTTTGGTTTTTTTGCTGTTGGTGTTTCTTTAGTAGTATTATTAATATTATTATTGCCATGCAGAGAAATATATATATATATATATATATATATATATATATATATATATATATATATATATATATATATACATATACACATATATATATATATATATATATATATATATATATATATATATATATATATATATATATATATATATATATATATATTTACAATACAATATTTATTTCAATAAGTTTTTTACATTACAATACATAAAGGTAATATAATTCAGGTGTTTACACATCATATCCTTATGGTCTACTACGGAATAAATAATTTTACTAGACCATTCGTTGGTCTGTATTCGAAGTCTTTCATTCCTTGACCTGTATGGTAGTAAACCTATGTTCCAGAAGTTAGATATTCGTTTTGATACTTATTTTATAAGAACAGATTCGATTATAAGAAATATTCTATTATATAAGAAGGAGCACATGAGGGGAAACCAAAAGACGGAGCAACCACGAAAACCCACGGACCAAGGTTGCAGCCTGGTGAATATATACACAAGAATAGAAAAGAAAATACAATATGAATAGAAAATAGGTCGAGTTTTAGTAAATAAGGTTAATTTGTCTACCCAATATGCAAATGCATTTAATTTTTTTCCTTTTCTACGGTTTCATTAACTTTTTAAAACTGTCATAGTTGTGAATGATAAAAATTTTTATCTCAAAATTTAACCGCCCATTGTAATCATTTTTTTCAATTTTTGGAAAGGTAGCAGTCCTAAAAACTTGGGAAGTAAAAATAGTATGTTTTTTTGCAAGTGTGATTTGTTGAAAAAGTGTGATTGTAAATTATAATTTATTTTAGAGCGGGTGTTGTAGTGATGGTCTAGTTCTCCAAAGGTGTGTTTAATTTTTTTATAGAAAAAAAGGCTTGTACTTACAAATAGTCCTCTAAAATTTAAGACATCATGTTGAGAATAAAGGTCAACTGTAGGATATTGATTGTTTTTGTTTGAAATGATTTTGATGAGATATGTATATATATATATATATATATATATATATATATATATATATATATATATATATATATATATATATATGTACATATATATATATATATATATATATATATATATATATATATATATAATATATATATATGTATCTATATAATATATAAAATGCAAAGTCTCTATGTCTGTCCCTTAGTGCGCTTATCACTGGAGAACCACTTATCCGATTTACGTACTTTTTTTTTAGAACATACATATGTTCTCTGGCCAGGTTATAGGCTATATTTTATTACGATAGGCAGCATGAGGAATGAACAGTGACACAAAATAATGAATGAAGTCGGAAAAAAGTTTGCCGCTAGCGCGTTCCCTTGCAAAACAGCCTAAACCATTAAATATGGAACAATATTATGTAGCAGAGAATATCTATAATCTAAAATCTATAATATATATAAAATGGAATGTCTCTGGGTCTGCCTGTCTGTCCATTAGTGCGTTTATCACGCGAGAACCACTTATCCGATATACGTGTCTTTTTTTTAAATCCATATATATATATTCTTTGGCCAGGTTATATAATAAGAATATTAATCTATAATATGTATAAAATGCAACGTCTCTCTGTCTGTCTGTCTGTTAGTGCGTTTATCCCTCGAGAACCACTTATCCGATTTACGTGATTTTTTAAATTCATACATATGTTCTCTGACCAAGTTATAGATATATATTTTATTACATCTATAATATATATAAAATGCAACGTATCTCTGTCTGTCTGTCCGTTAATGCGCTTATCACTGCAGAACCACTTATCCGATTTACGTGCTTTTTTTTAAACATGTTAAACCATTAAATATGGAGCGATATCATGTAGCAAATAATATCTATAATATATATAAAAAGCAATGTCTCTCTGTCTGTCTGTCCGTTAGTGCGCTTATCACTTGAGAACCACTTATCCGATTAACGTGCTTTTTTTTTAAACATACATATGTTCTCTGGCCAGATTATAGGATATATTTTATTACGTTAAGTGACATAAGGAATAAGCAGTGACGATAATAGTGAATCAAGTCTGAGAAAAGTTTGCTTCTAGCGCGTTCTCTTGCAATACACTGCCTAAAGCATTAAATATAGGACACTTTTCATGAAAATACTTGTAGAATAGACTCAACCCATCCAACCATCATTCGGTGTTCTAAGGAATCAAGATGGATGGTCAGTTCTGGATCTCCAATCTTCTGAATTGAATCCGACCAATGTAGTGCACTACCTAAAGCATTAAATATGGAACAATATCATGTAGCAAAGAATATAATATATATAAAATGTAACGTCTCTCTGTCTGTCCGTTGTGCGCTTATCACTCGAGAATCACTTATCCTATTTATGTGTTTTTTTTTTTAATTCATACATTTGTTCTCTGGCCAGGTTTTCTATAATGTCCTATCTAGAATATATATAAAATTCAACGTCTCTCTGTCTATCTGTCTGCCTGTCTGTCTGTCTGTCCGTTAGTGCGCTTATCACTTGAGAACCACTTATCCGATTTACGTGTTTTTATAAATTTATTCATATGTTCTATATAATTCAATATAAACCTAGATAATGGGAGATAAGGAGAAATAATGGGAGATAAGTCAAGATAAGCATCGATAATGGGAGATAAGATACAATAATGGGAGATAAGTATAAATAATGGGAGATTAGGAGAAATAATGGGAGATAAGCAGAGATAAGTCTAGATAATGGGAGATAAAGTGAGGTAATGGGAGATAAGGAGAAATAATGGGAGATGGGCAGAGATAAGCCTAGATAATGGCAATTGTGTAGAGATAATGGGAGATAAGGAGAAATATTGGTAGATAAGGTGAAATAATGGGAGACATTTAATTACGTTGGGTAACATAAAGAATAAGCAGTGACGCGGGCCCGGCTAGTATATATATATATATATATATATATATATATATATATATATATATATATATATATATATATATATATATATGTATATATACAGTCCCTGGCCAAATTATTAGACGCACTGTATTTTTTTTTAGTAATTTTATGTATCTTAAGAGTTTTTATACAATAATGGTATATTTAAACTACAATATTATTGATTTTTATTTAAAGAATTATTAAAAGAATTGTTGTAGACTACATATTTGTATTTATTTTTAACATATGGCAACACTGTGTTGACAAAGTGATACATGAACGTAAATAAGTACAAACCTGTATCAGTCGCGATCGGAATCGAGTCAGGTACGGACGTGTTTCTGTGGCTTTATGGACTGTGATTGTTTGTTTAACAGTTTTATACTACTCAGTTATTAGTTTATTTTGTATGCAGTGTTTTAAAAAAGTAATTGGACTATTTTCATTATGGGTAGAAAAGGCGATCTTTCACCACGTAAAAAAGCTGAAGTGAAGGCCTTGTGATTGCGAAAACATTTACAAACCGAGAAATATCACGAAGATTGGAGGTTTCTGAAGCTAGTGTACGACGCATAAAAAAGAAAATTGAGTCAGGGAAGGAATTAAGCCCGAAAAGAAAGAAAAGATGCGGTAGAAAACCAATTTTCACTCCACGGTCAGAGAGATGTTTGAAGAAAATTTGTGTAGAAAACAGATTTGCTACCACAAAGGTAATAAAATCACAACTCCAGGATGCTAGCGTAAATGCTTCTGAGCGCACTGTTCGAATAAAATTGAAAGAATTAGATTTTAAGGCCTGTCGCCCCGCCAGGAAGCCCAAGTTAACAGCTGCAATGAAAGCAAAGCGCCTGAAGTGGGCCAAACAATGGCAAGACAAAGATGTGGACTTCTGCAGATCGGTAAGATACAGCAATTTAATCAATAATTGATACATTATTATCATTTTCAGTTAAATAAAGCAAATAAACATGGAAGTTTATATCTTTTTTCCTATTTTTGACAGGTCTGCTTCAGTGACGAAAGCACATTCGAAATTTTGCAGAATAAAGCTCAGTATGTGCGTCGTCGTCATGGAGAAAAGTTTCATCCTGATTGTGTCGTCCCGACGGTTTAAACATCCCACCAAAGTGATGATTTGGTCAGTCATCTGCGGCAAGGGCACTGGACGTCTGTACGTCGTCAAAGGAATAATGAGGCAAGATCAGTACAAAGAAGTATTACAAAATCGGTTGATTCCGCAGCTCAGAGAATTGTTTCCAAATGGGGAACCATTCACTTTCATGCAAGATGGAGCTCCCTGCCACACTGCTCGGTCTGTTAAAGCTTTTTTGGCAGAAAAAAATATCCCTCTGTTGGATTGGCCCTGATATGAACCCCATTGAAAATGTGTGGGAGCTGATGAAAAGAGAAGTGGCTAAAGATGTGATTACCAACAAAACCCAGCTCCTAGAAAAGATTATTCATGTGTGGAATCATCATCCTCAAATGCAGGAGACAGTACAATCTTGCACTGATAGCATGCCGCGCAGAATTAAAGCTTTGATAGCGGCTAAAGGTGGCTCAACTAAATATTGACTTTTACTAACATTAATTTCACTTTTCTTTAAAACTTAATAAACTTATGCTTTTCTAAATTAATGCTGTTTTATTTATGTCAAATAAATAGGTAATTGATTGGATAATATAAAAATAAAAAACAAATCAATTTAAAATAATAAAACGGTACAATATCACTCGGTAATTAATATTTTACATGAAATCTTGCAGTGCCTCTAATAATTTGGCCAGGGACTGTATATATATATATATATATATATATATATATATATATATATATATATATATATATATATATATATATATTCATAATTTGGAGAAACATGTTATTTCGTTTCTTTTTATTATTAAAAACACATAAGCAATCTCAAAATTCATTCTACATCTTCATCCTACAAAAATAATTAAATATTTGTCAGACGGAGTCTCGCGCCAAAAATGTCTTTTATCCTGCCATAACGCGCAAAAAATTTAAGGAATATATACGTTTTTAAATCGACAAAAGGATATCCTGATTTCACTTGACGTGTTCGTTCGTGGGAGAGATATTAATACTGACGTATAAAGAACATCTTAAACTTTATAAAGTCGTTGACTGGATGGGAATGATAAATATTTTGATATTGCTTGGAAATATAATAAAGGTTTCCTAAAGTAGTACTTCTTATATTCGATTTATTGATTTAAATAACAAGAAATAAGTAGGATATATGACTGAAATAAAAATAGGTGTGTACATGTTATACATATGTCATATTGCAACCATATACACAGAAAAAATTATTTATGTGCAAAACAGAATCTTAAGCAAAGAAGAAATATTCGGTTTTGATGGATTTGGCAGAAATTAAGAGGCTATAGTTTCACAACTAATATTTTGTAGTATGATAGCATGGTTCTGGACAATATGTTTCGATTTCACTCTTTGAATGTAACTAGCCAAATTTTTTTTGTATATCAGTCCTGTTTTTTATAGCATTCTTCGCCTTCCGGTTCCCAGTTTCCATCTTTTTCGATCTTCCCAATTATCGGGTCTCAGATTTCTCTCTGACATTGCCCTCTGAACACCTCAAAACCATGTCCCTCTTCTCCCTCTTTCGCTTGGTACCCACTTTAGAACCATCTTTGGTATCCATGTCCGTACCATATAAGTTGCCGTTGTTGCATTTCCTCAATAATCGTGGCTTTTTACTTTCATTACATCCCTTATTTTTTCATTTCTAACTCTATCCATTCTTGATACTCCAGCCGATCTTCGCCAGTAATCAACATTAAAACTCCGGGTTTCAATCCGTTCGTCTAACAACGAATTGCACAACGTTTCGCCAAAATCTCATTTGGCATTTTTAAGTGCTCTTGCTTCTGCTGCTGCTGCTCAATACTGTGACCTTGCTGCCCCTGCCGCTCGAAGCTAACTTAGCTTCGGAGGAGTTAGCTTCTAGCGGCAGCAGCAAGGTTACAGTATCGAGCAGCAGCAGCAACGTCGTGCAAATCATTCTTAGACAAACTAATTGAAACCCGCAATTTTAATATATTACATTTCACCATCCGTGAAAACCTCTATTGTAATATGTATGTATGTATGTATATATATATATATATATATATATATATATATATATATATATATATATATATATATATATATATATATATATATATATATATATATATATATATATATATATATATATATATATATATACATATTATATATATATATATATATATATATATATATATATATATATATATATATATATATATATTCTTCACAAGCATCAATAACCTAACGTCAGTCTGTATTTGCAATACCTAGAAATATCAGTGAAATTGAGTGTTGAAGATAAAATTGAAATTGTTCTCATAGTTGGAGATAATTATAAAAATTTTAGAGAAGCAGCAGAAATCTTTAATAATAGTATATTATGATAAATAACTGATAAAACTGTACACTTCACAACTGTAGGATATCTAATAAATAAATTCAAGATTTATGGAAGTGTGTTGAAAATTAATTTAAAAAGAAACATCAGGCATGGATTTCAAATGAAGATGATCAGAAGCAAGTAATGCTGTCGGCAGAAGATTCACTTCGGAAAAGATCAGCTTTATTGAACGTAAAACAACCGTTGCGAGAATTTTCAGATCAAATAAATTTAAACCATACAAACCCCAATTTACCCACACTTTAAAAGCAGGAGATTTTGAACAAAGATTTGAATTTGGATGGATAGAAAGGAAGATAACAGATTTATGGCAAGACAAATACTTTTCTCTGACGAAGTGACATTTACGTCTAATGGGACAGTAAGTTCTCAAAACTATCGCTGATGGACCGATGTTAATCCTAACTTCAATATCCAAACTCGATATCAATACTCGTTTAAAACCAATGTCTGGTGTGGAATTTTTAAAGATAGAATAGTTGGGCCATTCTTTTTTTGAAATAGTAAGAATGCAGAACACTTTCCATGAAAATACTTGTATAATAGGCTCACGTCGCCAAGCGTTCTTCGATGCTTCAGTGAATCCAAGCCGCCGGTCAGTCCCGGGTCTTCAATCAGACGAACAGCTCTTCTCTGAATAGAATCCAACAAATACAGTGTCTGTTTGGGAGCGGAGCCCCAAACATGAGAGCAGTATTCCATAGTTGGTCGAATTTGAGCTTTGTGAAGAATTAACAGTTGTTGTGGAGTGTGAGTGTGAGTAGCTCTCCTTGCTATACCTGCACCACGTTCCTGCCAGGACATATTTGCTCCCAAATTAACGCCCAACAAATTGAGTGACGATGTTAGAGGAATGGAGTGCCCCGACATAACTATGTCGGATTCAGCAACGTTAACTTTTTTAGAAAAAACTCCACTTGGTTACTGTCACCCCAAGATAGAATTTCTTCCAGGCAGATCTTCGAGCGTTCAAAGTGAATGAAGAGATAAGCGTACTGTCATCTGCAAAACTGTAGATTGAAATCCCGGTCTTTTCCAGCAGATCGTTAATATAAATGAGAAAGAGATTAGGAGACAATATGGAGCCTTGGGGCACACCGACGTTGATAGTGAAGATGTTGGAAAGAAATCCGTCCACTGCCACTCGTAAAGAATGCTCTCTGAGGAAACATGAGAGCCACAAACAGAACTTTTCCGACATACCATAAGACCGTAGCTTAGCCAACAGTCCATCGTGCCAAACACAGTCGAATGCCTTGGATATGCAAGAGCAACCGCTCGAGATTCTCCAAAGTGTTGAATTGCGTTGTTCCAAACATGTGTTACATAAGTCAGAACATCTCCTGTTGATCTATGTTTATGAAAGGAATATTGGTGATCGCTAATAATGTTGAATCCGTCAAGATATTTTAGATGATGCTGATTGATAACCTTTTCCATGACTTTCGATATTATTGAAAGCAGTGCGACTGGTCGGTAGTTATTTGGCAAGATCTTCTTGCCTTTTTCGGATATCTGCTGAACTGTGGCTGATTTCCAGCAGGAAGGAAATATTCCCTTTCTATGTTCAGGAAAACTGGTGTTAGTTCTCTTTCGCAGTTTTTGAGTACTACGGCAGATACTCCAGCAGCGCCAGAAGCTTTTTGGTGTCTAGCTTCATTAAAATACGTTTTATGAAATGCTGTCTGAAAACAATATCGGGTATCCTTGACTATACTATAGGAATAGTAGGTGGTATTTTTTCTTGTAAATCAACAGTAGAATGTGAAGTAAAGCGTTCAGCCAACAAGTTCGCTTTCTCAACAGGTGTTGTTGCAATAGAATTATCCGGCCGTGTGAGTAGTGATATAGTGGATTTGGTGAAATTTTGACTAACTGCCTTAGCGACTGACTAAAAGGATCTGGGCTTAGATATGTTGGTAATTTATATCTTTTCTAGCCTAGCATAGAAAAACAAAAATTGTTTAATCAATGTAATTTGCCTTCAACTTTATACACACAGTGCAACGATTACCAAGTAACTATGACCTATCAAAAAAAATCTATTTATCGGTTTGCAAATCAGTCT
>CM032454.1:17367303-17384803 GCA_019049505.1 Pachyrhynchus sulphureomaculatus
AAAAATCAATAAACAATACATATTTCTTCGAATATCAACATGACCTTTATTAAAAGAACTGCACTAATTATATGTACAGGGTGAGTCAACGATAGAGTAAAGTTCATTATCTCATTTGTTTCGGGAATGACGAAAAAATGTTAAATACAGTAGTTTTAGAGATATTAAGGTGCACAGTTTAAAATTATTTTTGAGTATACAGGGTACTTTAAAAAAAGTGCGGCCGATATAACATATTTTTTTTTAAATGAAACATCCTATTTGCTAATTTATTTTTAAATTCTAAGTAAAATTTTATACCTTTTTTCTTAATAATGTTATATACCTAAACCTAGTAGTTTTTCTAATATTTCAATTTTTTTTTTTTAAAATACTAGTTCTCAGTTTTGTAAAAAATTGACAGTAGCGCTATTGTTTCTGAAGGTGGAATACTCATACTTGGTACGAGCATTCTATAGAGATGAAAAAAAGATATATGTAAAGAAATTTGAGTTAGCTGCTACAGGGTGTTGGATTATTAAATGAAGTATTCGATATTTACTGTGCATCATAAGATATCCGAGGTATTCCAGCTTTCTTCTCTTAATAGTTATTCTCACTTCTCTTTTCTTACTGATTCGACACAGTACCTCCTCGTTAGTGATGTGGTCCGTCCAAGATATTAACAAGATACGTCTGTACGCCCACATTTCAAAGGCCTCAACCTTTTTCATGTGCGTTTCGGTCATTGTCCACGCTCCTACTCCGTACAACAGTACCGGAAATATGTAACATTGGAGCAGTCTGATTTTAAGAGGTAGGGATAAATTGTTGGGGATAAATATGATCTTCCTATTATTAATCGATGATTTCGCTCTTTCTATTCTCACACGTATTTCTGTTTCCTGGTCCCATCCCGTGTTAATGCTTGTTCCCAAATAGGTGTAAGATTCTACGTGTTCAATTCTCTGGTTGTTTAGTATTAAGTGTCTTGCTGGTTGTTATAAGCATCCATTTGGTTTTCGCGAGATTTAGGCTTAGCCCATAATCTTCACTTGTTCTTTGTAACCTTTCCATCAGGCTATTTAGCTCGTCTATGCTGCTAGCGAGTACTACTGTGTGGTCAGCTTATCTTATGTTAATAAATGTTTCTCCATTTATCTTTATGTCTTCAGTACTTTCTTCTAGCGCTATCTTGAATACTTTTTCAGAGTAGATGTTAAAGAGGAGGGGAGACAAAATGTAACCCTGGCGCACACTTTTCTTGATAATAATATTCTTAGTTAACGCAGACCCTACTTTCACTCTAGCCGACTGTCCTCAGTAGAGATTCGCTATTGTCCGGATGTCTCGGGAATCGATTCCGTTCTGTTGGAGAATTTCTAGCAGTTGATCGTGGTTAATGTTATCGGAAGCTTTAGTCTAATCTATGAAACACAGATATACATCTTTATTCATGTCTCTACAGCGCTGAATAAGAACCTGTAAGCTGAAGAGCGCGTGTGTATCTCTGATGTTTTCTTTACATTTTTTGCAAATTCTATTGTATATAATCTTGGTGAATGCCTTGGTGATGTGGTTAATCAGGCTTATCATTCGGTGTTGATCGCAAGATTTTGCGTTCAGTTTCTTCGGTATGGCCACAAAGGTTGACTGTAGCCAGTCCTCAGGAAATGCCCCGCTGTTGTATATTATATTGAAAAGCGTGTCGAGAAACTGGCTGTTCATTTCACAAAAGATGTTCAGAGTTTCGCCGTGAATGCCTACGTTGCCTGGTGTTTTGTTGTTTTTAAGAGTTAAGGTAGCCTTCTTCATTTCTGCTTTTAGAATGAGAGGATCGGCAACATTATCAATTAATTAAAGTTTACGCCTGGGAAATTACACGGATATTAAGTTTTTATTGTTTAAATTGTTTAAAAGTAGTGTTTAATTTGTTTTTAAGGTAGTTGGTTGTTTAGGTCAATAGACCTAATCATGAAGAATCGTCTTTAATAGGTACGAATAATTCTTGTATTATTACATAGAGATACAGTGTGATTCCATGGAAAAAATATGTAAATCAATAAACAGTACATTTTTCTTCGAATGTAAACATGACCTTTATGAAAAGAATTGCACTAATTACATGTATGTACAGGGTGAGTCAACGATAGAGTAAAGTTCATTATCTCATTTGTTTCGGGAATGAGGAAAAAATGTTAAATACAATAATTTTAGGGGTAAAGGTGCACAGTTTAAAATTATTTTTTAGTATACAGGGTACTTCAAAAAAGTGTAGCCGATATAACATATGTTTTTTTAAATGGAACATCCTATTTTCTAATTTATTTTTAAATTGTGCCTAAAATTTTATAACTTTTTTATTAATAATGCCTAAAACTTAGTTGGTTTTCTAATATATAATTTTTTTTTTAAATACTAGTTTTCAGTTCTGTAAAAAATTGCCAGTAGCGCCATTGTTTCTCAAGGAGAAATACTCATAATTGGTACGAGCATTCTATAGAGATGAAAAAAAGCTATATGTAAAGAAATTAAATTTGAGTTAGAAGCTACAGGGTGTTTAAAATAAATTTATACATTTCGACTAATTTAAATTGAAAAATCTCAATTTTTTAAACGGCACGCCTGTATATTATTATCTTTTCTGATAGATTTTACAAAACCCTCCAACTTTTATTAAGTATGTCATATACCTATTTCTAATAGTTTTCGATTTAGTTTGAATTTTTCAATTTTTACCCTTGTTATTAATACACTTTCTAAAAAAGTTAACGTTGCTGAACCCGGCATAGTTATGTCGGAACACTCCATTCCTTTGGTGTCGTCGTTCAATTTGTTAGGCGTTAATTTGGTAGTAAATATGTCTTGGCATGAACATATTGAATGAATAGTAAAGAGAGCATCTCAAAAGCTGGGGATATTATTTCGAACTAGAAAGCTTTACACTCTACAACAAGTGGTAATTCTATCCAAAGGTCTAACAAACGAATACTACTGGGGCTCTGCTCTAAAAACATACACTGCATTTGTTGGATTCTGCTTAGAAGAAATCTATTTGTTTGATTTTGATCAGAAACTTTGAGTCCTTGAAACATCGAAGAATGGTTGGCGATTTGAGTCTAATCTACAAATACTTTCATGGAAAATGTTCGATAGATGTAGCTTGCTTAATTCATTCCAGAGCTCTACATGCTAGGAATACACGTCGCGCTGATACTTTACATTTGTATCAGTTTCAATTTGTCACTCCTCGTACAATACTTTTTAAGCAATCTTTTATATGAAAACCGTCATCCCTTTGGAATGATTTGCCCAGGAAAATGTTTCCCACCGAGTATAACATAATTGACAGAGATTGAAGTCTAACGTAAATCGCTTTTTCTGTACACACGTTTCTGTTGTAGCGCTTTAGGATTTTCCTGCAGTAACTAATGCTATGCCCATAAAAAACAGTATCTTAAGCATTTAAAGCAACCTAAGTGTACTAGAAAATATATATTTCTTGGTTAGGGTAGTCCACTCTAATATTCTGATGAATACATGCTTGTATTGCGTGAATTTTTGCCTGGAATATTGTTACACTTATCTCTAGTGGAATGCTAAAGCTCCACCTGGGCTTGTCGACGTATATAACAGCGGCTACTGCACTCGAAGTCTCCACCTTCATGCATAGATTTGAATGGCACCCAATTCTATATAATTTTTCACAATAATACGACATTGTTCTATAATCAGAGTGCATATCCAAGAATTTGTCGTCGATTAGATCCATAAGTCTTGTGTGCCCAATTTATACAGGTTTTGTTGCAACCATGTGTATTTTTTTACTTCTTCTGATATGATCACTTCATTATTTTTCGCTTGGACATATTTATAGTAGTCCCCAGAGTTTTCCTTTTGGCTCTCTGGATGACGAAATAATGTCATCCACATCTTTCTAAGCGACCTTCTGTAGTAAGCACTACATCGCCTTGATTTATTTGTTCAATTCCTAGCCTTCCCTAGTTCTTACAGTTTAGCGTGTAAATATGTCCTGGCATATGCCAATGCGATAACCTGGAATAATTTCTCTTTAGATTTTATTTTCTGTTTTTGAATGCAATTTTACGGTACAGATCGCTTCTTTATATATGTTTTCGATATACAGTTAGTCCAAAAAGTCTCCATACACCACCTGTTTTCTATACTATTTTTCTGTTATATGTTTAATAATTGGAACTATGAGAAGACATTTTTAAATTAATATTTGAAAATTAACCAACGAGCATTATTATTAAAAACAACTACGGAACATTTTATTTAGAAGCTACATCATTGTTATAAAAATTTAAACAAAATTAATGTCAAAAAAGTCTCCGTACACGTAACAATTACCAATAATAGTTTGACGGAGTTTAACGGAAAATAACAACTTCGTTTAAACTAATATTTAGTGGGACCGCTGTTGGCCTTTATAATCTCCTGTAACCTTTTTGTTATGCTTGCAACCAGCTTTCTGGTACTTGAAACATTATGTTTGCGAACGCGCCATTTAAGTTCCTCCCATATATGTTCGATGGGGGTTAACATCGGGTGATTGCGGAGGTGTATGAAGCTGCTGTCTTAAATTATGAATCATCCATTCTCGCACCAAGTTTGCAGTATGTTTCAGATCATTGTTCTGTTGGAAAATGTCTCTTTTTCGAGTGCTAATTTTTGGATACATTCTCTTAAATTGTCTCTCAAAATGTTCAGATAAATATGCTGATTCGTGGTTCCATTAATAAAATATAAATTATAACCCCTCCAGCGAGCATGCATTCCCAAAGCAGAACACTGTCACCCCGTTGTCTCACCGTGGAACAAATGTTTTTAATATCGAAAGCGGTATTCTGCTTTTTTCAAACTTTAGTTCTGCCATCAGGCCCAAAAAGGTTAATTTTAGTTTCATCACTAAAGATTACAGATTCCCAAAATTCAGGAGGTTTAGTAACGTGTTCCCTAGCAAAAGCCAACCGCTTTTTTGCGATTAGCTTCCGAAATTAACGGCTTCTTCCTGGATGCACACCCCTTATAGCCTGCCCTGTGTAAACAATAACTCCCTGTTTGTGAACAAACATTTTTCGAAAAAAATTCCCGTACTTTTTCTTTTAATTTTGGTGCATTTTTCTTGGGATCTATAATTATTTGTCTAACAATACTGGCCTCTTCACGTGGAATCAGTTTCTGGGGACGACTGGAGCGTGGTCGAATTTTATAGGAACCCGTTGATTTGTACTGGTTTACAATTTTTACTGTATTTCTGTACGATTTTCCATGTTTCCACAAATTAATTATGATCTTTCGAATTTAAAATGGAATGTCATAATTTCTCTCGCTCATTTTTAGTGTTCCGTACGGAACACTTAGAAGATCATTTCGGTGTCTGTCTGTCCGTCTCTCCGTCTGTCTGTCACACCCGATTTTTTCCGAAACTATTTGTCATAGAAAGTGGAAATTTGGTAATAATATAGGAATTGATGGCCTCATCAGAGCCATGTAGTTTTGAAAGTTAAATTTTGACTTAAGGGGTTAGTTTTGTGAGGGGGGGGGGGGGGTGAAATCGGAAGTGAAAAAAAAAATTTTTTACTAGGTAATCGAGTGTGGTATCAAATGAAAGCTTGAGAAAACACGAGTAAAAAATATATATATAATGTAATACTTGCGCGCACTTTTCTTTGTATTATTTTTAAACAATCGCGAAAAATCGCTGTCCACCCGCCTTATCTCGAAAAGTACTTATCAAAAAATTTTGAAAAAATTCTGGAATATTCTCCAAGGGATGTAGATGAAGGAAAATTATCACGAGTGCATTACCTTTAATAATTTATCTTGTATATAAAAAAAATATAAAAATTTCAAGGTCATCAATTTTCAGTAAAGATTGGAAACAAACTTTGTTGAAAACTCATTTGGGGTGTGTTTTGTGAAGTCACTGATCATTTTATACTTCCGTTACAAAATTTTTTTATTTTAAAAGCAATCAACGTACGGAACACTAATTGCGCAAGTTCAACTTGCACTTGACCGGTTGTTAATACTACTTTGAAAACCCACTGCAAAATTATTAGCAGCAAGTGACTGATAATAGAGTATGACCGAAAATTATTAATTTGTTTTCAATTTAGCGAGCAATAGTTTGATAAAATGCGGCTGTTTATAACTTGTTTTTTTCAATGTAGTTCTTGAGTGTATGGGGACTTTTTTGACATTCATTTTGTTTACATTTTTATAACAATGATGTAACTTCTAAATAAAATGTTCCGTACTTGTTTTTAATACTAACACTAATTGCGCAAGTTCAAGCACTTGACCGGTTTTTTAATATTACTTTGAAAACTCACTGTAAAATTATTAGCAACAAGTGATAGATTATAAAGTATGGCCGAAATTTGTTCATTTGTTTTCAGTTTTGCGAGCAACAGATCGCTTGATAAAAGGCGGCTGATTATATCTTGTTTTCTTCAGTGCTATTCTTGAGTGTATGGAGCCTTTCTTGACCTTAATTTTCTTTACATTTTTATAACAATGATCTAACTTCTAAATAAAATGTTCCGTAGTTGTTTTAGATAACAGAAAAATAGTATAGAAAGCAGGTGGTGTATGGAAACTTTTTGGACTGACTGTATACCTTGAGTACACAAGGCCATATTGCAGTGTATTTATAATTGTTCATATTTTAATTTAGCTAAAGATCTACCTACAGCCTCTAAGTGCTAAAAGTTCTTGTTATACTTGAAGGTGTTTTCGATGATGATTTCCACTGATTGTATGTATTTTAAATTGTTTCATTATTTTGTTATGATCCAAATTTTTTTTGTTCTTGCAAAAATTATAAGTGACAGATATATGACAGGGACGACAGCTTTGATTTATCTTAGGAAATTATACGATTAAAGAATACGCGATTGTTTATTAATATATTAAGATTTTATTAAAAGTTCTCCATTTACTTTTTTCTACAATAAGTTGACTTATATTTTAAATTATTCATTATAAACATAATTAATTTCCACAAGTTATACCCAACATATAAGTGTAAATTAAATCTGCGCATAGAATATTCAAACTTCACTTTAAACTTTAATGTTACAATAAATTATAATGTTTTACCTGAAGTATATTAAACCTACAGCAGTAAATCTAGATTTAAATTTAATTATATAACAAATTTATTACTTATAAATGAACTGTTGTGTAGAATTTCTCAACTATTTGCTGATAAACTAACTTGAGGTTATGGATTTGCTGACACGGTTATTTACAACTTTCGATTAAAAAGTTTGGTTAAGAAATATGGGAAACTTTGAAATATGTTCGTTAAACTTTTTGTATAAATTTAAATTAGAATTCTCAGTATCCTTTAAACATAGGCCTTTATCTCTTCATTTATTACGGCACAAGTTGCAACAATTATCGACGAGAAATTTCATAATTTCATTTAAATAAGAGGTTTTTTATAATCTCTTAATCTCTCAATAAGTGTTCATGGCTAGAAGATGGTCGTTCGTCCCAAATTCGCCGCCTGTTTCCTGAGTTCGTAAAAGTTTAGCTTACTAGTTAAACGTTATTCAATTATTTTCGCTGATAATTACCCAAGTCAGATATCTCTCAGTTGTTTCTCTATAAGGACAAGCAATAAACAATATTCGCACACCATTTTCTTCCGCTTTAATAACCTCAATCAAGAAATTGTCGCTGTAAGGTATTTTGTTATTTTTCATCATGGCTAGTACAATCCGTATTTTGCCTTCTGTAATTTCGCGAATATCTATGGATATCTAATTCTGCACGCGGGATAGAATCACACGTTTTCGAGCAGATCTCTATTTATATAGAGTTCTCTAGAAGATTCTTCGACTATCTGTAAGAGTTTCGCTCTATTTATTTTTATTTGATCCGCTTTATTTGCAAGTTTATTGATGTTCTCTTTGCCTATACTTAGATCTCGTTTTGATACTTTTAGGCTTTTATTTATTTTCAATCGTTTCATTTATATTCTGGGAGTTTTTGTCTGCTAATACTCTTACCTGGCAAACACGTATCAGAGAAGGAGTCCTGTTATGTATGACAGTGGTTAGCGATTCAATAATGAAACCTTTGAACCATACTCTTAAGGCCGTATGTTAACCAATAAAAGGCAACATATTTTTTCGGGAAAAGTTCTAGAACATTCACATGAGAGATAACGTTTACCAAGCACATTTAAGCCTTTCTCTTATACTTATTAAGACCAAAATTACCTTTGTGGATAATAATTTATATATATATATATATATATATATATATATATATATATATACTTAGGCCCTTTTAGCAAATACAAACTAGTTTATTTGACGTTTCGCCTTATTTTTTTTAGGCGTTTTCAAAATTTTTTATTATTCATTTTAAAATTAGGAAATACAAGGTCAAAATTTTTAGGTTAAATTACAGGTTTAAAAACATATAAACTTTTACGCACACTTAGATATTTAAAATATTTACACTATAACAACAACATAAAATAAATTAATCAAGAGTACTCGTATATACCTTGAAAGTCAACTATTTGTGTGTTTGTGAATTTCAAATTCTATATTTCTTATCAATACATCGTGTCTCATATTTTTGTTAAATTTTATTAACTATAATGGGAGTCTTAACCAAAAAACTGTTATTGATGTTAAGTGTATATACCATTTTGTATTATTAAGAGGATATGCATGCCACCATGTTTATTTTTAATTAAATTTGTGTAGATATGACTGATTCCTTTTATGTCAGTCCTATCATTCACAGTGTTTTTATCTTTTTTTATTTCAATCATCTCTTTGATTTGTAGTTTGGCATAATTCCGGTCTTTGCAGAGAACCTTGGTTTCATTAAATTTAAAGTCATGCTTTTCTTCTGCTTCGTGTCTACTAAGGGCATGGAAGCATTCCTAGCATATCTGTGTCCATTCAGTCTGTTTTTTAGTAACTGAGAAGTCATTCTCTTGATATTGTTGTTTTAGTGTAAATATTTTAAATGTCCGAGTGTGCGTAAAAGGTAATATGATTTTAAACCTGTAATTTGACCTAAAAGATTTTAACCTTGTATTTTCTAATTTTAGAATGAATAATAAAAAATAAAAAAATTTTAAAAATACCTAAAAAAAATAAGACGAAACATAAAATAAACTAGTTTGTATTTTCCAAAAGAACCTAAGTACCCAAGAAAAATGAATCAAGTTTATGTAAACAAAAGGTTCAACAGAAAAATTATATATATATATATATATATATATATATATATATATATATATATATATATATATATATATATATACGAGGCTGGTTTGAAAAGTCCGTGCAAAGTCCGAGAGATGGCACCACCGGCGCGTATCGAGGTCATGTTTAGTTAGTAGCATCTCTTGAATGAATGTACACCAAGTTTCAGCCATATTGGTCTATTTCTTTGTGTTTGGCATTCGTGTGAATCAAGGAAGTCGAGTGATTTTCAAGAAATGGACGAAAAAGAATTTCGTGTGGTGATTAAACATTACTTTATGAAAGGCAAAACGCCTCAGGAGACTAAAGAGAAGCTTGATAAACATTATGGTGACTCTGCACCTTCGATTAGAACAGTTTATAAGTGGTTTCAAAATTTTCGGACTGGCCATATGGGCACAAGTGACGCTGAACGTTCTGGACTGCCTGTGGAGGTTACGACTCCAGAAATCATTGATCAAATCCATGATATGGTGATGGATGACAGGAGAGTTAAGGTGCGTGAGATTGCTGGTGCTGTGGGCATCTCGACTGAACGGGTACATAATATTTTGCATAAACATTTGGACATGAGAAAGCTATCCGCAAGATGGGTGCGGCGATTGCTCACGCTTGACCAAAAACGGAATCGTGTGAAGTGTTGCAAGGATGGTTTGCAGCTGTTCCAGAAGAATCCGGAGGACTTTAAGCGTCGTTTCGTCACTGTGGATGAAACATGGATACATTACTATACTCCTGAGACCAAATAACAATGTAAACAATGGGTTACCAAGGGAGAATCTGTACCAAAAAAGGCGAAGACCGTTCCTTCGGCCGGAAAGGTTATGGCGACTGTCCTTTGGGATTCGCAAGGGATAATCCTCATCGACTATTTGGAAAAGGGTAAAACTATTGCAGGTGAATATTATTCATCGCTATTGGACCGTTTGAAAACCGAGCTGCAAGAAAAACGCCCGCGATTGGCCCACAAGAAAGTCCTTTTCCATCACGACAACGCACCAGCACACACCTCAGCAGTTGTGGTCGCAAAATTAATGGAAATAGGTTTCCAACTCATTTCAGATCCCCCCTATTCTCCAGACTTGGCTCCCTCGGACTACTATTTGTTCCCCAATTTGAAGAAATGGCTGGCGGGACAAAGATTTTATTCAAACGAGGAGGTGATTGCAGACACTAATGGATATTTTGCAGACTTGGACAAATCGTATTATTCGGAAGGGATCAACAAACTAGAACATCGTTGGACGAAGTGTATAAGCCTAAAAGGAGACTATGTCGAAAAATAAAAAATGTTTACCCCAAACACATAAGTAGTTTTTATTTTTGCACGAACTCTTCAAACCAGCCTCGTACCTTGAAAGTCAACTATTTGTGTGTTTGTGAATTTCAAATTTTATATTTCTTATTAATACATCGTGTCTCATATTTTTGATTGATTTTTTTAAATTTTATTACCTACGTATAATGGGTGTCTTAACCAAAAAACTGTTATTGATGTTAAGTATATATACCATTTTGTATTATTAAGAGGATATGCATACCGCCATGTTTATTTTTTAATTAAATTTGTGTAGATATGACTGATTCCTTTTATGTCAGTCCTATCATTCACAGTGTTTTTATCTTTTTTTATTTCAATCATCTCTTTGATTTGTAGTTTGGCATAATTCTGGTCTTTGCAGAGGACCTTGGTTTCATTAAATTTAAAGTCATGCTTTTCTTCTGCTTCGTGTTTACTAAGGGCATGGAAGCATTCCTAGCATATTTGTGTCCATTCAGTCTGTTTTTTAGTAACTGAGAAATCATTCCAATATATTTATTCGGACAATCTGCACACGGTATTGCATACACAACATTAGATTCATTCATTATGTCAGTCATCATGTCTTTAAATTTAATGAAACCAAGGTCCTCTGCAAAGACCGGAATTGTGAAAAAAACTACAAATCAAAGATATGATTGAAATAAAAAAAGATGAAACACTGTGAATAATAGCACTGACATTAAAGGAATCAGTAATATCTACACAAATTTAATTAAAATAAACATAGCGGCATGCATATCCTCTTAATAATACAAAATGCTATTTATACTTAACATCAATAACAGTTTTTTTGATTAAGACACCCATTATAGATAATAAAATTTGAAAAAATCATTAAAAATTATGAGACACGATATATTGATAAAAAATATAGAATTTGAAATTCACAAACACACAAATAGTTGACTCTTGATATTGTTGTTTTAGTGTAAATATTTTAAATGTCCGAGTGTGCGTAAAAGGTTATATGTTTTTAAACCTGTAATTTGACCTAAAAGATTTTAACCTTGTATTTTCTAATTTTAGAATGAATAATAAAAAATAAAAATTTTTTGAAAATGCCTAAAAAAAAAAATAAGATGAAACGACAAATAAACTAGTTTGTATTTTCCAAAAGAACCTAAGTACCAAGAAAAATTAATCAAGTTTAGGTAAACAAAAGGTTCAACAGAAAAATTAAAATAAAAGCAAAGCATATTTAGCAAGGCCCTAGAATTGGCTAGAACCTCTACTATCTACGATGTATAAGATGGCGTTTCGCATAGATTGTTTAAAAGTTATGCTAAGCGTACATTAACAAATTATTTATAAATATTATTGAATGAAACTCCCAGCTGGCTATCAAACTTGAAATAGATGAAAGTGTCTATCTTTTTATTGGTATATTCTACATTTTTTTAACGAAATCAGTAAGCAAGTGCACACAGTTTACTTACAGTCTTATTGACAAATATGCTGTTAAACGACTTATAATTTCTCAAGGTAAATCCTAACACTAATCTAGTTTCAGCTATTATTTTGTCTGTGTGATCAGTAGACGATAATTTAGAAATAATGGGAAAACCTAGGGTACAAATATTTTCCACTACTTTAACTAACATAGAGCCATTAACCCAATATAGTGAATACATTGATATCGTTTTACCAAGTATAGTTGGCATACAAAATTACAATTGACTGTAGAACCAGAAAAACATAACAAAATAAACTTTCTATACTGAACACTTCATGAACGATACAATTAGAATCGAATACTACACTAACGAGAAATGATTATTTAGATATTTACGCATTAACTCCCAACATCCTTTATTCCAAAAAAATTATTAATTATAATAATTATAAGATTAGCATATCGCAGCAAAAATTTTGCAAACGAGCAATTAACAAAGCAAAAATAGCCTAAAGGTAAAACAAATTTCTAGACAATTTCATAAATAACCTTTTCAAGAAACGAACTTACGAATATTATATCACCGAAAAATAGTCAGAAAAACCAACCCAAAAATGCAAATCGTTTTATCACTAGTTATATCCCAACGCTCTCTGGAAAACTGTGTATATATGTATATATATATATATATATATATATATATATATATATATATATATATATATATATATATATATATATATCTCAATGCTTTCTGGAAAACTCTGTATATATATACATATATATATATATATATATATATATATATATATATATATATATATATATATATATATATATATATCAAAGCTTAAGAATTTAAAAATTATGGTATTTTCTCATTATTTCCGTTCTTAACAACAATAGTTCGTAAAGTGACGTAATTATAGTGATCTTAAACATATTTTTACAATATATACAAAAATTATTTCACAAATATATCTTAGCCTCATTCATTTACACCGTTACTGTTGCTTGGTGAATCCGCTGAGGTCCTACCCACTTCTTTTAAGAGGTTCCCTATCTATTTTTCGTAAACATAATATGTTAATGAGTGATATTAAATATATTACAAAAGACACGGAATTTCAGTATTTGTAGCTTGTAAAAAGGCGGAAAATTATCTTTTTATAAAGAAAGTCAGTTACCTGGAATAAATAAATTTCAAAAACGAAAATATTTTGCAAAAAATCATGATTTAGCAAGATTAACGATATCTATAATATATATAAAATGCAACGTCTCTCTGTCTGTCCGTTAGTGTGCTTCTCACTTGAGAACCACTTATCCGATTTACGTGCTTTTTTTTAAAACAGTACATATGTTTTCTGGTCAGGTTATATATATATATATATAATAACCTTTGGCACTAAAGGTACCAACTTTAGAAAAATTTTTAACTACTTAATATCAAATACTATATACCTAAGGACAAAAACATACATATTTTTTATAAGATCCCATGTAAAGACTGTAAAAGTGCATGTACCGGAAAGACTAGTCAACATTTGAGAAATGTAATAAATGGTCACACATACGATAGTAAAAATAAAATTACTCTGAAACTCCTTAGCGAAGAAATGCAATACTCCTTTGATTTTAATAATGTCGGAATTCTAAAAACCGAGAGTAATTTTAAAAAAACTAAACCAACATTCGGTGACTGTTCGCCCCCTTCTCAAGATTGTCGAAACATATTCCATACGCATCCCAAAAAATACTTTCCGGTTGTTGTTTGTGTTTTTGAACGCTTCAGTCGGTTTTCATACGATTTCAGTCATTCGGCGGATTGTCTGTTGGACTCGGGGGGTGTAGTGGTGGATCCACGTTTCATCCATTGTTGCAAATCCCTAACAGTGCTAAATAGGGCGCAGGTAATTTCCACACCACTAATCCGTTTATGACCTAGACATATTTAAGGGATTGTAATTGCAGAAGTAAATTCCACACCGAGTTCTTTCAGGTAGAGGATGAGGGTTGATAAATGGGTGGTGGTACGCACCGGCCTGTTCAATTAAATCATTATTAAACCCTTTTACATATCAGTTTACTACATATTATTAATTTGTGATTATTACTTGGTTGTACGTATATTTTTTAAAGTGTTGCTAATATGGAAGCAAAGTTAATAAAAAGTAATCGAGGAAAGGACATGTTATGTGTGAATTACTACACTTACTTTCGACAAAAGGTGCTAAAATGTGGAGAAACATTTTGGAGATGTTCAAAAAAAGATTGCAAATCAAAAGTCTTCACCGTTGGGCCCGAGAATTTAGTTACCAGAAGTGAAGGACTCCATACACACGAAGCCGACACCAAGAAGCTGAATCGGCAAATAATTAGTAATTCCTGCAAAAGAAAAGCCGGGGAGCATATGAGTGAAAGGCCATCTAAAATTGTCCGATAAGAACTACAAAACACGCTGCCTGAAACAGTAACAGAAAAAGATGTCGAATATATTAGAAAAAGCATTTATAACCATAGACGAAAATTTTTGCCAGGACGTAATCCAAGAAGTGCTGAGGAGGTGCATAGTGTTTTAGAGACATTTGAAATCAAAACTAGCAAGGGTGAGAATTTTCTATATATCAATGAACTCGAAAGTGGCATTATTGTTTTTTCTTGCACTACAAATGTGAATATGTTGTGTAAAATATCCAATATATATATGGACGGCACCTTTTCATACTGCACTAAATATTTTACACAGTTATTTACAGTGCATGGTTTTGCAAACGGTCATTACATTCCATTATTATTTTGCTTATTGCGTGATAAGAGAGCTGAAACATACAAAAACCTCTTCACATTATTAAAATGTATGATTTATTCAACAGATACACTGTATTTCAATCCAGAGAAAATTACTATCGAATTCGAAAAATCTATTCATAAGGCAGTATCTGAAGTTTGGCCAAATGCTAAAGTGTTAGGATGCAGATTTCATTTACACCAATCTTGGTTCCGCAAGATACAGAATCTAGGTCTAGCTAAAGAATATTGCGACAAAAATTATGAAATTGGTCGTTGGTTAAAGTATTGTTTCGGCTTGTCCTATTTAGCACCCGAAGAATTAGGAGACAGTTTTGCATACGATTTATATTCTATAAAACCTGAGGATGAACGTTTAAATAAATTTTGTGATTACCTACTAGAAACATATATAGAGGAAGGAGCCGATTTTCCAGTTGAAATATGGGCAGAATCGAGTCCATCTTTAACTCGAACGACTAACTGTTGTGAGTCCTTCCATTCCCATCTAAATAATTCTTTTTATTCTACACATCCGTCTCTGTATACTTTTATCGATGGCTGAAAGAATTTCAGATTAACGTATATATAAAAATACAAAGTGTCGACGAGTCTAAAATAAGTAATAATCATAATAATCAAAAATTAAAACATTTAAAAAATCTTTATGAACAAAGACAATTAGGAAATATTAATCGTTTCCATTTTTTAAAATGTGTCTCCTATTTTTCTCAACCTGTTTTGTAAATATATATGAATAGATATGTATAGGTTTGTAGCATTATCTAGTATATGTAAGGAAATTTGTCCAATTGTATTTTATGTATTTAGCAAAAACTTCATGTTTTATCAATATTACTATGAATAAAAACATATATTTTTACAAATATCTAAAATTTTCAAAACTGATTTAAAAGAAATCCGTCCAATTTTATTTAGATGAATAAAGCATAATTATATTTGCTTGGTGTGGAAATTACCTGTAAGATTTAAGCACCCTTATAAGATTAGTGTGGAATTTACGTATAGTATTAAGGGCGCAGGTAGTCTTGGTGTGAAATTTACTAACGTCGGCTAAATAGCGTTTTGAGTCTTCGAGACGTTGCTGTTTTTGATCAATCGTAAGAGTGCTGGACACCCATCCGGCACATAGTTTTTTCATATACATATGTTCATGCAAAATATGCCTCACGTGTTCTGGTGATATCTTCACGATGTCACCTATCTTTCTTACTTTCATTTTGTGATCATTCAGAACAATACGATGGATTTTTTTTGTGTTTTTTTGGAATGACTGTCTTATTTGAAGGTCCAGTTTATCATCGGTGCTTGTGTGTGACCGCATTTCAGTTTACTAAACCATCGATATACCATATATATAGCTGCGGTTAAACGAACAGATGGGCCATAACTTTTCTCAAGCTATTCCTGAGCCTTACCTGTATTTTTCCCATTCAAAAACAATGTTTAATCAACACATGAAATTTTTCGTTCCATCGTTTTGCGAAAATTGAAAGTAGCGTTACTCAAACATCTGTAACTCGCAAACTAAGAGACAAAATGTCATGAAAATTTTACACGAATTTTCTGAGTGCTGACCCTAATTAAAAATCATCAAATTTTTGTGCTGCCGCCTCTCAAAAAAGTCTTGGAAATTTTTACCACATGTAGTACAGTTTGCATTTCTAGTATGTTTTTTTTGATTATTGTTACGTGGTTGGTTGCTATTAGAATATTTATGAGTTCGTTTCTTGAAAAGGTTATTTATAAGATTATCTGGAAATTTGTTTTCTCTTAAGGGCTGTTTCTACTTTGTTAATTGCTCGTTTGCAAAATTCTGTATCAGAGAGTTTTATGTTATGATACGCTAGTCCTATAATTAAAATAATTACTATTTTTTTTGGGATAAAGAATGTTGTGAATTAAAGTACAAATATCTAATTAACCATTTCTCGTTTGTATATTATTCAGAGGTGTTCAGCCTAAAAAGTATATTTTTTAAGTTTTTCTGTTCCTATGGTAAATTGTAATTTTGGGTGCTAATTATACTTGGTACAACGATATCAATATATTCGGTATATTGAGTTAATGGCTCTGCGTTAGTTAAAGTGGAAAACATTCATACCCTAGGGGTTTCTGATCGATCTAAATTATCGTTTAGTGATCACACAGACAAAATAGTAGCTGAAACTAGATTAGTGTTAGGTTTTACCTTGACAAATTGTTAATCGTTTAACAACATATTTGTCAATAAGACGGTAAGTAAACTGTGAAGTAAATAATAGCACGTTTCCTTGATTAGGCGTCAAGAAAATATATTTCGTTAAAAAATGTGGAATATACCAATAAAGAGATATACAGTGTGAACAAGATTTGTTTTGTTAGCCAGCTGGGCGTTTCACTCAATAATTTTCATAAATAGCTCATTAATGTGTGCTTAGAATAACATTTAAACAATTCTATGCGAAACACCAACTCATACATCGTAGATAATAGAGGTTCCAGCCTAAGAGCGTTACTAAATATGGTTTGCTTTTATTATTTGGGTACTTCTTATTTTAAATATGAAAACTGTGCTTGCCTAGCATAAAAATACACAAATGCTAGGTCCTATAAACTTAATTAAATTAAACAAAACTAGCATCTCACTAAACTGGGTAATAAAACAAAGCATTTCAGTACCAGTTCGTTTCTACATATTAATTGAACCTGCAATCTACTCTAGTTCTTAAAAAAATAAAATAT
>CM032454.1:17387303-17463515 GCA_019049505.1 Pachyrhynchus sulphureomaculatus
AGAATCTAATGTTTTTAGGTAATTGTGCTATAAGTTTGGTATATTTTTATTAGTAATTTAATTACTAGTCTACCAATTCGTTGAAGGAGTGAAACTGCTCAAAGAACCAAGCTTCTTGCCTCATTAAATGTGGAAATAAATAATAGGAAACGTATCATCAATAAACCAATATAACCGAAATAAAAATATTTATCTACTGATGATAAGGTTACCGGTCGGAACAATCTGGCTATTGTTAAAATAAAGTCATAAATCTGGGTCGATTGACCAGGTTATAATTTTTAGTGTTCCGTACGAAACACTTAGATCACTTTGATATGTTTGTCAGTCTATCTGTCTGTCTGTCCGTCTGTAACACCTGTTTTTTCCTAATCTATTTGGCATAGAAAGTTGAAATTTAGCACTAATATAGGAATTGATGGTCTCAGCAGAGCCGTGTAGTTTTAAAAATTAAATTTTAACTTCAGGTGTTAGTTTTGGGGGGTAAAATCGGAAGTGAAACATTTTTTTTTATCAGGTCATCTAGTGGGGTGTCAACTGAAAACTTGTATAAACACGAGTTCAAAAATATATATAATGTTATAGTTGCGTACAATTTTCTTTGTATCATTTTTAAAAAATTGCGAAAAATCACAGTCCCCCCCTTATCTCGAAAAGCACTGATCAAAAAATCTAAAAACATTCTGGAATATTCTCCATAGGATGTAGATTGACCGAAAATTATTACGAGTGTAATCATTTAATAATTTATTTGGTATATAAAAAATAAAAATTTCAAGGTCATCAGTTTTCAGTAAAGATTGGAAAAAACTTTGTTGAAAACTCATTTGGGGTTTGTTTTGTGAAGTCATTGATCATTTTATACCTTCGTAAAAAAAAAATAATTTTAAAAGCAATCAACCTACTACTAATTGCGCAAGTTCGACTTGCACTTGGTCGGTTATTTTATTACTAGAAGCAAAATAAGGAAAACCAAACAGTTTTCTTGACTATATATTATTTAGCGAAGTGCGGTATTTGGAAAAAAAACAATAAAAAAAAGAATAACCGTTCAAGTGCAAGTAGAACTTGCACAATTAGTGTTCCGTACGTTGATTGTTTTTAAAATAAAAAATTTTGTTAGGGTGGTATAAAATGATCAGTGACTTCACAAATGAGTTCTCAACAAAGTTTGTTTCCAATCTTTACTGAAAACTGGTGACCTTGAAATTTTGTTTTTTTTTCTATACCAGAAAAAATTATTAAAGGTAATGATACTTTTCTTTCAATCTATACCCCATGGAGAATATTCCAGGATTTTTTTAAAATTTTTTGGTCAGTATTTTTCGAGATAAGGTAGGGGACAGCGATTTTTCACGATTTTTTAAAAGTAATACGAAGAAAAGTGTGCGCAAGTATTACATTATATATATATTTTTTACTCGTGTTTTCACAAGCTTTCATTTGACACCACACTCGATGACCTAGTAAAAAAATTTTTTTTTTCACTTCCGATTTCACCCCTCAAAACGAATCCCTTAAGTCAAAATTTATGTTATGTTGATATAAAATGATCAGTGACTTCACAAAACACACCCCAAATAAGTTTTCAACAAAGTTTATTTCCAATCTTTACTGAAAATTGATGACCTTGAAATTTCTGTGTTTTTTATATACCAGATAAATTATTACAGGTAATGCACTCGTGATAATTTTCGTTCAATCTACACTCCGTGGAGAATATTCTAGAATTTTTTCAAAATTTTTTGATAAGTACTTTTCGAGATAAGGCGGGTGGACAGCGATTTTTCGCGATTTTTTTAAAAATAATACAAAGAAAAGTGCGCGCAAATATTACATTATATATATATTTTTTACTCGTGTTTTCACAAGCTTTCATTTGACACCACACTCGATTACCTAGTAAAAAAATTTTTTTTTCACTTCCGATTTCACCCCCCAAAACTAACCCTTAAGTCAAAATTCAACTTCAAAACTACATGGCTCTGATGAGGCCACTAATTCCTATATTACTACCAAATTTTAACTTTCTATGACAAATAGTTTCGGAGAAAATCGGGTGTGACAGACGGACAGACGGACAGACGGACAGACACCGAAGTGATCTTATAAGTGTTCCGTACGGAACACTAAAAATGATAATTTATAGGGCAAATTATAGACGTTTTCATGACGATAGGGCTTAGAAAAAACTGCCGTGAATGTCATATTCTCTCATTTAAGTATTATTAGCCATAACTTTTATATTTAACGACAATGGAGTCCCCGACATAGATATATAGTTTTTTTATACAACATTATTATTGCGTGGTATAGCCGGCAGGATCGATTTTCACAAATAGCAGAAGTTTTTAGGTCAACTTTTTACCGCAGTAGTATAAGTAAGTAAATAAAGTGTAAATCTGCTGGAAAAAATTATACAATTTTATAAAGCTAAACTAGCATAAGTTAAGGAAATGTACCTAGTCATGGAGCCGAAAAAAGTATTTTTTTAGGAATTCTTTTCAGCGAAACTGTCCATTATATAAATATATTTATTTTATATAATAAAACGTAGCTTAAAATACAATTTGTGAAATTTTAATTAACCCCTTTTTAAAGGAGCATTACGGTGTGCATGGATGGATCATCTAAAATCAAAATTTCAAAAAAAAATTAGTTTATTGCCTGTCCCAAAATATAATATCCTGATTTGTGTCGTTTTAAGTGGGCAATATAAAAAATTCTAGCCTTTTGTTGATGAGAGGTTGCAGAAATGGACTTAAGAATTGTATTTATTAATGCAAATAAATAAAATTATAAGTGTTTTTGGAGATGTTTATTTATAGATGCATGTAAAAACAAATGGATAAGAAGTACAAATATACAGTTTGGGGTTTACAATAGGGGACATATTGTATAAATAAAAATATATTTTAACTTTAGCCTAATTCGGTTTCACTATCACTGTCATCAGCTGAGGTAATTATCAGTGGTTTTATATTATTTACATAAATATATGAATCTTCAACTTTAACAACGTACTGAATGGGATTCTTCCAGCTTTCACAAGGTATATCATTTATAACTTTTGTTTACTAATTCAACCACTAACACGCTTAAAGTAAGAGAAACATTTTGTGCCCTTATTTTTGATTTAACTTGATACCAAATATGTTCAAATGGATTAAACACACAATAATACGGAGGAAGCCACAAAACAGTGTGTTCCATTTTCTCAGCCATACTATCACAAACATATTTCTTTTTCAATTTATAGTCTTTCAAAACTTCCAAAAGATCACTTTTTTATAAAACTAAAGTCAAAATAAATGTCATTTTCTAACATATATTCCTGTATTTCCGATTTGGTGTTGGCTGCATTAGGAACCTTATTTAGTAGGCGACTATGGTAATTTGCATTGTCCATAACTATAACAAACACTCTTTGAAAAACCAATTTTCAAAAAGTTCTGCGGTCGTGTCTTCGTGATAGTCCAAACTAGAATCTTTTATGTTTTTTTGCAAATAATAGTAGACAATTTGAAACCCAGCCCTTTTCAGATCCAGCATGCAAAATAGTTATTCGTTTACCTTAATTTGAAAGTGCGTTAGTCTGACATTTTGTACGGCTGCCATCCCACCCTTTTTGCACAGTGTCATGGGTATCGAACCATATGGCGTCAAGGTAAATTATTGGACAATTCTCTGATTGATACTTTTTAATTTCTTGTAAATAAGTATGTCGCACGATTCGTAAGACTCCATTAATTTTTCGGAACGAGAATGCCATTCTTAAGAGAATTCTGTGAAAGGCTGATCAGCAACAATGTATATTGGCCACGTCCTGCACCAGTCTTAATTTTATTTTGTCTAGTGTTGGCACCAACTGCTCTTCATACATAGAATATATTTTTCTCCTGATGACGTCTTTTTCACAATCGTCTACATGATGCATTTGAAAATCTTTCCGTTTTCCGTTTTTTTCCTGTTCCTGAATAATGGTTTTCCTACAATACCCTTAATCGTAGAAACTGGGGTTTTTGTTAGTTCACTGGTTTCTTGCAAAGCACTTTGTTTATTTAAATTTCTTTTTACCAAACTGTCGTAAACATTTTTCACTATTTGTTTAGCGTCAAGTGATAAATATTTTCTCTTACGATAGCCACTAAATTTTACGGATGCCAAATAATAAATAGAACCGTTTTGTAAGTACATCTAAAAGTAAAAATAATAAAAACTGTTTTTCGAATCTTATGGCCTATATTATCAAATACTTAAAGGGCTCCAAACCGGGTTGCTAGATTGTAAATATATAGGTAAAAATAGATCCAATATGATTGCAGATGCAAGTGAGGGCGGTATACAAAGCGGGTAAAATAAAAATACGTTTATCGTAATACCTGACAACTATGCACAAAACCATAATAGGGTCGTTTATTGCCCCATTGAAAACGCAAAAAGACAGGATCTTATATCTTGGGATTTACTTTACTAGACGATCAATTTTGTTTTTAAACGATACATTTTAAAAAAATCATTAAGTGGCATTGGTTTAAAGAAAAAAGCGAAAGAATGATGTTACCGCATTTTAGAGTTTTGCTAATTAAAAATAAAATTTTTCAAGAAGTAAAACACTACTTAAATTTCCACTAAATTTTTTATTCCTTACACCATGACATGTTTCGCTGTACAACAGCTTCTGCAGATAGTTTGTTACAAAATGAGGATAAAATTACTATAATAAATGGTTGGTTCACAATTTATGTCAGGTAATAAAACAATTTAATTAAAATAGATTTAGTAATGGTGAATTATTTATGTCTAATTTTTCATTTATTAAGGAATCTGAATTTTTCAATTTGTTTATTTCTAAAGAGTCTATCTAGGTAATTAAATTTCAGGCCCTTTGTGCAAGTATGTAATATTTGAAAATTTGAGTTGAATTTGTAGTTATTTTCAATTAAATGATTTGCGTAGTTTGAGTTATTTTTTCAACAAGCATGTTCTTTTATTCTTTTTGAAAAACTTTTTCCTGTTTGACCTGTATATGTTTTTGAGCAATTTACACAATTTAAATTTATATACTCGGGATCTATTGTCTCTATCCGTTTTTGTTTTGTTATTTTTTATAAATTTGCCGAGTGTGTTGGATGTTTCAAATGCTGTGTTAATATTTAATTTTCTCTAGAAACTAATTAATTTAGTGTTGTATCTACCACAGTACGTTATTGACTACGTTTTTATAATGTTACTTATTCTTCGAAAAAAACTGTATTAATGGTTTTTGTAAAGTTTTTTCTTGAGACTATTATCTATTTTCTCTCTCTCCTCATCCTATAGTCATCCACTCCTGAATGAAGGCCTTTTCCAATCTTTTCCACGTCGTTCTGTTTAGGGCTGTTTGGATCCAATTTCCCCCCGCAATTTTCTGGATGTCATCGCGCCACCTTTTTGGAGGTCTTCCAACACTCCTTTTGGTTTGTCTTGGACGCCAGTTTATTATTTTGCTGGTCCATCTTTCTGAGCTTTGACCAGCTATATGGCGAGCCCATTGCCATTTGAGTTGAGCTACTCTTCTGAGGACATCTGTCACGCACGTTCTTCTTCTAATTTCCTCGTTCTGTATCCTGTCTCTCAGGCTAATTCCGAACATAGATCTCTCCATTGCTCGTTGTGTCACTTGAAGCTTGTCAGCGGTTTTTTCGGGTGAGTGCCATTGTCTCGAGACCATACGTAAGGACCGGCAGACTACATGAGTCGTATGTTTTACGTTTAAGATTTATTGGGATTTCTCAAATTTAAGTACATACCCCAACTTGCCTAACGCAGCCCAACCTTGTCCCATTCTTCTAGTTATTTCAGAGCTTTGATTTTCTTTACCAAGTTGTATTTTGTGTCCCAAGTAAATATATTCTGATACGTTTTCCAGTGTTTGGTTTCCGATGTTTACCTGAATATTTTCCACACTCATTATTTTTTTTTATGTGGATTCACCTCGAGTCCGATATTTAAGGATGCCTGATGCAATTCTTCCAGCATGTTCTGAATTTCCTCCGTTTTATCGCTTATAATCACTATATCGTCTGCGAATCGTAAATGGTTCAGACGCACATATTTATGCCCCTGGATTGCCAATTTAAACTCTTAAAAATGTCCTCTAAGGCTAGTGTGAAGAGTTTAGGGGAGATAGTATCGCTCTGACGTATGCCTCTGTTTACCAATATCTTATCTGTCTTTGTATCTTCGTCCAGTGTTATTTGGATGGTCGCGTTTTCCATGTGTTTGAGATTTGAATACCTGGTGTCTACTCTTGCGTTGTCTAGAGCTCTCAATATTGCCCAAGTTGCGACCGAGTCGAAGGCCTTTTTGTAATCTACAAATGTGTGTAATGGTATGTTATATTCTGTGGTCTTCTCTATGAGAGTGCGTACTGTCTGCAAGCGGTCAATCGTACTAAAACCTTTTCGGAAACCTGCTTGTTCTACTGGTTGATACGAATCCATTTTTTGAGTTAGTCTATTTGTTACTATTTTTGTTAGCAACTTGTATAAGTGTGATAGTAGACTAATCGGACGGTAGTTTTCTATGTCCTTTCTATCTCCTTTTTTGTATAGCAAAATAACCTCGGCGTTGTTCCATTTTGTTGGAATTCTTTCTTCGGTTATGCATTTGTTGAGTAGGATTCGTACACTCTCTACTAGATATTCTCCTCCCATTTTTAACATTTCAGTGATGATTTGATCTTCTCCTGGACATTTCTGAGATTTCATTTGGTTGAGCGCTGTTCTTAATTCATTGGTATCTATCTCAGGAATTTCCTCGGATCCAATATTTTGAATTTTCCGTCTGTTGTACTGATGACCTTGGGACTTGGAACTGTAAGATGCTTATAGAAGTCCTGAACTATGGCAACAATTTTCGTTCTACTATTAACTACGGTACCACTGTTGTTCTTCAATTTACTTAATTTCATTCTTCCATTTGATAAGTGGGAATTTAAAACTTTCATATTTTTGTTGTTTTCAATAGTATTCTTTACCAACTTTGTGTTGTATTCTCTTACATCTTTTCGGATGTTCTTGTCTATTTTTCTATTTATTGTCTTATAACTCTCAGCTTCCCTATCTGTTTCTCTTCTCATTTTAATCAGACTTTTTAGTAGTTTGGCTAAACTTGCCGATGTTCTTTTGTTTAGCACGTATTTGTTTTGTTGCTTCTTGTATGCTACTTCTTATGGTTTTACTTAGATCTTCCATTTGCATGTTCTTCAATCTGTTTGTCCCTCCTAGTTTTACGTTTAATGTATCCTGAAATTTTTCTTTATTTTTTGATAGAGTTTTCACTGTAGGATATTTTTGTTTTTTTAGTATTAGTTTGTTTCTTTCGAATTTGATGTTTAGGTATATGGTTGCTCTAACCATTCGATGGTCGCTATTTGTATCAGACCGATTTAAAACGGTAACATCCCGACATATTTCTTTTTTGTTAGTGATTATGTAGTCAATTTCATTTCCAATACTGTCATCGGGGCTACTCCAACTCCATCTTCTCTTTTCAGGTTTTTTGAAGAATGAATTTATACAGTAAAGTTGTTCATTTCTGCAATAGTCGACAAGCTTTTCACCTCTGGCATTTCTATCCCCCAATCCAAATTTGCCGATATTTATGGTATCTTGGTTTGTATTTTTGCCAATTTTGGCATTGAAATCTCCCATAATAATCACATATTTCGCATTTCCATTTGTTTTTGCTGTTGATATATCTTCATATAGCTGTTCTACTGCTTCGTCGTCAGATGTGCTGGTTGGAGCATATACCTGTATCACTTGCTTGTTGATTTGTATAGTAACGTAGATGACTCTATCTGATACGGCTGTTATCTATTATGGATGGTGAATAGTCATTATTTACTGCTAATTGCTTTATAATATTGAGTTCTTTTTGAAAATCGTCTTGGTTTAGAGGAATATTATTAGTCTGTGAATTATATTATGGAAAACTGCAAGTTTATGACTTGGCGGATGACATGAGGTATAATGGATAATTATGTCAGTATGTGACGGTTTATGATAAGTAGAAAAACTGTGTTTGTTATTATGTTTTTTTATTGTTAGGTCAAGGAAGTTTAAGCTATTGTTGGTTTCAACTTTGCTGGTGAATTTTATATTTTTGTGTACATTATTCAAAAAATTTTGAAATATGGCAAATTGTCTATCATTTCCTGTAAAACAACATAAGATATCATCAACATATCTATGCCAGTATACACATTTTTCAAACAGTGGGTGTTTGCTTTTTTTTTTATGGGTCTAGCACACGTGCTACAGGGAAATCCCTATAGCGCTACAGGAGCGACACGTGTGCGGAGAAAGCGATTCACGTTGTTCTTGAATCGCTGTAGATTGTACTCGATGGGAAGCACAGTCCTGGGCAAACTATTCCAAAGAGATGATGTTCTCCATATAAAAGACTGCTTGAAAAGCGTTGTACGAGGAGTAACAAGCTGAACCTCATACGAATGTGAAGTATTAGCGCGACGTGTACTCCTAACATGCACTGCTCTGGGAGGAATTAAGCGGGCCACATCCTTCGAACACTTTCCATGAAAGTACTTGTAGAATAGGCTCAAGTCGCCAACCGTTCTTCGATGTTCCAGCGAATTAAGGCCGTCGGTCAGTTCCGGGTGTCCAATCAGACGAACAGCTCTTCTCTGGATAGAAACCAACAAATGCAGTGTATGTTTGGGAGCGGAGCTCCAAACATGGGAGCAGTATTCCATAGTTGGTCGAATTTGAGCTTTGTAAAGAATTAACAGTTGTTGTGGAGTGTAAAGCCTTCTGGTTCGAAACAATATTCCCAACTTTTGAGAAGCTCTCCTTGCTATGCCTGCAACATGTTCATGCCAGGACATATTTGCTCCCAAATTAACGCCTAACAGATTGAGTGACGATGTTAGAGGGATGGAGTGCCCCGACATAACTATGTCGGGTTCTGCAACGTTAACGTTTTTAGAAAAAACTGCCGCCTGGGTTTTTGTAGCGTTAAATTCCACTTGATTACTGTCACCCCAAGATAGAATTTCTTCCAGGTCTTTGTTAAGTAGTTGAATGACTTCCTGCTGTCTGCGGATATTCGTCTGAGTAGTCGATGTCCGAGCATTCAAAGTGAATGAAGAGATAAGTGTACTGTCATCTGCAAAGCTGTAGATTGGATTCTCGGTCTTTTCCAGCAGATCGTTAATATAAATAAGGAAGAGAGTAGGAGATAGTATGGAACTTTGGGGCACACCGGCGTTGATAGTGAAGGTGTTAGAAAGAAATCCGTCGACTGCCACTCATAAAGAACGCTCTCTGAGGAAACATGAGAGCCACAAACAGAACTTTTCAGACATACCATAAGAACGTAACTTAGCCAACAGCCCATCGTGCCAAACACGGTCAAATGCCTTGGATATGTCAAGAGCAACCGCTCGAGATTCTCCAAAGTGTTCAATTGCGTTGTTTCAAACATGTGTTACATAAGTCAGAAGATCTCCTGTTGATCTATTTTTACGAAAGCCATATTGGTGATCACTAACAACGTTGAATCCCTCAAGATACCCTAGAAGATGCTGATTGATAGCCTTTTCCATGACTTTCGATATTATTGAGAGTAGTGCGATTGGTCGGTAGTTATTTGGCAAGGTCTTCTTGCCTTTTTTAGGTATCGGCTTAACTGTGGCACATTTCCAGCAGGAAGGAAATATTCCCTTTCTGTAGGATAGGTTGAAAAGTCTACAGAAAACTGGTGTTAGTTCCCTTGCACAGTTCTTGAAAACTATGGCAGGTATTCCGTCAGCGCCAGAAGCCTTTTTGGTGTCTAGCTTCATCAAAATACGTTTTATGATACGCTGTCTGAAGACAATATCGGGCATCCTTGACGGCACTATGGGAATAGTAGGTGGTGTTTTTCCTTGGAAATCGACAGTAAAATGTGAAGCAAAGAGTTCAGCCAACAAGTTCGCTTTCTCAACAGGTGTCGTTGCAATAGAATTATCTGGCCGTGTGAGTGGTGGTATGGTGGATTTGGTGAAATTTTGACTAACTGCCTTAGCGACTGACCAAAAGGACCTGGAATTGCCGGGACAAGCGAGAAGTTTGTTTCTAATCCGTTGATTGTGTACCTCCTTGGTTTCGTCGATAATTTCTTTGCATCTGTTCCTAGCACAAACTTACAAACTCCTGCTTATTTTGTTTTCTATGTTATTCTTAAATATTTCCGCCAAAAGAGGACTAAATGGATTGCCCATTATGAGTCCGTCTAGGCTGCTGTACAAATCGTTATTAAATTCAAAATAATTTTGTACTAGGCACACCTTCAAGCGATTTAAGATGTCTTGTTTTATTACTGGGTTGACATTAATTTCAGAAAGAAATTTTTCAATTAGTAATATAGTTTCCCTACTTGGTATGCTTGGAAAAAGATTTTGAACATCGAAAGAGATTAATTTTGAATTGTCAGGTAACTGTAAATGTTTGATGTTTTCAACTAGTTGTTGTGAATTTTTTATTGGAAATTTAGCTTTAAATTTACTGTTGTCTATGAGTACTTGAACAAGACGTTTTGATAGTTTATAGGGTAACCTGTTTTGTGAAGTTTTATTATGGTGTTAAAAAATAAAAAATTTAGTGGAAATTTAAGTATTGTTTTACTTCTCGAAAAATTTCTAGTTATGGATTTCCACCAAGTTTCGGCTGAATCAATTCAAGTCAAAGAAATAAAGTTCTTCGTTCAAATACAAGAAATATGTTTAGAGAAAGTATGTACCAAATTTCATCGAAATCGGTTCAGCGGTTTTCAAGGAAAAGTAATTTCGCGAAAAAGTTTCTTTTGTACTTTGTAGCAATGACCAACAAATCACTGGACTAAATGCCCCATACTTCTAACCTTGGGAATTTAGTAAGTTAGTTGAATAATATTTTGCTCATTTTAATACCAAAAAAATAATAAAGTAAGAGGATGTATTGAAAAGTTCGCGGTCTAGTCAAGAAAACAAAATAAAATAGGTACAAAAATATTTTTCGACGTAATCTTCACCTAGCTCTATGCACTTCTTCCACCTGCTTTACAAAGCTTCCACACCTGTTTCAAAAAAAGATTCCTCGAGGTCTTCAAAATACTGGTTAACTGCAGTTTCAACTTCTTCATTTGATGAAAATTTCTTGCCACCGAGGTTTGGAAACAGATGAAAGTCCGAAGGTGCCAAATCAGTAGAATAAACAGGGTGGGGCAACAATTCAAAACCACAATCACGAATTTGAGCCACAGAATCAACAGACGTGTGAACGCGAGCTTTGTCTTGATGGAACAAAACCTTCTTTCTCAGTAATCTTTGGCGTTTCTCTTTAATTTCTTGACGTAAACGACGCAGAAGGGTGCAACAGTAAGTCGAGTTTATTGTTTCGCCTTTCGGAAGGTAATAATAATATAAAAGCACTAATTGGCCATGAAGGCCTGGGGCTTAGTAAAACTTGTGTCCTTTTCCCTTCTTCCCTCTTCCATCATCCGGCGTCCAAGTATTGTTGGATCGTATGTTTCCATTCTATTCTGTTCGGCGCCTTCGTCCTCCAGTCTCTGACCCCTATGGCTCTTAAATCCTCCTCAACATGTAGCAACCATCTCCTCCTCGGCCTTCTCCTCCTTCTCGCACCCACAGGCTTCATCGCCAGCACCCTTTTCGACAGTCTCTCTCTTGTCATACGTTGCACGTGTCCTAACCATCTCATTCTTTGCGCTCTTAAAAAAGATGTGATTCTAGGTCCGTCATATAAGTCTTCCAGTTCCCGATTTGTCCGCCTAGTCCACGCTTCCGGTGTATTTCTTCTTCCATAGATCACTCTCACTTTCGGAAGGTAGTCCATCATAATAATAACTTTAGCATCCCAAAAAACTGAAGTCATCATTTTTCCAGCCGACCGATTTCCTTCGCTTTCTTTGGAGTTGGTTCACCAGATTTTTTCCACTGCTTGGATTGTTGTTTTAACTTTGGAGTATAGTGGTGAACCCAGGTTTCGTCCATTGTCACAAACCTGTTAAGAAAATCATGCCGATCAGCCTCAAACATCTCCAAACAGTCGCGAGAAATCGTGAGTCGAATTCGTTTTTGTTCAACTGAAAGCAATCTGGGGACCCACCTGGCGGAAACCCTAGAAAATCCGAGTTCGTTGGCAATGATGTTTTGTGTTCGTTCATACGAGATGCCTATAGTGTCTGCAATCTCCCTGATAGTTAATCTACGGTCTTTCAATATGAGATCACACACTTTCCCGACGTTTTCTTCAGTCGTAGACACCGTGGGCCAGCCGGAGGGAGGATCATCTTCGATGCTCTCTCGTCCACGTTTAAATTCTGCAACCCATTTTTTCACAGTGCTATATGACGGAGCAGATTCCCCTAGTGTTGTTTTCATATCGTCGTGGATCTCCCTTGGCGTTAATCTTTTTTTAAACAGATATTTGATGACCGCACGTTGTTCAATTTTTTTCTATTTTTCCAAAAACGATGCACCTGGTTTCACTAAACTTATTTTAACATGAAAACGGCAAATTCTACAGCAACAAAATTTTACACTGCGATAACCAAAGAAAGTATGAACTTATTGAGGGTACTATAATAAGAATATTCTAGTTATTTTTTGGTGAGGCTGCGAATTTTTCAATCCATCCTCGTATCTAAGTACATCTTAACATTATAAAGACGCTGGAATTGTGACAAATATCAGTATTTACAAAAATCCACGTCCCTCATACACATAAGTTACACACAGCCTGTATTCATAAACTTTAAACGAAAGCATATTATTCAATATCTTGTGTTGCTTTTCGTACTTACATAAATTTACTTTAACTATAAATAACCCTTATTACTTCTCAATGGATCTCAAGGATATTTTTAACTCAAGTCTTGACAAACATCAAAGTGTCGTCGAGCTTCGCCAAGTACGATCTCTTTACTTCCTGTTATATTCGAGAAAAACGAACGCTGCAAAAATATATAGGTATTTATTCTTTTGTAGCCTTTATCACGGATTTCTGTAACAATGGTTTTTTTGTAGCTTCGCTATCCTCCTAGGCACGTAAGCTTAATACGACACAAAACGAAAAAAGTAAAGGGCTTTTTAAAAGAAGAATTAAAAGATGATTTATAATAAAGAAAAAATATAGAGGGGACCTTGTTGATGTTTTATTAGATATAGGTCGAGTTGGTAAAGATTTTCTGTTTTAAATTCCGTGACCCAGATAAGTTGGTACTGAACACATTTAATTATTGCAGCGATTATTCATGTTAAGAATAATTGACAGTTCTATACTTTTGATGACCTGTGCCTATTTGATTTGAATGTTGGCAATTATTCTGGCTATTTTTTTTTTATGTGTCTAGCACACGTGCTGCAGGGAAGAAGTCCCTAAGGCGCTACAGGAGCGACACGTGTGCGAAAAAAGCTATTCACGTTGTTCTTGAATCGCTGTAAATTGTACTCGGTGGGAAACACAGTCCTGGGCAAATTATTCCAAAGGGATATTGTTCTCCATATAAAAGACTGCTTGAAAAGCGTTGTATGATGAGTAGCAAGCTGAACCTCATAAGGATGTGAAGTATTAGCGTAACGTGTACTTCTAACATGCACCGCTCTGGAAGGAATTAAGCGGGCAACATCCTTCGAACACATTCGATGAAAATCCTTGTAGAATAGGCTCAAGTCGCCAAGCGTTCTTCGATGTTCCAGCGAAACAAGGCCGCCGGTCAGTTCCGGGTCTCCAATCAGACGAACAGCTCTTCGCTGAACAGAATCCAACAAATGCAGTGTATGTTTGGGAGCGGAGCCCCAAATATGGGAGCATTATTCCATAATTGGTCGAATTTGAGCTTTGTAAAGAATTAACAGGTGTTGTGGAGTGTAAAGCTTTCTGGTTCGAAATAATATTCCCAACTTTTGAGAAGCTCTTTTTGCTATGCCTGCAAGATGTTCATGCCAGGACATATTTGCTCCCAAATTTACGCCCAACAAATTGAGTGAGGATGTTAGAGGAATGGAGTGCCCCGACGCTTTTTACTCTTCTCGAATAATCCCATTAGCTCTTCTTTTTCTTCGACTCTTCCTCTTTTCGAGTCTCCTCAGGTATAATCATCGCTATCCACTGCTCTTTCTGTTATAAAAACTTTACGTGTGTTCCTCGTATATTCCATTTTCAAACACGAAAGAAAAAGAAAAAAATTGTTGTTTATATTTCTTATCACCGTAAACAGTAAAATGATCAAGCTCGTCGCGTATCGTTTCGTTAGCTTCATACAATTTCACAAAATTATTCTCATAAATCTCCAAATTTTTTACTTATTGTCTTAATCTAACACTACACTCTGCTTTATTTCTAGTCCCTCTCGTTTTCAATCGACAAAATAATTAAATAGATCGAAACACTACCGTAATAATGCTCGTTGAACGAGTTGACTATTGCCGGACGTTCGATTCACGTGTACACCCATCGCCGTCCGAAACTCAACTCTGTGCTGCATCAGCGTCTGTATTACATTTTCAAGTTTGACTTTAGCGAAGGCTTTAGTTAAGTCTATGTAGCAGACGTACGCTAGTATGTTGTACTCTATTGCTTTTTCTTTAATTTGCTAATATTGCATCTGTGATTCCAGTGTCTCCTTTAATCAGCCTTTGAACAATTTCATTGTTGTATTTAGAAGAGTAGTTTTCTGGACACGCATTTTGTCCCTTCTTAAAACTCATAATTGTGGTACTCGTGTAAAATTCCTTCGGTACTTCCGTTGTATATAGTATATTATTGAAAAAGGTTATTAGTAAGTACCTGGCCACCGCATTTGAGCAGTTCGTGCGGTATTCCACGTGTCAGTGGTGCCCCTCTGTTCTTTAATTTTTTCATTCTTATTATTACTTCTGTCTGATTGAAGCTCGCTTTAGATTCTGTGTCGTAGTCCTAAATGTCGTTTGTTTTTTCGGTATCATAAAGTTCTCTGAACCATGTCTCAGCGGAGATTCCTCTTGTTTGCACGTATTCATTTACTGTTTTTTAGTGTTCCGTACGGAACACTTACAAGATGACTTCGTTGTCTGTCTGTCAGTCTGTTTGTCTGTCCGTCTGTATGTCTGTCCGTCTGTATGTCTGTCCGTCTGTCTGTCACACCCGATATTCTCCAAAACTATTTGTCATAGGAAGTTGAAATTTGGTAATAATATAGGAATTGATGGCCTCATCAGAGCCATGTAGTTTTGAAAGTTAAATTTTTTAAAAGGGGTTAGTTTTGGGGGGTGAAATTGTAAGTAAAAAAAAAAAATTTACTAGGTCATCGAGTGTGGTGTCAAATGAAAGCTTGTGAAATCACGAATAAAATATGTATATATATATATATATATATATATATATATATATATATATATATATATATATATATATAATGTAATACTTGCGCGCACTTTTCTTTATATTATTTTTAAAAAATTGCGAAAAATCACCTTATCTCGAAAAGTACTTATCAAAAAATTTTGAAAAAATTCTGGAATATTCTCCACGGGGTGTAGAATGAACGAAAATTATCACGAGTGCATTACCTTTAATAATTCATCTGGTATATAAAAAAAGCAAAAATTTCAAGGTCATCAGTTTTCAGTAAAGATTGGAAACAAACTTTGTTGAAAACTCATTTAGGATGTGTTTTTTGAAGTCACTGATCATTTTATACCTCCGTAACAATTTTTTTTATTTTAAAAGCAATCAACGTACGGAACACTAATTGCGCAAGTTCAACTTGCACTTGACCGTTTTTTTTTTAATATTTTTAGCATCCTGCATATCTTCCTTTGAGAAAGAAAAAAAAACTTGCAGAAGTTACAAATTCCAAATTTTCAAGTTTTTGATATATACGTTGTAAAATATTTTTCAAAGGAGGAAAAAATGTTAAATAAAGATCTTTTTTGAAGTGTATAAAAGTGGAAAATTTCTGCTCAAATTATATACTCCAAATGTGGCCCCGTTTAGCCACTAGTTATTTCGATCCGCTACAAAATAGTCTTGCTGATTCCCACTTTACTTCGTTGGACGACGCCAAGAAAGCACAGCTAAATTCATCTACTTAAAACTACCATCTTTTTCCAGAGACAGAATCCGATAGTTATCTAACAAGGGTGCATATTGTGTAGGGAATAATGGGGAATGTTTTTCTCTGTCAAGTTATATCGTTTGTAAATAAACATTTTGTTAACCCAAAAAAAGGCAACGAATTAACTTGTACAGGGTGAGTCAACGATAGAGTCAAGTTCATTATCTCATTTGTTTCGGGAATGACGAAAAAATGTTAAATACAATAGTTTTAGAGAATATTAAGGTGCACAGTTTAAAATCATTTTTGGGCATAAAGGGTACTTAAAAAAAAGTGTGGACGATATAACATATTTTTTTAAATGAAACATCCTATTTTCTCTTCTTTGATTGTGTTAGCCGATACTTGTTGGAAATTCATAATAAAATTATATAAAAACAAGACTATGTTTTAATTTCCAATATATTTAAAGTCACTTGACAATTGTATACATATATACATCTAAAGAAGGTCTAATAATGGGTAATCCTTTAAGTCCGTTACTAGCGGAAATTTTCATGGATCATTTAGAACTAAAAATTCATCAAAACGCGATAAGCAAAAATATGGTTTACTGGTATAGATATGTTGACGATATCATTTCCTGTTTCACGGGAACAGATAGACAACTAACAATCCTCCTTAACTTCCTAAATAATTTGCATCCTAATATTAAATTTACCATAGAATTAGAAACCAATAACTCTATAAATTTCTTAGACATACCTATATCAAAAGTGAACAATAAACACGATTTCTCGATTTTTCACAAACCTTCACATACTGACACAGTCATACACAATAGCTGATCCCACCCGTATCCTCACAAAATGGCAGCTTTTAACTCTTTCATACATAGATTGTTACATATCCCTATGACTAAAACTAATTTTAACAAAGAATTCAACATAATCAAACAAATAGCAATTAATAATGGATATGACCCCAACATTATAGATAATATCTTGAATAAAAAATCCTTTAAACAAGCAATCTCTCTAATTTATCCCACAATTAATGACAAAAAAGGAAAATTTAGTACACTCACATACAGAGGGAAAATAACTAGAACAATTTCCAAACATTTAATAAAAAAGAACAATAAAATAGCATTCAAAACCAGTAATTCCTTAGGGAGTATAATTTTGAATAACAAAAACCAAATCTAAGAATTCCTTAAAATCAGGAGTTTACTTATTAAATTGTGGATCTTGTACTAAAACCTACGTAGGACAAACTGGTAGATCTTTTGAAACTCGCATTAAAGAACATAAACATAGTTATTTAAAAAATAAGAACAATTCACATTACGCAACTCATATAATAAACGAATCTCATAATTTTGATGATACGTTAAAAATCCTACATGTAGAAAATAAATCTAAAAAATTAAATTTGCTTGAATGTCTTGAAATTAACAAACGGAAAAACTCCAATCAATTATTAAACGCACAGGTAGACTTAAACCATTCACCCTTACTTAATCTTTATTAGTTCTCGGAAATAGTACCATAGATTTGCATTCTTAAAATAATTCTGTCTGTAAATAATATAATAAAATGATTAGCATAATCTTAGGTAATAAGGATAGTTTATTTAACCACCAAATATTTTCTTTCTTATTTACTTCTGAAGAAGCCATTGTATGGTGAAACAATTGTCAAGTGACTTTAAATATATTGGAAATTAAAACATAGTGTTGTTTTTATATAATCCTATTTTCTAATTTATTTTTAAATTCTGCGTAAAATTTTATAACTTTTTTAATAATAATATTATAAACCTAAACCTAGTAGTTTTTCTAATATTTCAATTAAAAAAAAATACTAGTTTTCAGTTTTGTAAAAAATTGCCAGTAGCGCCATTGTTTCTGAAGGTGGAATACTCATAAATGGTACGAGCATTCTATAAAGATGAAAAAAAAATATATATAAAGAAATTTGAGTTAGATGCTACAGGGTGTTCAAAATAAATCTATGAATTTCGACTATTTTAAATTGAAAAATCTCAAATTTTTTAAATCGCACATCCTGTATATTATTATTTTTTTTGATAGATTTTACATAACCTTCCAACTTTTATTAAGTATGTCATATACCTGTTTCTAATAGTTATCGATTTATTATCAATTTTCCAATTTTTACCTTTTTTTTTAATACACTTACACTATAACATCATAGTTGCCAAGACAAAACAAAAATGTAGGCATTGTCAAATTTTGACATGTCTATTAAGCAAGGAAAAATAGTTTAATTTTTTGTAGTAAGTGACGTACCTGTATAAGGGTAATAGTTATGAATTTTCCTAAAAATGAATTAGGGTTTATATACTAGGCGAGACGGGAAAAAATTGTCTTTTCGGCAGTAAGGCTTTACGGAGCGAAGTACCCTAATAGACGTATAACATCTAGAAAATCTTTTTTGTGCTTAATGGAACGGTTTGATGGCAGTGGTAGCGTTGAGTATACGGAACGGAAAGTAGTAAACCAGAATGCTACCAGCTGGAACCATGAGGAAAAAGAAATGGAGATTTTATTTCACGTTGAAGATAATCCCCAGGTCAGCAGTCATCCACTAGCTGACTTAGCTGACACATCCCAATCTACGGCTAATCGCACCACGAGAAAATACAAGAATCATCCCTTTCACATGAAACTACACCAAGAACTTCAACACCGTAATTTTGAACGACGAGTAAACTTTTGTACCACCATAATGGAACAATAGAGGCCGATTCAAATTTTTTATTCAAAATAATGTTTTCTGATGAAGCTACTTTTCGCAGTAATGGAGCAGTTAACAGCCATAACAAGCATTATTAATCAACAGTTAATCCATTTTGGGTCCGGAAAGTTCAAAACTAAAACCATTGGTCGCTTAATGTATAGTGTGGAATATTAAATTTTCGAATTACTAGTCCATATTTTTTCCGCGAACCGCTTAACGGCCCTAGACATCTAAATTTTTTGCAAAACGAATTACGCCAGCTCCTTGAAGAAATTGATAAATTTGAAAGGGAACAAATGTGGATTCAACAAGATGGAGCTCCTGTTCACTACCACCGGGAAGTTTGGGAATTTTTAAACGATCGTTATCCACAAAAATGGATCGGTAGAGATGGATTCATTCAGTGGCCCACTCGATCATGTGACTTAACACCTTTAGACTTCTTTTTGTGGGACTATATTAATAATCGTGTATATATGAATCCCCCTACAACACCAGTAGATATGGAAAATAGAATACGGGATTCGTGCAGGACAATAACGCCCCTAAGGAAAGTGAAGGAAAATATAGTAAAACGACTAAACAGGTCTATTCAAGTAGACGGGCATATTTTTGAACATTTATTATGTCATAATAATCAATCATTAGATAAGTTAAACTGTAATAAAATTATTATTAACTATTTGTTTATGTTTTCACAATAGCGTAAGTGTATTAAAAACAATGGTAAAAATTGAAAAATTCAAAATAAATCGAATACTATTAGAAATAGGTATATGACATACTTAATAAAAGTATATATATTTTTTTTCATCTCTATAGAACGCTCGTACCAATTATGAGTATTCCACCTTCAGAAACAATGGCTGGCAATTTTTTACAAAACTGAAAAACTCGTATTTAAAAAAAAAATGAAATATTAGAAAAAACTATTAGGTTTAGGTATATAATATTGTTAATAAAAAAGTAATAAAATTTTACGCAGAATTTAAAAATAAATTAGAAAATAGGATGTTCCATTTAAAAAAACATATGTTATATCGGCAACACTTTTTTGAAGTACCCTGTATACTCAAAAATAATTTTAAACTGTGCACCGTAACATTTCCAAAAACCATTGTATTTAACATCGTTTCTTCATTTCCGAAACAAATGCGATTATGAACTTTAATCTATCGTTGTCTCACCCTGTACACTTAATATCTTATTTTGCACATATCAGAAATATGAAATTATAAACTTCTCGCTATTTTCAAGTCATGTTTTGTTACTGTCGAGATAACCCATTACGTTATTTTAAATGTAACTATAGCAAATTACGTTTAGCTACAAGCCTCCACATAAAATCATTTTCATAGCAGACGAAAACACATTAGATCCTCAATTACAATTTCTAACTTTTTCTAACCAATTAATGGTTGCTGGAGCGCAGCAAATTTGCTCGAGAGAATATATTAACTACTTGCAACCATTAAATTATCATAGTTGCCTCTAATTATAATGCAATTATTCTACATAGGTGAGTCAAACAAATATCTCATTTTAATATATACACATTATTATACACATATTGTTATATACACATAAATTATTTGTTTTTTGTTGAAAATTTCAATATTTGTTGTTTCATAGGAGAGTTTACCAGGTGTACAAGTATGCAATGCGGATTTTTTTTCTAAAAAAAATGTTAAATTCGTAAGAATGATAAAAAATGCTTTATTCAAAGTATGCTCCATCACTTGTTATACATTTTTCCCATCTTTCGTGCAATTTGTGAATACCACGCCAGTAAAGATCTTCCCCTTTTGCTGCGAACCATTCATAGAGCCATTTTTTCACATCTTCGTACGAACCAAAGCGCTGCTCAGCAAGTGCGTGACCCATCGATGCAAACAAGTGGTAATCGGAAGGAGCCAAGTCTGGTGAGTAAGTCGCATGGGGTAGAACTTCCCAGCTGAGTGCTTCCAACGTGTCGCGAACTGGTTTTGCCGTAAGTGATGGAGCATTGTCATGAAGAAAAATGACTTTGTGATGCCTCTTTCGGTATTCTGGCCATTTTTCAAGCAGCAAATGGTTCAAATCGGTAAATTGTTGTTGGTAACGTTTAGTATTAACCGTTTCCCTAGGTTTTAACAGCTCATAAACAGACTACGCCCCTCTACATATACATATAAATATATATATATATATATATATATATATATATATATATATATATATATATATATATACATAAAGGGTGATTCATTTAGAGGTACTTTTTGTGATGGGGATTTAATTGCAGATTGCGCATGCGTCGTGTCAACTGAAGTGGCATTCCTGTTCAGTATTGTTTGACAATTCGTAATGGAAAGACTTAGCCCGGCACAGCGTCTACAAACTGTTCAACTTTATTACGAAAATGGGCGTTCTACGAGGAATGTATATCGGGCGCTTAGAGCAACTTATGGTCCACATAATCGGCCTACCGAACGCACAATTCGCTCTACCATCAATAAGTTTGAGACCCAATTTTCATTATTGGATAATGCTCGACCGAATAGACCACATCCAGCACGTAGTGAAGAAAATATAGGGGCGGTAGCGGAGAGTGTACGCGAAAACCGTGAAGTGTCGATTCGTCGCCGTTCTCAACAGCTTGGCCTGTCATATTCAACAACTTGGCATATTTTACGTAAGGATCTTTCTTTAAAAGCATACAAAATTTAACTAGTGCAACAACTGAAGCCGACCGACCTTCCGAATCGTTTCCGTTTTAGTCGTTGGGCTCTTGACAAGCTTGCAGAAGATCCACTGTTTTCGAGAACAATTTTGTTCACCGATGAGGCCCATTTTTGGCTTAATGGGTTCGTGCCCGTATTTGGGGTGATGAACAACCTGAAGAGGTTCAAGAGCTGCCATTAAATTCAGAAAAAACAACTGTTTGGTGTGAATAATCGGTCCATATTTCTTCAAAACAAAGGCCGGCCGAAATGTTACTGTGAATGGTGACCGTTATCGCGCCATGATAACAGACTATTTGATGCCAGAAATTGAAGCCCGTGGTCTAGACGATATTTGGTTCCAACAAGATGGCGCCACTTGCCATACAGCCGGGAAACCATGGCTTTACTGCGAGAGCAATTCGGCGAACAGATCATTTCACGCTTTGGACCAGTGAATTGGCCGGCTAGATCATGTGACATCACACCTCTTGACTTTTTCCTTTGGGGCTATGTAAAGTCCAAAGTCTACATGGATAAGCCAGCTACAATTGAGGCATTGGAGGCCAATATTACTCGAGTCATTGGCCAAATACCACTCGAAATACTCACACGCGTCATTGAAACATATATGCGGCGACAAATAGAATATACTTCGTTATTAAATTTAAAAGACAAGTAAATTTATAGGTGGATTTAAGCATTTATTATTCTGGTGAGATATTAATTTATCAAAGGTAAGCAAAGGAATAAGGAACATCAGAGAGATTTACAACTTAAACCTGATATTTCCTTCCACACAATTTTCGGATTCCCCTTACGAAGAACACAGAAACATGCATATAGGGTGCCCCATATGTATGGAATAATGATTCCACAGCATTTATTAATCAGTGTATCAAAAAAAGTTTAAATACAAGTTATAGAGTGTCATACGGTGCACCTGCTAATGTTGCCAATAAACTGTTTTGAACTGTCAGTTCGATGAAATTACGCTATCTTGATCTCTTTAAACGGGAAGCCCTGTATATTATTTTATTTTTGAGTCCTACTAAAAATTCTAGATATTATTTGTCTAACATACCATACCATATGTCCAAAATTGAACTGTTTTGGAATTATTGTCATTTGAAATTTAAAATAAAAAAAAGACAAAAAAAACTATTAATAACACTGGTCAACAAAAAAAAGAAAATTGCTTGTTTCCTGTGATTTTTTTTTTGTTTCTATCTCAAATTGACGCGTATTTTTTAAATATGGAAACAATTTTTCTCTAACAGCTTTTGTTTTTGAGTTATAGCTAACTACCCTCATTTACTATTTTTACTTAGATTTTCGTTTTTTATTGGACACTAAAATATATTTTGTTGTTGTTTTAGATATGGCTTCGTCAAGAAGATGTTGTGTGCTTAATCCCGATTGTTTTTGCTATATTTGTGGTGAAGATATATTTGCAAAATATCGAAAACCTATATCGGACTTTGTGAAAACTGCGTATCATCAATACTTTAAAATAAAATTGTGTAATTAGGACAAGCCATGGGTTCCTCATATTGTATGCCAGAAATGTGTGGTATGTCTACGGTTATGGTCCAGTGGAAAAAGAGATGCAATAATGTTCGTAACACCCATGATTTGGCCAGAACCTCGAAACCATCATGACGATTGCTACTTCTGCGTTGTGAAAATAAACGGAATTAACCCTGGAAATCGAAGTAAGTGGTCATATCCTAACTTATCTTCTGCTCAACGACCTCAATTAAAATCACAAGAGGTACAACCCAGCACATCTAAATCTTCTGATGATCCAAATCTCTGTGAACCCGAACGAAATACATCAAGTGAAGACTCTGATTCAGACTACAAATGTAGCCTTTCAGAACCTCAACCATTTCATCAGAAAGAACTAAATGACTTAGTAAGAGATTTGAACTTACCAAAAGAAGCTTCTGAAATTTTAGCATCTCGTTTAAAAGAAAAAAATTTGCTTACTCCGGAAACCAACATTACGTTTTATCGTACCCGAGAAAAAAATCTTGTTACCGTATTTTTGTCAAGAGAAGGATTTAGTTTTTTGTAACGATGTTCGTGGTATTTTGCAGCAGATGGGATTAAAGCAGTACCAACCTACTGATTGGCGTCTTTTCATAGACAGCAGCAAAAAAAGTTTAAAGTGTGTTTTGCTTCATAACGGTAACAAGTACGGATCTGTACCTATTGCACATTCGACGACTTTAAAAGAAGAATACGTAAATGTTTCTAAGGTTATGGAAAAAATTAGGTATCAAGACCACAAATGGGTCATTTGTGTTGATCTGAAAATGGTTAACTTTCTTTTAGGTCAACAAGGGGGGTACACAAAGTTCCCTTGTTTCATGTGTCTCTGGGATAGTCGTGACAAACAAACACCATTGGTCACAAAAAGTTTGGCCAGTGCGGGAAGAGCTAAAAGTTGGTACAAAAAATGTTATAAACGTACCTTTAGTTAGCCGAGACCGCATCATACTTCTATCATTTCATATTAAACTCGGCATAATGAAACAGTTTGTGAAGGCGCTTGACAAAAGTGGCGAATGTTTTAATTTTCTTTCACGCAAGTTTTCAGGATTAAGTTCAGAAAAATTGAAAGCTGGTATTTTTGATGGGCTACAGATTAGGCAACTCGTGAAAGATCCTAATTTTGTCAAATCAATGACTGAAATCGAATTCAAAGCTTGGAATTCATTTGTTTTGGTTATGAGTAGCTTCCTAGGTAAAAAGAAATCTGACGACCATGTCGAGCTTGTTGAGTGCATGCTATCGAACTTGCAAGAGCTAGGGTGCAACATGAGCATAAAAATCCACTTCCTGCTCTCGCATTTAGACCGATTTCCACAAAATCTGGGTGATTTTAGTGAGGAGTAGGGTGAAAGATTTCATCAGGATCTTCGGACAATGGAAGAGCGTTATCAGGGGCGATGAGACTCACATATGATGGCAGACTACTGCTGGAGTTTGCAACGAGATCTACCTAAAGTCGTTCATTCAAGGAAATCTTATAAAAGATCATTTGCTAGTGTTCAATAGAAATTTTGTTAACATAATGTATTATTTTTTTGTATTTTTTTTGGCAAAATAATAAAACTGTATATTTCAAAAGGTAAAGCTGTCAGCAATCTCCCAGTATTTTTTTCATAGTCAGGGCCATAGAAATACCCAATAACAGAAAAAAAAATAAAGGAAACAAGACTTGTGTTGCCCAGTGTAATTAGTTGAGGTTTATTTTTAAGGTAAATAATGCTCAAAATGCCTACCGTTAACAGCGAGATAATGACCCAATCTGTCATAAACAGCCTGAACAGATTTTTGCAGAGAACCCGGGGTGATCTGTGCTACCTCATATTGAATTCTTTATTGTAAATCTTCTACAGTTTCAGGTCGACTTCAGTAAACTTTGGTTTTCAAATGACCCCATAAAAAAAATCGAGTGGCGTAAGGTCGGAACTTGTTGCAGGCCATTTTGCAGCACCTCTTCTGCCTATCCATCGATTAGGAAAAATCGCATCCAAATACTCGTATCTACGAACATTGATTTCATGGTGAGCAGGTGCTCCGTCTTGTTGATACCACAGATTTCTGTTAGGGGTATCCAAATTATTTTCATCGGGAAAAAGACATGCACAAGTTGGAATAACTTGCTCTTAGAGCTCTTAAATATAGCTATTCTGTAAGATTTCCATCGATATAAGAGGGACCAATGATATGAGGTCCACAGATCCCTGCCAACATGTTTATATTTTGTGGTCTTTGAGAATAACTGTCGATTATCCAGCGAGAATTCTCAGTAGACCAGTACCGCCAATTATGCCTGTTAACTTTCCGTTAAGACAAGATGTGGCCCCGTCAGAAACAACAATATTATGAATTAGGTTAGGATCATTATTGATTCGTTCCATCATGACCTCGCAAAATTCAACGCCTCTATCGTAGTCATCTTCAGCTAATTCTTGCAATAGAATGGATTTGTATGGATGCAATTTTTCTTCATTCAGTTATACGACTTAAGATACCTTTACTTTTGTTGTGGTCTAGGCAGAGCTGACGAATGGCTGTATGGGGATTTTCTGTAATTTCCAATAAAACATCTAACTTTTTATCATCGCTTGTTTTAACTTTTAGAGGTCCAGGTTTAGAACGATCCCTAACATGACCTGATTGTCTAAATTGTTTTAATGTTTTGCTAACTAAGGATTGGCTAATAGGTTCTCGATTCGAATATTCTGTGTTAAAAAGGTCACACACCTCCTGTTGTGTTCTCCTACGGTCTCTGTAACCAGCCATCATTAACAAAGTAATTCTTTCAGTTTCTGTTAAATGTACCATTTTGGTATTACGCAGCAATAAACATTTTCGCCAATAAATCATTTTTTGACGTGTTAAGACGTTACCTGATAGTAATTGTTTGATACAAGCCAGTTTATTTATTTTTCCTTAATTTAATCTCCTTAGTTTCAAATATCAATAATTCCAAAACGGTTTAATTTAGAGATATGGTATGTTAGACAAATAATATCTAGAATTTGCAGTAGGACTCAAAAATAAAATAATATATAGGGCTTTCTATTTAAAAAAATTTAAGATGGCGTAATTTCTTCGAACTGACAGTTCAAAACATTTTATTGACAACGTCAGCATGTGTGCCGTATAACACTCTTAAATCCATTAAATTTTTGAATAATTAAAAATAATTAAAAAATAAGACTCTCCTCAGTTTATTATATGCTAAAAATGAAAGGGCATATACAACGATATATACGAAGCAACCCATTTTGCTTCCTTTCCAATTTCATTAATCCCTTAAATGTTCGAAAAACTGAACATACTGAAAAACTAATACACTTTCAGATACCTAGACTGCAAGAACCTCGAAAAGGGCATGTGCCATCTTGATCTTTTTAAATGGGAAGCCCTGTATATTATTTTATATGCTTGAATAATTGAAAATACTGGAAGATAGCACACTTTTCAGATTACCATACTCAAAGGGACGTCTAAGACGATATATATGAAGCAACCCGTTTAACTCCCTCCTCTACCTCGTTAGCCCTTCACATGTTTGAATAACTGAACATATGGAACTAATAATACGCTTCCAGATTCCTAGACTCTTAAGATACAATCCTCTAAGCTCCTCCTCACCTCAGTACGTTGTTATATATTTGAATAATTGATAAAAAGAAAAGGGTAACACACTTTTCGATTCTAAGGTCGAGAAAAGGACGTATAATATGATATTTATAAACTAAATTCCCTCTTACGTCTTTCTATAATAAAAAAAAATGGAAAAAAATAGCACAATTTTTAGATTCTTAGACTCGAATAGCGCAAAAAAGGATGTATGACACGATATATTACGCCACCCCTATAACACTCTTCCCCCCATTAATGCCTTATATCTTCTATTATCAATAATAGAGCTTCATTTTCTTTTATTATCGTAACTATCAACGAAAAAAAAGTCATAATAATGTTGAAAATATACAAAATTTCTCAACCACTTCACTTGTAACGCTATCGTTCAGAAACTACAAGTTCTCTTAATTTGAGACCTATACCTCATACATTTCGTTAGAGAGTTATCGTGCCCAGAAACAGTAGGAGACATATCGACAAACAGATAGTCCGACGGTACTCGACGTATTTGTGATCTGCACAAATCCTGGAGTACTTCAACTTAGCAAGCAACTACTCGTACATCACTTGCAATATAAAAAAGTGATTTTGCAGCACCAATTGTCCTTTGTCGTTTGGCGGGACATTTGAATTTTTTGAAGTCAGTCTGTTTGTTAAAATGTCGAAAATATTTATTAGGGAAAAGTATTTGAAATTTCGTTTTATGATTGTTTACAAAATTTTAGTTAGATGGGACAAAAGTCGTATTTTGTCAGTTTCTGACCAATAAATATATAATCACAAGAACAATTTTGGAATATTTTTACCTTATTACTTGCAGTTTGTTTTCGTTTTTTTTTTTATTTTGTAATAAAATTGTGACGCTAGAGTTTAAAAAAACAAAAACCACAAAATCATAATTTTTTAATTATTGGTTATGAAAGAAGAACATGGCTTAAAATCAACAAATAAAATTTAAAATTCTGTCAACCTAACCAATATATTTAAAAATTGAAAAATAAAAATTCCCTTGCGATCATAATTTTTATTGGCTAAAAACTGGCAAAATGCGATTTTTATCCGATCGGTCCAAAATTTTGTTCAATAATTAACATAAAATGTGATTCTAAACACTTTTCTCCAATAAAAGCTTTCGATATTATAACAAAAAGAGTGACTTTTGGGGATCAAACTATAGAAAATTCCGATTTATCGTCAAATAACAAATGACAATAGGCACTGCAAAATTTTTTTGTGTAACCTTCAGTTTTGAATTGAATCTTCATTCTGACGAGGCAACGTATTTCCGGAACGTAAATAAACTATGTCCACGTAAATGTACTTCGTTATTTACGGACTGTAAACTCAAGAATAAATCGCAAACAACATATAACCAAGAAAATCCAAGAAGATGTAATATATAACCATATGTCTTTCAAACTTTGCGCACAGAAACTATATAGGGTTAAAGTTTTTTTTTAAATTTTTTATGGGTCTAGCAGACGTGCTACAGGGAAGTCCCTAAAGCGCTACAGGAACGACACGTGTGCGGAGAAAGCGATTCACGTTGTTCTTGAATCGCTGTAAATTGTACTCGGTGGGAAACACAGTCCTGGGCAAATTATTCCATAGGAATGATATTCCCAACTTTTGAGAAGCTCTCCTTGCTATGCCTGCAACATGTTCATGCCAAAACATATTTGCTCACAAATTAACGCCCAACAAATTGAATGACGGTATTAGAGGAATGGAGTGCTCCGACATAACTATGTTGGGTTCAGTAAAGTTAACTTTTTTAGAAAAAACTGCCGCCTGGGTTTTTGTAGCGTTAAATTCCATTTGGTTACTGTCACCCAAGATAGAATTTCTTCCAGGTCTTTGTTAAGTTGAATCCTGCTGTCTGCGGATATATATGAGTAGCCGATGTCCGAGCGTTCAAAGTGAATGAAGAGATAAGTGTACTATCATCTGCAAAGCTGTAGATTGGATTCTCGGTCTTTTCCAGCAGATCGTTAATATAAATGAGAAAGAAAGTAGGAGACAGTACCGAGCCTTGGGGTGCGTTGATAGTGAAGGTGTTAGAAAGAAATCCGTCGACTGTCACTCGTAAAGAACGCTCTCTCAAGAAACATGAGAGCCACAAACAGAACTTTTCAGACATGCCATAAGAACGTAGCTTAGCCAAGAGCCCATCGTGCCAAACACGGTCGAATGCCCTGGATATGTCAAGAGCAACCGCTCGAGATTCTCCAAAGTGTTCAATTGCGTTGTTCCAAACATGTGTTATATAAGTCAGAAGATCTCCTGTTGATCTATTTTTACTAAAGCCATATTGATGATCGCTAATAATGTCGAATCCTTCAAGATATTTTAGAAGATGCTGATTAATAGCATTTTCCATGACTTTCGATATTATTGAAAGCAGCGCGACTGGTCGGTAGTTATTTGGCAAGGTCTTCTTGCCTTTTTTGGGTATCGGCTGAACCGTGGCACATTTCCAGCAGGAAGGAAATATTCCCTTTCTGTAGGATAGGTTGAAAAGTCTAAAGCAGTGATTCCCAAAGTGGTTCAATTGGACCCCCAGGGGTCCACGGGATACTCGAGGGGGTCTACGTTGGCGTAAAAAAAAAAATAGGGGTTCACAAGTTGTAAGTGGGGGTCCACGAAAATTTATCTGGTTTCGATAGTAAAGAACAAAAATGTTGGCTTGACGTTACCTATCAATGTAGGCAGATAATACACTACTTAAAAAAATTAAGGGAGCAAAAAAAATTCCAAATTTTTCGGTGATTTTTGACAGGCTGTATTTCGGTTAGAAATGATCGTATTGAGACTTTAAAAAAAATCATTTTGAATCTTTATGATCCTAATTTTCAGATTTTTTGGCTAAAATTTTTTAGGGGCTACGGTTCTCATGCAATCCTAACAGATAGCGCTAAAAAATAATATTGCAAATATTTTGCTCTTCTTTGGTCCACGGGCTTGAAAAAAATTTTTTCAGTTAGGCCAGCATATGGATTAGATAGCCTGTTTATTTAGCATTAATTTCCTTGTTTTAAAACCTTCCTTAATTTTTTTGAGTAGTGTATTTTAAGAAGGTCAGCGACTGATACTTGTAAAAACTTGCAAACCAGCAACGCAACCCGTTCATACGTGCAAAGGGACGAAATATGACTTGTGCTGTGCTCGCAATCTTGCATGAACTTGTTTGATTCTTCACCAATATAAATACGAATGCTAAGAACAAACGTTACTTATTTGTTACCGGAATTTTGAAAAGAAAAGTGTGAGTGAATCGATGTCAGTGTTTGCCAGTGCCGGAAAAAGTAAGTACCTGCTTATTTGTTATTCATACTTTTATTTTATATTGTAACAATATTATATTTCTTATGTTTGCGTGTAGTAGGTACGTAATAAAAATTAAATACTGAACAGGGCCATTATTCGATACTTCTATAAAAGAACAGAAAGCCGAGAAAGATTGAACTTTTAGTACTTTTTATTATAAAATTATTTATTTACCCGACTGTGGTGATTCCCTAAAGGAGAGATATATGATTGACCTGCATGTTTGTACATATTTCAGTACCCTCGTAGTTGCTAATGCTAAATGACTAAAAATATTTTCATAAATTGTACGTACCACTCGTAACGTACATCAAAGTAATAAATAAATCATTAAAACCGCGGAGTTTTGATGTCAAAATATTCTTTAAAAGTGTTTTCTCTCGAATTTATAGAAATGTATCAAAATATAATTAATCAAAAAATATTTTATATTACAGTAAAATAGGTTCAGCCGTTTTGTGAAAACCTCTATATGGGTCTTAGCAGTTTATTGCTTTTAATAATTAAAATCAGTTTTGCCGCCGGCATTTTGGTTTTTTCATTGCAATAATTAATTATTCCTATAATCCTATTTATTCTGTTAAAATAGCCATATCCTGTTAAAGTCGCCTTATGATTACTAAAACAAACATTTTTTTCTTTACAGGTAGGTAACTGATAAGAAACATGGCTGAATCTAAAAAGAAATGTCGACAGTACAGTGTTGATTATTTGAAATTTGGTTTTCTTCCATCAAAGGCAGACAAACGATATGCCTTTTATGCAACAAAGTTTTGAGCAATGACTCTATGAAACCATCGAAGCTCGAAGAAGGTGTCATCCTGATAAAATAGGTAAAGATTTAAAATATTTTCAATATATTGAAGGAAAAATATGAAAAGAGATCCACCGTGCACAGTATGTTCGCGCTTCAACGTCTCAAAGTAACTATGTTGGCTTGCGGGCATCTTACAATATCTTATTGCTTATAGCGAAATCTGGAAAACCGCACACCATCGGAGAACAGTTAATTTTACCCGCTGTTGAAGAGGTTTTAAAAACTGTTCTGCACAAACCTCCATTTGACGTACTCAAAGGAATTCCTTTGAGTAACAACACTGTACAAAGACGTATTGATGAAATGAGCTCTGATATTGAAAGCTTCTTATGTAATTATCTGCAAACAACTCATTTTTCTATTCAACTGGACGAGTCAACTTTACCTGGTAGTGAAGCATTATTATTGGCATATGTTCGATTTGTTATGGACGAAGAAATCCATGAAGAGCTGCTATTCGCGAAAACTTTGGAGATAGACACTAAAGGCGAATCAATATTTAATGTCCTGAGTGATTTTTTTTAAGGAAAAATCGATTCCATTTACATTATTTCGGTGACAGCAGATGGAGCTAATGCCATCTTCGGGCGATATCGTGGGTTTATAAGCCATCTTAAAAGAATTATACCAGGAGTAACTGCAATTCACTGTGTCATCCACCGACAATACCTGGTAGCGAAAAATTTGAGTGATAGATTGCACCAATCGCTTCAATTTGTGATTAAAGCAGTTAACAAAATAAGAAGCAATCCGTTGAATACCCCTTTTATTTGCACAATTGTGCGACGAAAATGATCCAACGATTGCTTTTACATACTGAAGTACGCTGGTTGTCGAAAGGTGCATGTTTAACAAGATTTTACTCACTTTTTGAATCAGTTTTAGAGTTTCTGGAAAGGAAAAATCCAGATTTAAAAGAAAACCTGTTCAGATTGAAAGCAGACATCGCGTATTTGACAGATTTGTTCAAAAAATTTAATGACATTAACTTGCAGTTATAAGGGGATAGCCTAAATTTAATAAAAACAAAGGGTGTAATTTCGGCTTTTCTTGGAAAATTGAAATTTATGAAGCAAAATATTAGTCGGCGCGAATTCTCCCAGTTTCCAAACTTGTCACAGGCAGAATGTCTTGATGAGGATATTCAGACATACGTTCAATATTTAAATGCCCTGCATGATGACTTCAAAAATAGATTTGAAGATATTCTGACGATGGAAATACCACCATGGATCATAAATCCATTTGATGAAACGGAAGTGGCGAATGTGGTATTAAAAGAGGAGCTACTCGAGCTTAGCACCAATGAGGAACTGAAGGTGAAATTTAAAAAAGGCTATCAAACATTTTGGCTGCAGGCAGAAATACCCGAAAAATATCCTGGGCTGTGGGAAATTGCGAGAAAACTTTTGATAGCGTTTTCCTCGTCATACCTTGTCGAAAAAAGTTTTAGTGTCGTTACAAACCTATTAACAAAAAAAAGGAGCAGATTGAACATCACAGAACGGGGAGATTTGCGGTTATTCCTTACAAAACTGAAGCCAAATATTGATAATTTGCTGTCAATCCATCAAGTACATCCCTCCCATTAAAATTATGACTATTTTTTTTTAATTGTTGATTTGCATTGTTGAAGTTACGGTACGTTATTAATGTTTAATTTTAATCTGTAATCATATTATTTTAATAAATAGAACACAAGAAAATATATTATTTTTCTTTTTATTTTTACCACTCTGAATTTAGGGTTGGAACTCAGCCACGACGCAAATTTCCATCGTTAGATCTAATCTTCAAATTTTTTGGAGAGTTTTGGGAATATGGTAGAAATGTAGCAGCAGGGGGTCCGCCGAAACCAGTAAAATTTTTAAAGTGATCTACGAGAAAAAAAGTTTGGGAACCTCTGGTCTAAAGGGTTAAAGCAATACTAATAGGTTAAAATCAACTTTTCTGGTCGATGAATAAATATTTCATAAATTAACACTAATATTAATGGAATTCAACTTATGTTGAATTTAGCAGAAATTATTGTCCACACCTGCAAGTTATAGCGGTTTTGTTAATTCTTAATTCTTGATGCAAAAGCTACATTTAGCGTTTGTAAAATATATCATATAACTGGTAAGTAAAAAATTGCTAATGCAAATTCTGAATATTAGTTATCAATTTTTTCTGAAGTAAATCAGCTATTATAACATTAAGTGAACCCTAGAGTGGGCACCAAAAAATCATTTTAGTAATTTATGCAAGTGAAGGAAGGAACATCGTCTTATATTTGTCTTATGCTTTAGTTTTTATTTACGGCTTTAAAAATTATATATGTTTTTAATTTCACTACAATAAATGTTCAAATCTTAAATTAGTACTGATTTTTGTGATTTTATTGATTTATTTCTTGCTTAAATAAGTTTGAGATATTTTTAGTGTTCCGTACGGATCACTTCGGTATCTGTCTGTCTGTCTGTCCGTCTGTCTGTCTGTCCGTCTGTCACACTCGATTTTCTCCAAAACTATTTGACATAGAAAGTTGAAATTTGGTAATAATATAGGATATTGATGGCCTCATCAGAGCCATGTAGTTTTGAAAGTTAAATTTTGACTTAAGGGGTTAGTTTTAGGGGGTGAAATCGGAAGTGAAAAAAAAAATTTTTTTCCTAGGTCATCAAGTGTGATGTCAAATGAAAGCTTGTGAAAACCGAGTAAAATATATACATATATATATATATATATATATATATATATATATATATATATATATATATATATATATATAGAATGTAATACTTGCACACACTGTTCTTTGTATTATTTTTAAAAAATCGTGAATCGTATTTTTAAAAATTCTGGAATATTCTCTACGTGGTTTAGATAGAACAAAAATTATCACGAGTGCATTACCTTTAATAATTTATCTGGTATATAAAAAAAAATTCAAGGTCATCAGTTTTTAGTAAAGATTGGAAACAAACTTTGTTGAAAACTCATTTGGGGTGTGTTTTGTGAAGTCACTGATCATTTTATACCACCGTAACAAATTTTTTTATTTTAAAAGCAATCAACGTACGGAACACTAATTGTGCAAGTTCAACTTGCACTTGACCGTTTTTTTTATTTATTATTATTTAACGATTGAAGATACTTTTTCGACTGGCAAGCTATTTTAATTTTTTTGTAATATGTTAACACATTTAAATATTCTGAAATTTTGAATTTTATTTCTTGTTACATTCTGATAAAAATAAATATACCCAATAGCACAACTATAGGTAATTCATGAAAAACTATCTTGTAATGCGAAATAATTTATTCGCACTAAAGACCTGAAATTCATATTAACCGATTATTATTCGATCAGGTATTAATAAGACGGTAAATGCACCTCAGCAATATTAAGATGTGCCCATAGGCTAAATTCTAGAGCTGCACCTGGATATATGTTTTTCCTCCAAGCCAATTTATCATATTTCCTCTATTGACCACTAAGTGAAACTAACTTTAGAACACTTTTCGCTCTTCTTACAGATACCTTCGATCATTTACATATTAGCTATCCAAATGCCATCCTGAACGTCCACAATATTAACTGGCTTAAGTATTCAAATACTACCGACGATTAAGGTTGTGGAGCTGAATCATTCTCAATCAATTGTATCTTAACTCAGCTTACTGACGAGCCAACACGGATCCCTGATCGAGACGGAGAGTTCGCCAGTCTTCTTGCTCCGTTTTTAACGATCAATCCAGAGACTTACAATTGCACCGTAAATCAGTCGTTAGGTTTTTCCGATCATAAACTGCTTTCGACATCGAGCATCCTACCAATCAGTGATAGAGAGGCCCCTAAACCGCGCAAGATTTGACATGCAACAGATTTGTGCTAAATAATAAGAACTCATGAAATATTTTCAAACTTGGTTAGACGTTTGGTTTCGATCCGATCCATCTGTCTGCGATAAGGATTGGCTAAGTTGCGCTCTTATGGTATGTCTGAAAGGTTCTGTTTGTGGCTCTTATGTTTCCTCAGAGAGCGTTCTTTACGAGTGGCGGTCGACGGATTTCTTTCTAACACCCTCACTATCAACGCCGGTGTGCCCCAGGGCTCCATACTGTCTCATACTCTCTTTCTCATTTACATTAACGATCTGCTGGAAAAGACCGGGAATCCAATCTATAGCTTTGCAGATGACAGTACGCTTGTCTCTTCATTCACCTTGAACGCTCGGACATCGGCTGCTCAGGCGAGTATCCGCAGACAGCAGGAGGTCGTTCAACTTAACAAAGACCTGGAAGAAACTCTATCTTGGGGTGACAGTAACCAAGTGGAATTTAACGCTACAAAAACCCAAGCGGCAGTTTTTTCTAAAAAGTTAACGTTGCTGAACCCGACATAGTTATGTCGGGGCACTCCATTCCCCTAGCATCGTCGCTCAATTTGTTGGGCGTTAGTTTGGGAGCAAATATGTCTTGGCATGAACATGTTGCAGGCATAGCAAGGAGATCTTCTCAAAAATTGGGAATATTATTTAGAACCAGAAAGCTTTACACCCCACAGCAACTGTTAATTCTTTACAAAGCCCAAATTCGACCAACTATGGAATACTGCTCCCACGTTTGGAGCTCCGCTCCCAAATATACACTGCATTTGTTGGATTCTGTTCAGAGAAGAGCGGTCCGTCTGATTGGGGACCCGGAATTGACCGGCGGCCTTGATTCGCTGGAACATCGAAGAACGGTTGGCGACTTGAGTCTGTTCTACAAGTATTTTCATGGAAAGTGTTCGAAGGATGTAGTCCGCTTAATTCCTCCCAAAGCGGTGCATGTTAGAAATACACGTCGCGCTGATGCTTCGCATCCGTATGAGGTTCGGCTTGTTACTCCGCGTACGACGCTTTTCAAGCAATCTTTTATATGGAGAACGTCATCCCCTTGGAATAATTTTCCCAGCGCTGTTTCCCACCGAGTACAATTTGCAGCGATTCAAGAACGACGTGAATCGCTTTTTTCCGCACTCGTGCCGCTCCTGGAGCGCTTTAGGGACTTCCCTGCAGCACGTGTGCTAGACCAATAAAAAAAAAAAAAAAAAAAAAAAAAAAAGGAGGATTCCGATGTTATTTTGGCTGTTATGGACACTTACATCCCTTTTTCGAAGAAATGTCCTTCCAACGGCATGCTTTGATTTGACCAAAGTTGCTTCTAAATATCTCGCCCACCGATAATGGCATGAAAATTCTATCGTAACATCTTTGTTCGTGCACGGAACAGATGCAAAGAAATTATCGACGAAACCAAGGAGGCATAAAATCAACGAATTAGAAACAAGCAAATTTCTTACTTGCCTCAACAATTTCAGGTCCTTTTGGTCAGTCGTTAAGACAGTTAGTCAAAATTTCACCAAATCCACTATACCACTATTTACACGGCCAGATAATTCTATTTCAACAACACCTGTTGAGAAAGTGAACTTGTTCGCTGAACTTTTTGCTTCACATTCTACTGTGGATTTCCAAGAAACACAGCACCTAGTATTCCCATAGTGCAATCAAGAAGGCCCGATACTGTCTTCAGACAGCGTCTCACAAAACAAAAAAGCTTCTGGCTCTGACGGAATACCTGCCATAGTACTAAAAAACTGCGCGAGAGAACTAACACCAGTAATCTGTAGACTTTTCAACCTAAAGTTCTGTTTATGGCTCTCAAGTTTCCTCAAAGAGCGTTCTTTACGAGTGAAAATCGACGGGATTCTTTCTAACACCTTCACTATCAACGCCGGTGTGCCCCAGGGCTCCGTACTGTCTCCTACTCTCTTTCTCATTTACATTAATGATCGGTTGGCAAAGGCCAGGAATCTTATCTACAGCTTTGCAGGTGACAGTACGCTTGTCTCATCATTCCCTTGAACTCTCGAACATCCCTCCCAGAGCGGTGCATGCTTGAAATACAGATCGCGCTAATACTTCATACGTGTATGTGGTTCAGCTTGTTACTGTCCGTATAACCCTTTTCAAGCAGTCTTTTATATGGAGAACTACATCTCTTTGGAATAATTTGCCCAGGACTGTGTTTGCTACCAAGTACAATTTACAACGATCAAGACTAACCTGAATCGCTTTTTCCGCACACATATCGCTCCTGTAGAGCTTTAAGGATTTTCCTGCAGCACGTGTGCTAAGCCCATAAGAAAATATATTGCATTTCTTTAAGCAAAAACAGTTTAGTATTTTTTATCTTATGTTTGGGATAGAAAAACGGACTAGCGACTTGACAAAACAGTTTCTAAATTTTCGATTTAACCGAAATCCATGTTGTAATTTTTAAGTTTTATTATTAATGACTATTTATATCGCTTCCATTAAATAATATTTTTTTTTGAAAAATTTTTTCTAGGAAAACTTTTTTTTTATTTTTATATATTTTTAAGTTTTAGAATATTCTCTAATAAAAGCATTTTGTACCTTAAAACTAATTTAGTAGATTAATTCCTCCAGTCCATTTATGAACCAAAACAATTAACGAAACTCTTACAATCTTTATGAATTTCACCATAAAATTACAAATTACACTTGTAAAAATAGGATCACAAATATCCAATAAAATGTTTGCGGAATATTCGCCAATAAAATATTCCCGAAATATTCGTAAGTTAACGAAATCTCTTTCGCGTCTCGACGTGGCCGTCGGTCAATGAGTTAGAGACACATGCGGGCGTCTTGAAGCGTCGCGCTTTACTGCAATTCAGCAGGAGTCCGTCCATATCCCACAGAGACGTTCTGGCGACAGCGCCAGACGTCAGAATGTGGCAACATCGCCGCTTGGGGAGATTGATGGATGCGTGTTGTTATTGTTGAGGTTGGTCTTTTACACTTTTTTTTTCAACTCGGATGAAATCCAATGGAGTTATTGAGGCTTCAATGGTTCCGCGTAGAAGGATGGTAATTAAGATGCGTGTCATTGACGTAGGCAAAGAAATACCATTGTCAGTAGGAAAAGGTATTCAAATTTATATTTTATTTTTATTAGTCGATTTCCTACACTATTAGTAAGTAACACAGGTCAACATGAATTTTGACTTTGATACGCGACAGTCATCGTCTCGTTTCTTCCTCTTAATAATTCTCTTGTGATCGCTTCTGAATTGTTCTGAAAATTTTTTTACCAGCCTCTTCAAAAGCATCAAAAGATTCCCGTAATGGTAAATATACAGTTTAATACTAATACTACCGGAAGGTGTAGTAGCACATGATACACAGTCGTGTACATGCAAAGCTTTCAGATTGTTGTCTTCAATTTTATAATTTATTAATTTCATTTAAAACTTCCATATTTTAAAATAAAATTTTTCTTAAAAATATTTCAAATAAAATTATGTTATAAATAAGGAACCTAGTTATAGGTACATTATTTAATGAAATAAACAACTAATTTTCAAATTTTATAATGTCAATAATGGTAATCAGATATATATATATATATATATATATATATATATATATATATATATATATATATATATATATATATATACGAGGAGGCTGGTTTGAAAAGTCCGTGCAAAGTCCGAGGGATGGTACAACCTGCGCGTATCGAGGTCATGTTTAGTTAGTAGCATCTCTTGAATGAACGCACACCAAGTTTCAGCCATATTGGTCTATTTCTTTGTGTTTGGCATTCGTGTGAATCAAGGAAGTCGAGTGATTTTCAAGAAATGGACGAAAAAGAATTTCGTGTGGTGATTAAACATTATTTTATGAAAGGCAAAACGCCTCAGAAGACTAAAGAGAAGCTTGATAAACATTATGGTGACTCTGCACCTTCGATTAGAACAGTTTATAAGTGGTTTCAAAAAATTTTCGGACTGGCCATATGGGCACAAGTGACGCTGAACGTTCTGGACGGCCTGTGGAGGTTACGACTCCAGAAATCATTGTTCAAATCCATGATAAGGTGCGTGAGATTGCTAGTGCTGTGGGCATCTCGACTGAATGGGTACATAATATTTTGCATAAACATTTGGACATGAGAAAGCTATCCGCAAGATGGGTGCCGCGATTGCTCACGCTTGACCAAAAACGAAATCGTGTGAAGTGTTGCAAGTATGGTTTGCAGCTGTTCCAGAAGAATCCGAAGGACTTTAAGCGTCGTTTCGTCACTGTGGACGAAACATGGATACATTACTATACTCCTGAGACCAAACAACAATCTAAACAATGGGTTACACCGTTCCTTCGGCCGGAAAGTTTATGGCGACTGTCTTTTGGGATTCGCAAGGGATAATCCTCATCGACTATCTGGAAAAGGGTAAAATTATTACAGGTGAATATTATTCATCGTTATTGGACCGTTTGAAAACCGAGCTGCAAGAAAAACGCCCGCGATTGGCCCACAAGAAAGTCCTTTTCCATCACGACAACGCACCAGCAGTTGTGGTCGCAAAATTAATGGAAATAGGATTCCCCCCTATTCTCCAGACTTGGCTTCCTCAGACTAGTATTTGTTCCCCAATTTGAAGAAATGGCTGGCGGGACAAAGATTTTATTCAAACGAGGAGGTGATTGCAGACACTAATGGATATTTTGCAGACTTGGACAAATCCTATTATTCGGAAGGGATCAACAAACTAGAACATCGTTGGACGAAGTGTATAAGCCTAAAAGGAGACTATGTCGAAAAATAAAAAAGATTTACCCCAAACACATAAGTAGTTTTTATTTTTGCACGGACTTTTCAAACCAGCCTCGTATATATGTATATAGTTGATTAATGCAAAAAAATTTTTGATTCTTGTATCAAGAAAATATCGGTTTTATAAAAGTTATTTTTTCTCTCAGTGTAGGTAACGATTATAAAAGGCGCTTAAAGCTGAGCGCGAGGGGCGGCGCGAGCCGCCCCTGGCCATGGACCTCATAGCTCTAGGGAAAATACGCCACTGCTTATAATGGAACTTTAACAATTATTGATTAGGGGAGGGAGAAAGATTTCAAAAAGCGATTTCACCTTCCAAAAAAATATTTTCCTAGTGAAACAATTTTACTACCTTTTCAAAGCGCTTACCGGAGCAAAGGAGATTTCTACAAAGAAAAACCCTCCATTATAAAAGTATAAAAAAAAATCTACCTGATTCTAAAATTATATCAGTTTCTCAAAGTAGTAAGTTGGAGGGGGAAAGTTCTAGAATCCTAACTTAAAGTAAAGTTTTACAACTCTCTCAAATTAATTAATTGGTACGGGAATTTTTTATTGCCTCCAGTAAAAACCTTTCGCAGAAACACCAGACCCTCTGTGAAAGCTTTACCCGGGAGGACTCACCCTGTTCATCCTCTCGTTAGCACTTGGGTTAAAGCAGTTAGTCCTGGCTGATGAAGGCTGAAGGGGGGAGGCGATGCCTATTCAGTGGGAGTAAGTTTTTTTGTCCTAGATTTCTACTGCTTTTTTTTTTATTATAAAATAGACCACTTTTATTTGATAATTTTCCCCTCCTCATCCTTTGGCTATAAATTTGATAAGGTAGATATATATGTTTTTTTTATAAATCTCTCCCTCTCCGAATTATCACTTTGATGTGGTAGTTAAATTTTATTGTAAAAGATGAGTTTTTAGTATTTTTCCTCCCCCCCACCTATTCATCGAAACCAAAAGAGAAGTTTCTTTTAATTCCCGCTCCCTACTTCGGTCATCAGTTTTAGTAGGTGGCTAAATAATGAATCCCCAACCTCCCAAATACTCTCTACAGTCTTGTAGTTGCCATTAAACTAATAAAAGGGAAGTTGAAAAGGGTCCTAACATTACTGTATTTAATACATATATATATATATATATATATATATATATATATATATATATATATATATATATATATATATATATGTATATATATATATATATATATATATATATATATATATATATATATATGTATATATATATATATATATATATATATATATATATATATATATATATATATATATATATATATATATATATATATATATATATATATATATATATATATATATATATATATATATATATATATATATATATATATATACATATATATATATATATATATATATATATATATATATATATATATATATATATATATATATATATATATATATGTAGAGAATTATTTCCATAGGATGTGGTGTAGGTCCAACTTAGAGCCTAGGTGGAAAATGAGGAAGCCGATTAAGCTCCGTTGTGGTCGTTCTCTGCTCTATTCTCGTTTACCATACTGCAGCTTCGTATGCAGCCATATGTTAATTGACCATGACGTATATCAAATGCACCTTCTTTGGTTTAAGGTCCCGGGTTATCCTAAACATGCCCCTGATCTCACGATACACATTTTTGCTTTATAAAAGTTTTTCTTCTAATATGTTGGTTCCACGTTAATTTCGGGCCTAGTCAAGCTCAGATATTTGTACTCATTAAAAATTTTATCCATTCTCAAAAGCCCAGGTGGTTAGAGTTTTCTCGGATTCTTCTTCTTGTGAACGACATAATAGCAGTCTCTGCAGCGTTGAATTTCAGGCTTACTCCCTTACACAGCGCCCCAGATTATTGAGTGTTCTTTGCTTGAGTTCTGCCACAGTGCGGGTATACTCTCCTTAGATGAGTATAACTACATCATCATTATAGCCCTGCGAGTAAAAACCTTGTGAGTTTAGCCATGTCAGCAAGTCATCCAGCACTAGATTCCAGAGGAGTGGTGGTAGCACTTTTCTGTGTAAGTATCCTTGGATTACCTTAGCTTCGAAGATGTCTCCATGTAGCTTGACTTTTGTTAGCCTATATAAAAACATCTTATTTATCCACTTACTTATTGTATAGTCGATACCCTGTCTCTTTAAGGCAGTTAGCATTAAAACGAAGGATGCATTATAAAAAGCTCAAAAAAGCAGAATGTATAGTAATAATAAGTGTAAATATTTATTTCCATAAATATTCTGGAAAGCCAAATCCTGCAACTGTCTCAAGGTACTTGATCTCGTTCCATAAATAACGCGAAGTACTTATCTTAGTTCCGGCGATAACTTCTTCATTGGAGACAAATCTCTATCTCGCGAGCATTTTTTGGGGTCTGCGAACAGATAATAGTCGCTGGTGACCAAATCTGGACAATACGGTGGATGAGGAAGCAATTCGAACTTCAATAAATGCAATTTTGCCATCGTAATCATTGATTTATGACACGGTGCATTGTCTTGACGAAAGAGCACTTTTTTCTTGTTCATTTGGGGCCGTTTCTTTGTGATTTTTGCCTTCAAATGTACCAATAACTTTATATGTTATTCGCTGTTAATGGTTTTTCCCTTTTCAGCATAGTCGATGCAAATTATTCCATGCGCACCCCCAAATACAGAGGTCAAAACCTTTCCAGCCGACTGTTGTGTCTCTGGTGGCTTCGGGTGGCTTTCCACCGGCAGTTGTCCATTCAGCTGACTACCGATTTGATTCCAGCGTGTAGTGGTGGATCCATGTTTCATCCATTGTCACATATCGCATGAAAAAATCTTTTTTGATTGCGTTTAAGCAGGTCCAAATAGCGCTCAGAATCATCAATACATTGCGGCTTTTGGCCTACTGTGAGCAAACGCGGTACCCATTTCGAACAGAGCTTTCTCATGCCCAAATGTTCATGCAAAATATGACCAGCACGTTCTTTTGATATATTTAGGATATCATCTGTGTCACTCAATTTCACTTTACGATCATCCAAAACAATTTTGTGGATTTTTTTTTGATGTTTTCCTGTGTAACCACCTCATTTGGGTCTGGACACCCAAATGACACAATAAGCTTGCCTTATTGTGTCATTTGGTATGCGGTCTTTTCTGGATTTTCTGGCTGCTCGTCTCCAGAAATCCATTTCTGTAGCTTTTAGTATGTTTTCTGTTCTTTCCTTTAATGGCCACACCTGGGAGCTATAAGTTATTATACTTTTCACTATTGAGTTGTAAATTCTCTTCTTATGTTTTCGTCCCATATTATACTATTAAGCATTGCAATCGCTTTTCTTCCTTGGATATTCCTCTCGAATAGTGCTTCTTCCAGTGTTTCGTCCCTAGATATTCTCGTTCCCAAATACTTATAACTGGCACAGTGTTTGATGGTGTGTCCTGTGGCGAGTTTCAAGTCCTGCTGTTGTCCTCCGACGCACATGTACTCGGTCTTTTTAATATTGACTCATAGGCCCCATTTTTCATATTCCTCCATAAGTTTTCGTGTCATGTATTCCATATCATCGATGTCCTCAGCGACTACTACCTGGTCATCTGCGAATGATAGCGTGTACAATGTAGTATCGTCATCCAGTGGTAATCCCAAACTGCTGCATTTCCTTTTCCAGTTCTTCAGTGCACTCTCCAAATAGATTTTAAATAGCGTTGGGGATATACAGCCGCCCTGTTTGAGACCCTTTGTGACCGGGAACCCTGTTGTTATACCATATTTGGTTTTCACACTACTTCTTGCGTCTTGGTATAAGGATTTTACGGTGCTTACATTACTCTGTTGTAGTGTTTCCCAGAATCTCATTAGGGGCACGCTGTCGTAGGCCTTTTTTAAATCAACAAACAAGACATGGACTTCCTGATCAAATGCGGTTTTCTTTTCTAGGATTTGTGTCAGTGGGAAGAGATGGTCTATTGTGGATCTTTCCTGCTCTAAAGCCTGCCTGTTCTTCAGCTTCTACGTCCGCGTATTCCGTTTCTATTCTATTTTTAAGTATTTTTCCGTATATTCTGCTAATAGATCCTGTAACCGTTATTCCCCTATAGTTATCGCAATTATTTTTGTCTCCTTTCTTATGAATTGTTCATATGTATGATATTTTCCATTCCTCAGGCACTTCTGATGTGTTAATGCATCTTTGGAATAAGTTCCTCAAAGCGCTAAATAGCTTTTCAGTTCCGTATTTTACTATCTCTCCTGGGATGTTTCCTGGTCCTGGAGCTCTACCATTTTTTAGCGTTTTACATACTTCTTTAACTTCTGATGTTGTTATCCTTATTGGGGATCCTCCTATAACTATATTTGGGTTTCCATGTTGGGTACTTTTGAACTCTGGTCTATCTTCTGTTAGCATATTTGTAAAATATTGGTTCCATTTTTTTGGTGTTATTGGTGAGAAAATTTCTCTTTTCCGTTCTATTCTCATATTTTTAAGAAGTCTCCAGCTTTCTGTGCTTTTTCTTCCTCCTATGGAAGTGTTGAGTCTTGAGCATGTCTTTTCCCATTGGTTGTTCTTTTTGTCACTAATCATTTTGCGTACTCTAGCTTGGGATTCTTTGTATTTTACTGTGTCGTTTGTGCTCTTTGAACTTAAGTATTTGTGATAGCTTTTCCGCTTTTCTTCAATTTCGCATTTAATTTCTTCATTCCACCAATATGGTTTTTGCTGTTTATCCCTTTACTCTTGGTACCCTAATGCTTCCAGTGCGGCTGCGTGTAGGCATTCCTTTATATACTTATATTCTTCTTCTATATTAACAAATCCCGTCCGTTGTATCTTTTGGTCCAGTCTACTCTTGTATAGATTTCTGATACTTTCATTTTGTAAGCTGTCTGTATTATATCTTATTGTTGTTTCACTGTTGTGTGCTGTGTACTTGTATCTTCCAGTTTGCTTTCCCGTGTTGTTCGTGAGGTTATCTTTCCTTTCACGAGGTAGTGGTCGCTGCCACATGAAGCCCCTCTTTGGACTCTTACATCTAGGAAGTTTAATCTAGATCTCTGACGTATTATCATATAGTCGATAATACTTTTTAAATCTCTTGTTGTTTGTCTCCACGTATATTTATGAATATCCCTATGCTGGTAGTGTCTGTTTAATATTGTAAGGTTGTTTTGTTCACATATCTCTATAATTCTTCTTCCGTTGTCGTTAGTAACTTCTTCGCCATATTTTCCTACCACTTTATCGTGTTCTTTTCTTCCTATTCTTCCATTTAGATCACCCAAAAGTAATATCTCTCTTGATGTTCTAATTTTGCGTATTTCCTCATTTAGTTGTTCAAAAAATGAATCCTTGTTATTAGCCAGATCGTCGTCGTTTACAGCGTATACCCCCAGTAAGGTTGTGTTATTACCTAGTATTTTGAGATTCATCTTTATGATTCTTTCACTAATCGGTTCCCAGGTGGTTATGAATTTCCTTAGTTTTCTGTGTATTAGTATGGATACGCCTTGTTTTGCTCTATCTTCTTTGGGCACTCCACTATAAAAGTGATCGTAATGCCCCCAACTTTCGGAGCTTTTTCCTTTCTTCTTTGTTTCCGTCAGTAGTGCAATTTCGACTCGAAGATTTTCTAATTCATTTACAACTTCATTTACTTTCCTGGAGAGACCTTGTATGTTCCATGTACTACATATCCTTGTCCTTCTTCTTTACTTTCTAAAAATCATATGGATTTCTTGAAAAGGGCGACATAAACACAACAATAAATCAATTTAACCGACAAATATTTCTATGAAGAAAATAAATAATCGATGATTTTATTTGACAAACTGGGTTATTTAATTAACTCTAAATTAAAATGGATTTTGTCACCAACACAGAGTCGAACGATTTTACAACGCAACTGTAACGAAAAAATCTAATTGACTCTGCACGTAAGCTTTAATTGCGTCTTATGTCGACACAGTGCTTGATAAAGCTTGCAGATTGCAGCACCTTTCAGGGCAAAACCGGCATAAATGATTTATCCCGATTATCAGGTTTTACTCTACTTTGTCCTCATGAATATTCATTGATAGGCATATTAAGATAACAATGAGAACATTTTTTCGTTTACTCTAGTTTTATAGTAATTCTCTCTATATTTAGGCAAATCTTCAATTTCACGTAATCTTGGAGTGAACAGTAATAATATTAAGACCCTAGAATTTACTACATATATATATCTATATATACATATATATATATACATATATATATATATATATATATATATATATATATATATATATATATATATATATATATATATATATATTTTTTTTTATATTTTACGTGTTCTTGGAATTAGATCATTAAAACTGTTCTTGGTTCTGTTATATATTTATTAACGTTTCGACCTTCGGAAGAGGTCTTCTTCAAAATTTGCTCTAAAAGATTACATTAGAAGAATTAAATATAGCTAGTTTTAATCCGTTTGTTGTATATTTCGGGGTTAAATATTTGTGTTTTTTCGTAGTTTTTAATTTAATAAAATTAACTGTATACATTAATGAGGGCCTTACCTTAGAAAGTAGTTCATTTTGTTGGGTGTTGAGTTTAAAACACTATTTATATCACATTTTTTCTTTCTACAAACAACCCACTTAACTTGAGGGACTTTATATGACTGGTAGGTAGATACGGTTTAGGTTATTCACATCTGTTTTTTCGTTTATTGCAGTGGGTGTCAACCGAATATGAACGGATTCGAGAATTTCTCTTTTTTTTTGTATTTATTTCGGTGTTGATAATTTTTATGTTTTTGAAATCAAAGGTATGGCTTTTATTTATTTCATGATTCGTGAGGGCTGTACTATTTTTTTTGTCGTATTTATGGCCTTTGATTCTATTTTCTAGATATTGGCTTGTTTGTCCGATGTATGTTCCTTCGCAGTTATTACATTTGATTTCGTAGACTATGTTACTTTTTTTATTATTTGGGGTTTTGGTTTTAAGCGTGGAAAAATTGGATGAGAGCAGATTATATGATTTATGACATAACCGGATTTTGTAGTTTTCATAAAGTTTTTTGAGTGGTTGGGATAGGCCATTTATAAACGGTAGTGCAATATATGTTTTATGGTTGTTGTTGGATGGTTTTTTACTTATTGGGGTATTGTAAAAGTTATGTATTCGTTGTTTGAAGATTTTGTTTATAAGGTACATCGGATATTTGTTAAGCGTTAATGCTTCTTTAGCTTTGGTTATTGCACTCTCTCTGTATTCTGTGTCAGGAAGCTTGATTGCTCTATCTGCTAGACCTATGATTACAGATTTTTTTTGTGAATTCGGGTGGTGTGATTCATAATTAAGGTATCTAGAAGACCATGTATTTTTAGTGTACCATTCAGTTTTTATATTTTCATTATTGTGGTGTAAAGTTACATCTAAGAAATTTATCTTATTGTTGTCTTCTGTTTCGAATGTGAATTGAATGTTTTTTTGTGGTATCCGTTGAATTTTTTGTATGATATAATTAATTTGGTTTTTGGGTATAGCAGTCAAGCAATCATCAACGTATCTATAAAAAAATGGAATGTTGAAGTTTAATTTTGGTATGATATCAGTTTCTAAGTCTTCCATTACTAATTGTGCAATTACGCTGGAAATAGATGCTCCCATTGCGCACCCATCTATTTGTTCGTAAATTTTATTTTCGTATTGGAAATACATAGATTTTAGAATAAGTTCTGTTGCATTTATAAATTCACTCATAGGGATGTCGGTGAATTGTTTAATTTTATCCCAGTTTTTCTTAATGGTTTTAACGGCTAATGCTATGGGTATACTGGTATATAGTGATATAACGTCAAGTGATATTAAGATATAATTATTTGGAAGTTTTATGTTTTTAAGTTTATCTTTAAATTGGAAAGAATCTTTAATGTAGTGGTCATTTTTATATAAGATTTTATGTAAGATATCTTTCAAGTGTTTGGAAAGTGAAGCATATGGGTAGTGGATACATGATACAATGGGTCGTAATGGAACGTTTTCTTTATGGAGTTTAGGAAGACCGTATATTTTTGGTGGAACTGCATTTCGAATTTTCAGTGATTTGATTGATGATCAGTGATTGATATATATATATATATATATATATATATATATATATATATATATATATATATATATATATATATATATGTATATATATATATATATATATATATATATATATATATATATAAGTATATATATTTATATATATATATATATATATATATATATATATATATATATATATATATATATATATATATATATATATATATATATATATACAAGGTGTACAAGTATAAAATGCGGATTTCAGACACCAGATGGTGCACCAATGCAGTTTGTGCTATAAAGATTTGACACTGTGCCATTTTGTTGTGTCATCAACAAGTGTCAGACGCGCATGAGTGATAAATTGGAAAAGTGTGTGCATAGTGTTGTGTTGTTGTGTTCAATATGTCAAAATTTATACAGAACCAAGAGCATTCGCGGACACCATTAATTTTTTGTTTTCATTTGAAGAAAACTGCTGTTGAATTATACCGATTACTTCGAGAAGCTTATGGTGAACATGCTCCATCGCAAGATATGTGTGAATGATGGTTTCGGCGTTTCAAAAGTGGTGACTTCGATGTTGCAGAAACATAGAAAACCGCCAAAAAAATACGAAGATGTGGAATTGCAAGCATTGTTGGACGAAGATAGTTCGCAAACACAAAAACAACTCGCCGAGCAACGGGGCGTTAGTCAACAAGCTGTTTCCATTCGGCTACGAGAGATGGAAAAGATTCAGAAGACCGGTAGATGGGTCCCACATGAGTTGAACGACAGGCAAATGGAAAAGCGCAAAAATACGTGTGACATTTTGCTCGCTCGGTACAAAAGGAAGTCGTTTTTGCATCGTATATTTACAGGGGATGAGAAGTGGATTTATTTTGAGAATCCCAAGCGCAAAATATCATGGGTAGATCTAGGCGCTCCATCCACATCGACCGCAAGACCGAATCGCTTTGGCAGAAAGACGATGCTCTGTGTTTGGTGGGACTAGAGGGGCGTGGTCTATTATGAGCTGTTAAAATCTGGGGAAACGGTTAATATTAAACGTTACCAACAACAATTGACCGATTTGAACCATTCATTGCTTGAAAAAAGGCCAGAATATCGAAAGAGGCAAAACAAAGTCATTTTTCTTCATCACAATGCTCCATCACATACAGCAAAACTAGTTCGCGACACGCTGGAAGCACTCAGCTGAGAAGTTCTGCCCCATGCGGCTTACTCACCAGACTTGGCTCCTTCCGATTACCACTTGTTTGCATCAATGGGTTCGTACGAAGATGTGAAAAAATGACTCGATTAATGCTTCCTAGCAAAAGGGGAAGATTTTTACTGGCGTGGTATTCACAAATTGCCCGAAAGATGGGAAAAATGTATAACAAGCGATGGAGCATACTTTGAATAAAGAACTTTTTATCATTCTTAGAAACTATAATTAGGCAGTGTGTTCAGGAAATACCTCCCGAGTTTGTGAAAAATTCCGTCAAAGAAATTTCTAGAAGAACCAATCGTTGCATTGAACGAAACGGTGGAGACACAATGTAGAATATTGCAATATGCGTGTATTTGATACAAAGTATTTATTAAATAGGTTAAAATAGCCAGTTGTTAATTTAGCGTCTATAGAAAGAAACATTACATTGTTAAAAATTTAAATGCATTACTAAAAAGATCAAAATGTAAGATTTGTGTTAATTTACAATCGTTTAAGTGTGTTCACTATCAAAATACGTAAGCGAGAAACATTTTTCTATTTAAAAACAAAAGCTACGCGAACTTTGCATCAAATATGATTCCTGATAATGTGTGAATTTTAATATTCTTTAAAAAAATTACGGACACGACTTTATTTTGTTCTTAAATAGATTACAGGTGCCTAGTTTTTGACAAATTAAATGATTTAAATAAGGTTGCAATAAATCAAGATGAAAAACAATTGCCGAAATGTCAAAAAACTTCCAAAAATTCAAAATTGTAGTAAGCCGTTGAAATTTGACAAACAGATCTAGAATCACAAAGAAAACCATTTTGTCTAATAACTTTTTTTAAAATTTGGCCAAATTATACGTTTTTTTTCAAAAATTTTTACGAAAATGTCATTTTTGAGAGATGACGTCATGCATAAAAATGACTTACTATACTTTATTTCTGATATTATTTGAAGCACAAATGGATACCATAACCAGATCTGGGCTGAAGTGTTTATTTAAAAAAAAGCCAATTGTCACCCTGTATATATATATATATATATATATATATATATATATATATATATATATATGTATGTATGTATATATATATATATATATATATATATATATATATATATATATATATATGTATGTACATATATATATATATATATATATATATATATATATATATATATATATATATATATATATATGTATATATATATATATATATATATATATATATATATATATATATATATATATATATATATATATATATATATAAAGTTTGAATTGGTAGAGAATTTGAAATGATGGAGATTGCCGTAAATGTACTAATAAATTTCAAATAAATTTGCATTATATATATATATATATATATATATATATATATATATATATATATATATATATATATATATAAATTTATCAGTACATTTACGGCAATCCCCATCACTTCAAATTCGCTACCAATTCAGACTCTTGATATTTAGATTTTATCTGGTTCATTTTCGTTATTATTACATATTTATGTAACATTAAGGATTTTTGGAAACTCATCTCAGTGCTCTCTAGTTTCATTTATCTAGGCGGGATTTATGTTTGAGACGTACTGTCATTTGAGGTGTTGAGATAACTCTAGTTAGTAACCAAGTATTTCATTTTATTTTCAAACGTGATTTATTTAATAATCAATTCATCTTTTTGTCAAGAATTGTACAACCCCTATTCCATCAAAATTTTCTTTACTTTATTTATGCATACCTACCTTAATGGAAACTCGATGCCTATAAGGTTATAGATATCATTTATTTGGACTTTTCTTTAGGGGAAGAGTCTGCCGCTGAGGGTGCATAAATAAAATTCTTATTGCTTTCTAAATTTAACATATTTGCCCCTATCACATAACTTCTACATCTTGACTTAATTCTATACTACTAATACTTTTCCAAATTTGCTATAATTATGTTACGGCGTAGAAAATTTTATTATTACTTTAGGGAAACCATTCTCATAATTATTATTTCCTTAATCACCTTCGTTTTGCCGACGACTCAGTGCTGATAAGTAACGATCTCCATGAACTGTCGACGATGCTCAACCATTAAATGATGCATCAAAGAGAGCGAATTTGTCTATGAACCTTGACAAAACCAAAATAATGGCAACTGGTCAAGTTTATGTTGACAATACAAACATAAAGGTGAAGGGCCGAAGAGTAGGTTAAGCCTGGGCTGCATTCAGAAAGTTGAGTCATGTTTTGAAGAACACCAGATTGCCGATCCACCTGAGGTGGAGAGGATTTGATACGTGCATATTGCTAGTATTGAGACAGTGACTTTGTCTCAGAGAAGTGCTAACAAGTTGAAAATAGCGCAGAGAGCGATGAAGAGAACGATGCTCGGCGTTACCCAAAGGGACCGAGTAAGGAATGAGGACATCAGAGTCAGGCACGGGTTCACTGATTTGATCGGGAGAGCAGCAAAATTAACATGGCAGCAGGCGGAACCCATAGCTCGAGGTCCTAACGACAAAGCGGCGTTTGAGTTGGCGTCCAAGAATATCTACACGGGGCGCAGGACATCCCCAGCTCCGATGGCCCGCCTAGGACCGCAGAGCGGAAAGGAGTGGAGAAGGCCTGCCTTCAGACGTAGACAACAACGGTGTGAAAAAAAGAAGTAGGTATAAAGCAAACTTTTACTGGATTTGACTAAATATTAATAATTTTTTCATTTCTTTGGCCCATTACAGGAGCTCGCGGGGCCAGTTCGTTAAAAATACAATTTATTGATGCCCATTTCATTGATACAAATTTCTAATAGTAACTAAGCCAATTGGTGGTACGAATCTAACCTGAACCGGGCTGACGGTTATAAACTTGCGTGCATAGAAATCGGCCCATTGTGAACTTTTGACTTTAACTATATTTTTTTAAAAAAATTATTCATCAGATCAAAAAAAGAAATATGCTGTTTGAAAGACAATTTAATATGCTTAAATGTGAGTATAAATTTACGAAAACTTATTTCGACTTCCTATGTTTAATATAGTGAAATTAATGCATTAAGCAAATTAAGCTTTTTTTTATTATTAACATAAATAGGGTTATTGACAATTTAAAACTTAAAACTTAATTTTTTAATAATGGGTATGACCTCCTCTTGCCCTAATAACATCTCTCATACGATTAGGCAAAGATCTAATCAAGTTTGCTATTGTTTCTTGAGGGATGTTAAACCACTCTTCTTCTACTGCAACAATAAGCTCTGCGATCGAGTTTGGGGTATGAAGTCTAGCTCGAATTCTTCGTTTTAACTCATCCCATAAATGTTCGATCGGATTTAGATCAGGACTGTATGCTGGCCACTCCATAACCCGAAAACCGACTTCTGCAATGTAATCTTGCACGATTCTTGCGGTGTGCGGCCTTGCATTGTCATGCATAAAGGTAAATTCGTCTCCAATGTAGTCGACGTAAGGTACCACATAAATTGCTAAAATCTCCTCGATATATCTAGCAGCCGTTAAACCTCTTCTTCCGTGAACACGGTCGCCCCTACGAATGAACTCAGGGTCGGTTCGTGCTCCTATAGAAATTGCACCCCAGATCATACAGGAACCACCTCCATAAGCACTCCGCTCTTCAAAGCAGCAATCTGCAAATCGCTCTCTTGGTCTTCGGTACACTTTCCTTCTTCGGTCGCTACCATGGAGGCATATTCTGGTCTCATCTGAGAACAGAACAGATCCCCATTGTTCCAACGTCCAATTCAGATGATCCCGTGCAAAACGCAGGCGGGCTTGCCGATGAGCTGGAGTAAGTTTTGGACCAATCGCAGGTGTTTTAGGGGTCAGGTTATTTTCCTGCAGTCTTCGTCTTACTGTCCACTGACTAATAGCCACTCCTCGCACCTCACGGAGCTGTCGTTGCACTTGAACGGCATTAAGGTGACGATTTCTTAATGTTGATGACACAATAAAGCGGTCATCACGAGCGCCTTCTGCCTGTTCCAGGTCGCCTATGAAAGGATCCAGTCTCCTCATAACGTTTGCACACTCTTCGAACCGCTGCGCGTGTCATATTCAATTGTCTAGCAACAACTCGCTGACTTAAGTCCATTTTCGATTAAAGCAAAAACTTTTTGTGGTGTAGTATGCATTAAACTAACACACTTAAACACTACTGAGATTATGAAAAACGAATTAATATGCAAATTTCAGTTGCAAACGCAATAATTTTAATATTTGACAAATTTGTTATTTTCGTTACAATCACCACATAAACACGTTTCATTTGTTTACCGGTTGCTACGCATATAAACGATAAGCCTTCTTGATAAATTTATACTCACATTAAATTGTCTTTCAAACAGCATATTTCTTTTTTTGATCTGATGAATAATTTAAAAAAAATATATAGTTAAAGTCAAAAGTTTACAGTGGGCCGATGTCTATGCACGTTAGTGTAGGTTCGACAGTCTAGAATTTGGAACGTTTATAGTTAACCCACAACCTATAGAAATCTCTTTGGGTAAAGGGCTGAATACTAAACTGTTTCATTTGGATATAAAGATATTTCAGATTCAGCTTCGAAAATTTTCGTATGGTTGGCATAGGGGATCTGATGATTAAATTTGATTTGACACTGAGTTTTATTCCTCATATAACCGAGGTAACGTCTAGGTCTCTGAGGATGCTTGGGTTCATCAGGGGTTGCTCATCAGAATTTTCATCCATTACCTCTATAAAAATGCTGTACTATTTGTTGGTTAGGTCTCTCTTGGAATATTGCTTATATGTGTGGTACCCATCTTTTGCTTGCCATGTTAGGAGCTTGGAGCTTGTTCAGAGTAAATTTCTACGTCATATTAATTTTAAATTTTTTAACAATGATGCTTTTAGTTATTCAAAACTGACATCTATATTAAACTTGAATAGTCTGTCTAACCGGAGAGTTCAACGTGATCTTGTAATGTTCTTTAAAATTTTAAATTCCATTGTAAATTGTCCAGAACTTTTAACTCAGATTAATTTGTATGCCCCTCTAGACATACCAGATCTACGTTGTCCTTCTTCAAACCTTATCATAAGACAACTGTGGAGCTAATACCTTCATGACAAGATCTATGGGCATTGTAAATAACTAGACTTTTTCTCCAGCTCCTTATCTCTTTTTAAGAGATAGATCGGGGTTCTTTTTTGAATTTCTTAGTTTTAAGTGTCATTTATAGATGTAAACTTTTGTATTTTGTTTTTACGAGTTGAATGGGCATGTCCCGTAAATAAATAAATAAATAAATAAATATGAATTTGGCTTACTTTTTACAGTTATTAATTATTGGAACAAATCCTATATCATCTATAATATATATAAAATGCAACGTCTCTCTGTCTGTTTGTCTGTCTGTCCGTTAGTGCGCTTATCACTGGAGAACCCCATATCCGATTTACGTATTTTTTTTTTTCAAAACATTCATATATTCTCTGGCCAGGTTATAGGCTATATTTTATTACGATAGGCAGCATAACGAATGAGCAGTGACGATAATAGTGAATGAAGTCGGAAAAAAGTTTGCCGCTAGCGCGTTCCTTTGCAATACACAGCCTAAACCATTAAATATGGAAGAATATTATGTAGCAGAGAATATTTATAGTCTATAATCTATAATATATATAAAATGCAATGTCTCTCTGTCTGTCTGTCTGTCCATTAGTGCGTTTATCACGCGAGAACCACTTATCCGATTTACCCGTCTTTTTTTAAATTCATACATATATTCTTCGGCCAGGTTATATAATAATAATAATAATAATAATCTATATCTATAATATATATAAAATGCAACGTCCGTCTGTGTGTCTGTCTGTCCGTTAGTGTGCTTATCCCTCGAGAACCAATTATCCGATATACGTAATTTTTAAAATTCATATATATGTTCTCTGCCCAGGTTATAGATATATATTTTATTACATCTACGATATATATATATATATATATATATATATATATATATATATATATATATATATATAAAATGCAACGTATCTCTGTCTGTCTGTCTGTCCGTTAGTGTGCTTATCACTGGAGAACCGCTTATCCGATTTACGTACTTTTTTTTTTTAAAACATACATATGTTCTCTGGCCGGGTTATCTATAATCTTATATCTATAATATATATATAAAATGCAACGTCTCTCTGTCTATCTGTCTCTCTGTCTGTCTGTCTGTCTGTCCGTTAGTGCGCTTATCACTGGAGAACCACTTATCCAATTTAAGTGCTTTTTTTTAAAACATACGAGTACATATGTTCTCTGGCCAGGTTATCTACAAAATATATATAAAATGCAACGACTCTCTGTCTGTCTATCTGTCTCTCTGTCCGTTAATACGTTACGTGCTTTTTTTTTAAAACACACATATGTTCTCTGGCCAAGTTAGAGGATATATTTTATTGCGTTAGGTAACATAAAGAATAAGCAGTGACGATAATAGTGAATCAAGTCGGAAAAAAGGTTACCGTTAGCGCGTTCTCTTGCAGTACACTGCCTAAACCATTAAATATGGAACAATATCATGTTGCAAAGAATATAATGTATATAAAATGCAACGTCCCTCTGTCTGTCTCTCTGGCCGTTAGCGCGCTTATCACTTGAGAACCACTTATTCGATTTACGTGTTTTTATAAATTTATACATATGTTCTATATAATTCGATATAAACCTAGATAACGGGAGATAAGGTGAGATAAGGGGAGATAAGTATAACTAATGGGAGATAAGGAGAAATAATGGGAGATGAGCGGAGATAAGTCTAGATAATGGGAGTTATGGTGAGATAATGGGAGGTAAGGAGAAATAATGGGAGATAAGAAGAAATATTGCGAGATAAGTCGCGATAAGCTTAGATAATGGGAGATAAGGTGAAATAATGGGAGATATGGAGAAATAATGGGAGATAAGGAGAAATAATGGGAGATGAGCAGAGATAAGCCTAGATAATGGAAATTATGGAGAGATAATGGGAGATAAGGAAAAATAATGGGAGATAAGGGGAAATAATGGCAGATATTTTATTACGTTAGGTAACATAAGGAATAAGCAGTGACGATAGTAGTGAATCACGTCCACGCGAGCGGAGCCGCGGGCACGGCTAGTTTGAATATGGAAAAAAATAAATGTTTACAATAACCTTTAGTCAGTCGACACTTCCAATTTTTAGTCAAACTCGTACTGGAGTCGATAGTTATTGACTCTTCTTCTTGAAGTGCCATATCCGATACAGATGTAGGCGACCCTTTCGCCTTTGCCTGCGGTTGGTGCCTTTTTAGGTATTTCCACAGACAAAGGGGACCTACAGTTTAATGCCGGTTCCGAACGGCCAAAGTGAGAGGGCTTTACTAGGTATAATACTACGGATGGCTTACCATTACCTTCCCGAAAGAGGCGTCCCTGACCCTTTCGGGTCTTTAGTCATTATCTAATTTTAATATAAATAGATATTTAGCTTCTGTGAAATTGTATTTACCTAAGTGTAATACCATGACAGGTATATTTTTAATTGCATAAAAAATTTGTTATCTTGTCTCTTCCAGTCAGATAAAACGTTTCATTCGTGCCATATACGCTTATTTATTATTGTTATTATTTTTAGTCCCGATTAAGGCTATCTATCATGTTAAAATCCTGTGTTCAGAGTAAAATTTTAAAAAGGCTGCCAGATGATCGACCTATAACTGCCATACAGGTAGGTTATTTTTAGTTTTGCTAATATTTAATTCTACTAATTACTCTAAGAAGCTATTTTAAACCAAAATTTGGAATATGGACATTAACATTTTTATTAGTTTCTAAATTACACATTCTTGTCAGTCAATTGGGGTTATTGGAATAGTCATTTAATCATCTTTCCGATATAAAAAAGATACTAATAAATTATGCTGTACAGTAATACCCCGCTTAGCGCGACCCCGTTACGCGCGGTTTCACTATAACGCGAATTTCAAATACCCCGCTTAGCGCGACCCCGTTACGCGCGGTTTCACTATAACGCGAATTTCAAATTTCGCGCTCATGTAGTCATTAACTTCTCTATGGTCGCGGGGGGATCCCCGCTTTCTCTGAATATTCTCTTTGAAGAATTGGGAATTCCCTGTCCTTCGACTTTGTTCTATGGGGATTTCCTCGTTCGTTTCGTGTGTTCATTTGTTCCGTAATGTTAGTTCGGTCGGCTGGCAGTTTTGTTTTAATATTTATTGGAGATACATACATACATAATTTAACCCTACGTTAAAAATGCCGCCTGTAAAGAAAAAAGAGCGTAAAAGCGTCACTTTGGAATTGAAGATGAAAGTGTTAAGAAGAATGGAAAATGGAGGCAAAGCAACAATTGTTGGGAGAGATTTTGGACTCTCAGAATCGACTGTGAGAACGATTTATAAAAATCGGGAAAAAATTAAAATCTCCAGCGAAGGTTCAACACCTATAAGTGCAACAAAACTTTCTCGTTCGAGATCATCTATCTTAGAAAGAATGGAGAAATTACTGTCAGTCTGGATCGAAGATTTGAATAAGAAGAACACACCACTAAGTCAAGATCTCATATGCACAAAAGCAAAATCTTTGTATGAGATGCTGAAAACAAAAGAAGGAGAAGGGAGTGCCACTCCGACTTTTGCTGCCAGCAGAGGCTGGTTCCATCGGTTCAAGCAGCGTTCTAATCTTCACAATATCCACATAACAGGCGAGGCGGCCAGCGCGGACATTCAAGCTGCAGCTGAGTTTCCAGACAAGTTTCAAGACTTCGTTAGACGAGAGAAAATTCCTGCTTGTCTCATCTTCAATGTTGATGAGACCGCACTTTACTGGAAAAAAATGCCATCTCGAACATTCATTTCTAAGGAAGAACGTCAAGCCAGTGGTTTCAAAGCTGCGAAAGATCGACTAACACTTCTGCTGGGTGGTAATGCCACTGGTGATTTCAAACTGAAACCTTTACTAGTGTACCATTCAGAAACACCCCGTGCAATGCGAGGCACAGACAAGACAAGTCTACCAGTTGTGTGGCGATCAAACAGAAAGGCGTGGGTTACACGGGAAATTTTTCAAGAATGGTATTCTAATAGTTTTTGCCCATCAGTCAAATCATACTGTGACAGAAATGGGCTTGAACCTAAAGTTATATTACTCTTAGACAATGCCCCAGGACATCCAACCTCACTTGATACGCCCAGAGACTTAAAAGTGTACGTAAAGTTCCTTCCACCAAACACTACGTCAATATTACAACCTATGGACCAGGGAGCAATAGCAAACTTCAAAGCTTATTACCATCGCCGCACTTTTAGCCAACTAATTCATGAAACTGACGGGGAAGGAAGACAGTCTATGCGAGAGTGGTGGAAGTCATACAACATTATGAAGTCTATTCACAACATAGAAGAGGCTTGGAAGGAAGTTAAAATGAGTTGTATGAATGGGGTGTGGCGTAATCTTTGGCCAGATGTAGTGGAAGCACCTAGAAGAATTGTCCAGATGCAGAGACAAGTGCTTGAAGACATTGCTGCAATGATTGAGGGGTCTGAACTTGAAGATGTCACGGTAGAAGATCTCGTAGAACTTGTAGCAACGCACGACGATCCTATTAGCAATGAAGATCTGATCGAGTTACAGAATAATCCTATCTACGAGGAGGAAGAACAAGTAGAAGAGAAAGTTTTATCTTCAGGGGAAATACAAAATGCACTTTCAAAAATTTATTCAGGTTTGGACATATTGCAGAGTATAGACAATAATGATGACCGTGTCTTGACCGTGTGTCAAACAATTAAAAACAGTGTTGGGTGTTATGAACGTATTTTACAAGAACGTAAACAAAACGTTACCCAAAAGACAATAGATGTATTTTTCCGTAAAAAATAAGAGTATGTATTGCATAAAGTGTTCTTAGAATTAAAGTGATTGATTAAAATGATTTGTATTTTTTTGTATTAAATTTTGACTATGTTTAATCATAAACCTCGATATACGCGAATTTCAGTTAACGCGATTTTTTTCGGAACGTATCCCTCGCGTAAAGCGGGGTATTACTGTATTTATTTATTTTATTATTTTTTCTAAGCCGAGATACGAACTCGAGTCGTTGGCGTAGAAAGCAGACCGCTTAACCATTACGCTATGGTCGGCTCTTGATGATCTTATTGACTCTTACAAAATTAAATTTTTAATTTCAACGAGCTAATAACAAAATATTAATATTGATGGTAATGAATTGAAATCGCTTTTTAAACAGCTTTTTGTTTTTGTTTTCCAGCGATAACTTTTTTCTTTGAAATTTAATCCTTTACGCTCGTTAAATATCACGCTGTGAGAGCTCTAGCTAACAAGTCAATAAAAAACTTATCAATTTATAAAAATATTAAGGGTTTTCTTAATTTTTTAATTTTAAACTGAATGATACTTATAGTTGTTATTTAAAATTTAGGTATTTTATAAGGATTAGAACAAAAATAAAATTAATATTAGTGCAGTAAAAAAAAAATCAGAACAATGATGAGATGAGCATAGTTTAGATACAGCAATATTATGATTTTATTCTCTCTGAGGTGTCACCAGCAGTATTGTCCTTAGTTTTGGACCTGCTCTTTTGTTTATGAATAACGGGAGTTTTCAAAACGCGTTTTTAGTGTTTCGTACGGAACACTTATAAGATCACTTCGGTGTCTGTCTGTCTGTCTGTCTGTCACACCCGATTTTCTCCAAAACTATTTGACATAGAAAGGTGAAATTTGGTAATAATATAGGAATTGATGGCCTCATCAGAGCCATGTAGTTTTGAGAAGTAAATTTTGACTTAAGGGGTTAGTTTTGGGGGGTGAAGTCGGAAGTGAAAAAAAAATTTTTTTACTAGGTCATCGAGTGTGGTGTCAAATGAAAGCTTGTGAAAACACGAGTAAAAAATATATATATAATATTATACTTGCGCGCACTTTTCTTCGTATTATTTTTAAAAATTCGCGAAAAATCGCTGTCCCGGGCCTTATCTCGAAAAGTACTTATCAAAAAATTTCGAAAAAAATTCTCGAATATTCTCCACGGGGTGTAGATTGAACGAAAATTATCACGAGTGCATTACCTATAATAATTTATATGGTATATAAAAAAAACAAAAATTTCAAGGTCATCAGATTTCAGTAAAGATTGGAAACAAACTTTGTTGAAAACTCATTTGGGGTGTGTTTTGTGAAGTCACTGATCATTTTATACCACCCTAACAAAAATTTTTATTTTAAAAACAATCAACGTACGGAACACTAATTGTGCAAGTTCAACTTGCACTTGACCGGTTTTATTTGAGCTTAAAATGTTAATAACTCCGGTTATATCAGTCAGATCGAGACAAACGAAAAACTAAACTCTTTATAATGAAATTTCCAACAAATCCTCGTTAGCTTTAAATCGCTCAAATGTGTACCAAGTGAACAAGTATGAAATGCGGATTTCAGACAACAAATGGTGCACTAATGCAGTTTGTGCTATAAAGATTTGACACTGCGCCATTTTGTTGTGTCATTAACAAGTGTCAGACGCGCACGAGTAATAAATTGGAAAAGTGTGTGCATAGTATTGTGTTCTTGTGTTCAATATGTCGAAATTTATACCGAACAAAGAGCATTCGCGGACAGCATTAATTTTTTGTTTTCATTTGAAGAAAACTGCTGTTGAATCATACCGATTACTTTGGGAAGCTTATGGTGAATATGCTCCATCGCAAGATACGTGTAAACGATGGTTTCGGCGTTTCAAAAGTGGTTACTTCGATGTTGCAGACAAGGAACGTAGAAAACTGCCAAAAAAATACGAAGATGTGGAATTGCAAGCATTGTTAGACGAAGATGTTCCGCAAACACAAAAACAACTTGCCGAGCAATTGGGCGTTAGTCAACAAGCTGTTTCCAATAGGCTACGAAAGATGCGAAGGATTCAGAAGACCGGTAGATGGGTACCACATGAGTTGAACGACAGGCAAATGGAAAAGCGCAAAAACACGTGTGACATTTTGCTCGCTCGGTACAAATGGAAGTCGTTTTTGCATGGTATAGTTACAGGGGATGAAAACTGGATTTATTTTGAGAATTCCAAGCGTAAAAAATTATGGGTAAACCCAGGCGCACCATCCACATCGACCGCAAGACCGAATCGCTTTGGCAGAAAGATTATGCTCTGTGCCAGAGGGGCATGCTCTATTATGAGCTGTTAAAACCTGGGGAAACGATTAATACTAAACGTTACCAATAACCGATTTGAACTGTTCGCTGCTTGAAAAAAGGCCAGAATACCGAAAGAGGCAACACAAAGTCATTTTTCTTCATGACAATGCTCCATCACATACGGCAAAACCAGTTCGCGACACATTGGAACTTCTACCCCATGCAGCTTACTCACCAGACTTGACACCTTCCGATTACTACTTGTTTACATCGATGAGTCACGCACTTGCTGAGCAGTGCTTTGGTTCGTACGAAGATGTGAAAAAATGGCTCGATGGATGGTTCGCAGCAAAAGAGGAAAATTATACTGACTTGGTATTCACAAATTGCCCGAAAGTTGGGAAAAATGTATAACAAGCGATGGAGCATACTTTGAATAAAGTACTTTTTATCATTCTTCCGAATGTAACATGTTTTTTCAGAAAAATATCCGCATTTCATACTTGTATACCTTGTACATAACCTACAAAATTGAAAAAAAACAGGTAAAAATCTGTTTTTTTTTTTTCATTTTATTGTACAGGTCGACTAAGTGAACCGATCGGCTCGAAATTTTCAGAAAATATTCCTTCTGTTATAGGCAAAAATACCCTGAAATGTGTGTACAAAAATATTAAACTCAGTGGACAAAATTGAATTTGTCATTTAAAATTTGAATTATCCTCCATTTTATGCCATTTTCGTTCAAAATGGATTTTTTTTTTAAATTCAGGTCTCGAGGTCAGCTTTCCGATGCCATTAAGAAAAGAAATTTTTAGAGTCATTTTAATCGTTTTTTTTACACTTATTTATTACTCAAATAACAACAATTGACATTTAAAAAAAATTCTCAATTTTTTCAAAATGACCGAAAAACGCATTTGTTTTTATTTAATTAATACACAAATGTAAAAAAAAAAAAAAAAAACGGTCAAAATAACTCCACTTTTTTTTATGGCATCGAAAAGCTGGCGTCAAGACCTAAATTTTGAAAAAAAAGATCCAAATGGCATAAAATGGCGGGCAACTCAAATTTTAAATAACAAATTCAAACGTGCCCACTGGGTTCAATATTTTTGAACAAAAATTTTAGGATATTTTTGCTATAACAAGAGGCATATCTTCTGAAAGTTTCAAGCCGATCGGTTCACTTAGTCGGCCGGTGCAATAAAATGAAAAGAAAACAGTTTTTGCCTGTTTTTTTTTTCAATTTTATAGGTTATACATAAACTGACCATTTATTTTTGAACTCAAAACGGGACATAAGTTTTTATACCCAAGTTAGCAGGTTAACAATGAAAATAAACACAACTTCTTAATTTTCTTTATTTAGAAAAAGTGTAACTTAATGCAATTAGTATTGACTGTTATTATATTCATATTAATTATAATTATTTTTATTATAACAAGTTATGAAAAATAAAAATCAATCACCAGTTAACCAGCTTTATTGAAGCAAAGTTCCTCTGACAGAAATTATTAAATTATATGCACCATATTTTTTTTAATTGTATTTATATTTATCAGAGGAACAAATTTGCTTTAATAAAGTTGGTGATGATTTTAAATAAGAATAAAATTCTTGGCACGTTTTTTTTTATATTGACCTTAGTTATCAACATCGCTTTCAGAACTGGTACCTCTAAGTGATTTTTTTTCAGACGTCCACAATTTATTCATAAGAGAAAAGACTCTTTCTACTGGAGCATTTGTACCAGGTAGACATAAAATATATTCAATTAAAATACAAAAATTTTCATGTTGTAGATTGTTGGTGCGAAAGTGTTTGAATACTTCCACCCAACGAGTTTTCTGTGGAGACTTTTAAATTATCCCATTCGGTAATTTTTTGGGAAGTGACGTAGCTTGAAATTAATGTAAATTCGTCAAATACTTCTGTATCTTTGTTACAGGGAAAATATCCCTTTTTAATCAATACATCCAGCGCTTTTTGAATATCTTCCCATGCGGTACTTTTCTTAAATCTGCCCAATGAAATATCTCCATTTCTTTAGTAAGAAAGCAAGTCCACTGTTCCAGATATTCACGGCTTGTTTTATAAAATTCTGTGGCCGTATTTTTCACAAACTCTTCATCAATATTAGTGCCATTATCTTTTAATTTCACAATTAAACTACGAACAGTAAATGGAAGAAACTGGTTGATCTGTTTCTGAGACAAATTGTCTTTGAGATGATTGATTTCTTTTGCAGCCTCAATTGCCGACACAGTCTGACGTTCAACCTTCAATACAGCTTGGTGAAAACTTGCTGACTGAGCGTGTAAAAAATGAAGCCATAATTCTGATATGGGATCATCAAAAAAGTTTTTTAACAATTTCGGACATTTTTCAATGGTCAAAAAATAGTCTTTTAACGGCTGGTACATTTTTAAAACTCTCTCCAAGGCAGGCATAAGCGCAAGCCACCTGGTTTTACTGTAGCCGAGCATTTGGTGATGTTCTATTTTAGCTTCAGCGCAAAACTCCTTTAGAGCTTCAACTCGAACCGTGTAAATATAAAAAAATGAATATATTTTTACGATAATGCTTTTGTAATCTAAAGGTAGACCATCTGCAGCAGATTTTATTGCATTGTGAATTATTTGGGCTCCACATCCAATACCTATCAACGGTTTTTTCAGAGATGATTGTAATTTTGCTAATACATTATTAGTTCCTCACCTAGCTACACCCCCAAAATTGACATTAGCATTGTCGCCACAAAATGCCACGACTTTATTTGACAAATTATTATCTGTCAATACTTGGTGTAAATAGTCGACTATGATATCAGAAGTTTCACCTGGTTGCTATTGGAGGTCTAAAATTTTTACTTGCACACCTTCATAAGGTTGAAAAAAGCGCACTACACAAGGATATATTTTCTTGTTACCGTGGTTTGAAGCGTCGTTTAAAATTGTAATACAATTGGACTTATTGAGATCATCTTTTAAATTATCGATCGCTGTATGCGCCAAAACATTTACTATAATAGCTTCTGTTTTTGTACGCGCACATGTGAATTTTGGATCAAAACATGATTGGATTAATTTCGACGCACAATCATTGGAGCGAAAACTGTGGTTTTCTTGTATAGTGTGATAAGCCCAGACGCCTTCTGCAGCAGCGATATCCAAATCCTTTGAAGTTGGCGCGTTTGAATTCTTGGAAAAGTTCAACACTGAAGAACTGGAAGCAGCGGCACGGTCGGCATTTTTATGTTTTTCAGACTTCAAATGCTGTTCAATATCACCAGCACCACTATGGGAAACACTAAACTCTGTACGACACTTTTCGCATCTGACGTCCGAGGAAGTATTAATTTGCTTAATAAATGGGTATTTTGCTTGTAAGTTAACATTAAATGAACACTTGCGTTTCGGCATAACTATAAGTAAAATTCCAAAACAACAGAAAACTTCAGATTAGTTACCAGTTTACCACTAAACTACTTCACGAACATTACGCAAAAACAAAACAATAGCGACAAGTCTGTGTGCATGCGCGTGATTAGCCTAATAACCAAATAAATTCTCCCTCTTCTCCCCGCGTTACTAGGTAACCGACAGCGCGCGCCGTCGGGGAATCGCCAATCGTCGACGTCGCTACGGTCTGTGATTCCCCGCCCGCGCGTGTCTCACGAGCATCGTAATTTAAAATTTTCGCGCGGTTTCGGAAAACGGGACTATTTACCATCCCGGCGCTTTGTTTGGGGACAACGGGACAGGTGACCGAAAAAAGGGACAGTCCCGTTCAAAACGGGACGTATGGTCACTTTAGTTATACATACATTTAAGCTACTTAAAACTAGCGAGGATTTGTTGGAAAGTTAATTACGAAGCGTTTGATTTTTTTTGTCCCGATCCCACATATAAAACCGGAGTTATTCGCATTTCAAGCTCAAAAAACTCGTTTTGAAAACTTCATTTGTTTATAAACAAAAGAGCACAAGTTTTTCGAGGTCCAAAACTCAGGACAATATTCCTGGTGATACCTCAGAGTGAATAAAGTCATAATATTGCTATATCTAAACTGTGCAATTTAAAATGCTTTTTTTACTTCATTATATACCAAATAATATTTACCTCTATGTCAGAAACACATAACAAGACAAGTTTGAAAACTTTGGAATCTGAGACGTGCACCTATAAGGCAATAAATAAAAGACTAATTAGTGGTAATATAAACAATTAAAATATTAATATGGCTGTTTATAATACAAAGGTAGAGGAGTTTTTAAGTTAAGTTCTTACCAAGAACTGTTATATGACGCTTTGTCTATATTGAATTGCCTATTGTTAGTGTTCCATACGGAACACTTATAAGATTACTTCGGTGTCTGTATGTCTGTCCGTCTATCTGTCACATCCGATTTTCTCCGAAACTATTTGATATAGACAGTTAAAAGTTGGTACTAATATAGGAATTGATGGCCTCATCGGAGGAATATTCTCTACAGAGTGTAGATTGAAGGAAAATTATCACGAGTGTATTGCCTTTAATAATCTGTCTGGTAAACAAAAAAACAAAAATTTCAAGGTCAGCAGTTTTCAGTAAAGATCGGAAAAAACTTTGTTGAAAACTAATTTGTTCTGTGAAGTCATTAATCATTTCATACCTCCATAACAAGAATTTTTATTTTAAAAGCAATCAACGTACGGAACACTAATTACGCAAGTTCAACTTGCACTTGACCAGTTGTTTTTTTATAGAGAGATTTTAGAAAATCATCATGGTTTGTTTTAGTCATCATGACTAAGTCAGAAGTGGGACCAAGCGGAATCGTACTACAACCAGATATGCGGAGTTACCTGTACTATTTTGTAATTATATACTGAGTTCTTTATAAAATGTATATCTGAGAAACAACGAAAACGTCTCAAAGAAGCTAGATTTTACCGCTTTCTGCTGAGTGGCAGGGCAGTGAGGCAGCGAAAAGCGTATATTTAGAAGTGCACATGAAAAAACATCAACGCTGAACTAACTGAGACAAAAAAATTCCAAAAAGGCCAAAAAGGTATTTTCTGCGTTAGGACCAGTTTACTCTAATGTGTAATGAAGTTGAAAATAAATAGGATGAGCCAGTGAGTGGTTTCTGAGATAGATTTTTCCAAAATCTGTTGAAATGACTTTAAAAAATAATTCCGTAAAATGTATTCGAAATCTACATGAATGATTACACAGCCCCACAAAAAAAAAGTGGGGTATACTTTTGATGCGATATATCAGATCCGTAGTATTTTTGCCCGCTGATCACGAATCTGACGTCAGAATATCGCCATCACATCTCAATTTTTTTCTAACCTCAAAAAATAGGTAAAAATTAGTAAAAATTAAGAAAAATATACTCCAAAAAAAATTGATTCAAGCTTTTTCATGAATCCAAAGATGCATTAATATGTATTCGAAAACGCTAAGCTAATATTCATCGGTTGGATTAAGCCATACAGTTCTGTTTTCTTTCTAACCTCAATAAATCAGACAGATATAGTGCTTCTCGAATGCAAAAACGAATTCAAATTAAAATTCAACCGATTCTTATCAAATTTGGTACACGGGGGTTTTTTGGGTTGCTGATCATGAATCTGAGGTCGAATTTGCAAAATTCAAAATAGCGGATCCAAGATGGCGGACAAAATTTTTGAAAACCAACCGATTCCTACCAAATTTGGTATACAGTTGGGGAATCCTTAAACCTGATACTCTTAAACCCTAAACCCTGAAACCTTAGACTCCCACACCCTGTAACCTCAAAAAATAGACGTCAATAACCCTGTAACTTTAAAAATGAGACCCAATAAACTCAAAACCAGGACTTTTAAATCATATACTCTCAAATAGTAGACCCTTAAGCCCTAGAATTGCGAAGGTTAGACCCGCGCCTAACTTTCCTTTTTTTGGCTGTATCTTGTTCTTTTTTTCCGCGAATGACCTATTCAAAGGCTTTCTGCCCAATCACTTTTGAGGACTTGTTTCTCTTTTTAGCGACCAGCAATAGTCCGCTAGCATATGGTCATCCCATCGTCTCTGATACCGATTTTCTATGATTTTCAGATCTTGGTGAAAACGTTCCCCTTGCTTCTCCCTGTAGTCACCAAGATTATCTGGGAAATCATCGATATGGGAGTCCAGGAAATGTAATTTTAGATTCATTAAGCAACCTAATGTTTGAAAATTTTTTACCATTTTCTCGACTATTTTACTTTAGGACTTTTATTATTTCCCAAAAAGTTTGTTGCGACTTCTTTAAAACTAAGCCAAGCAGCTTTTTTCAACTTTATTCATTTCAGTAACAAATAATGAATCTTGAAACAATTTTCTTATTTGTGGCCCGTCAAATACGCCTGCCTTAATTTTAGCTTCAGAAAATTTCGGAAATTTTTTTTATGCAAATATTTGAAACATGGACCGTTTGTATCTAATGCTCTCGTGAATTGCTTCATAAGTCCAAGCTTAATGTGAAGCGGGGGATTAAGAACTTTTCCTGGATCTACCAATGGTGGAAACAATACATTATTTTCACCAGGAGTGAACGATTGTCTTGTTGGCCAAATTTTTTTCTTATAATGACGTTCCCTGTCTCTGCTATTCCACAGACATTTATAACAGGGATAAAGTGTAAACCCTGACTGTTGGCCAAGCAATATTGTTACAATTTTCAGATTTCCACAAATTTTCCAGTTATGATCAGCATATTTTATTTTTATCAAAAGCTGCTTCATTTTTTCATATTGCTCTTCCTTAACTGTGGACTGAGCAATCGGAATGGGAGCGTAAACGTTGGTATTATGCAGCAAAACTGCCTTAATGCTCCGTTTAGAAGAATCAATGAACAGTCTCCATTCTTCAGGATCGTATGAGTTATTTTGAAATTCATCCATTAGACCTTTTACATCGGTACAATATGAAAGTGACAATTCCTCGTCCATTGTGAAATATTTTCGAAATTCTTCATCTCTGTTTCTATAATAAGAAATCGTAGCTTCTGGCTTAAGTAAATGTATTTTCTTTAAAAAGGAAGCAAGATGCTCTGAACCATCTTTGGATAAGCCTAAATCTCTGACTAGATCACTAAGTTCTGACTGTGATACGAGTATTGGTTCTGGTTTACGGTTGTATGGTAGAAATTCTTTATCTGTGTCACTAGTATATGATAGGTTGTCACTAGAACATTCATTAGTAACAGTGTTTGAATCTTTTTCGACAGTCTCAATGTTTTCGGCATGAACTGATAAGGTGAAATCATTTATTTCCATAACATCAGCATCAAGTGGTTCAGGAGGCGGAATTAGTTTAGTTGGTCTTGTTACTGTCGAAACATCGTTATAAGTAATAGTGCTTTTATTTTTTCGGTTATGCCTAGATACAACATTCATACAAAAGTAGCAATCATTTTCACTGTATGGTCTATTCCATATTGCTGGTCTGGAATATTTAATCGCCTTCTTATTGATGTACAACATTATTTTGCAAGAACTGCAAATGATGTGGGGAACCCAATCTGTATCCTGGTGCTGTATTTCAATGTTAAAATAATCCTTATATAAGGTTTTAATCTTATCCGTTATCGGTGACCCCATTTTACTCATTACGTGTTGACAGCAAATATAACAAAATGAATCACTGTTTTTATCGCACTTATGAAAAGACCTTGTACCGTGAGACCGTTTTTCTTGTAGCATTATACTCTACATGAGCTAAGTCACCCACACATGAAGAGCTACGGTCGCTGGATGACGACGGCTGCGGGCCCGCTTTCCCACCCTGACCAACCGCCGATACTGGGTTTCCGAGTCCCTGCATCGTAATTATCTTTCTTCTACCTGCCATGACGGCATCTAAGCCGTTATCCAGGGACTCTGCCGGCTAGTGGAGTAACACCGTTGCCCACCGTCACCACGTGGAGGTGCCCTGGATGCAGGTAGAAGAATAAAAATCGACCGATGAATTTTCTCGGCGTTCAAAATGGCGCGAAAACATCTGCCATCTTGAATTTTGCAAATCCAACCTCAGATTTGTGATCAGCGACCCAAAAAATCCCCGTGTACCAAATTTGGTAAGGATCGGTTGAATTTTAATTTGAATTCGTTTTTGCATTCGAGAAGCACTATATCTGTCTGATTTATTGAGGTTAGAAAGAAAACAGAACTGTATGGCTCAATCCAACCGATGAATATTAGCTTAGCGTGTCCGAATACATATTAATACATCTTTGGATTCATGAAAAAGCTTGAATCAAGTTTTTAGGAGTATATTTTTCTTAATTTTTACTAATTTTTACCTATTTTTTGAGGTTAGAAAAAAATTGAGGTGTGATGGCGATATTCTGACGTCAGATTCATGATCAGCGGGCAAAAATACTACGGATCTGATATATCGCATCAAAAGTATAGCCCACTTTTTTTTTTTGTGGGGCTGTGATTATTAAAAGTACTTCCACATTCGCTAATTTATTGTTTCACAAGTGTATTGTGGGTATACAGAGGTGAAAAAAAAACTAGTTGTTACGACTAAACCCGTCAAGTTGTGCGAGAATCTAAAAAAAATCTCATTTATTTCATTTTTCCATATGTATGATATTTCAGACATATCTCAAGGTCAAAATTTTTCAGTTTTAGAATTTTCTGGAAAAAATTTAAAAAAAATTGAAAATATGCTGCATTTCCAAAACATTAATTTTAAAATAAATTTGAATTTACTTGTAAAATGTAAAAATAAACTCAAAAAATATATTTTTTTTTTTGATAAAAAGATCTTGATATCGATATATGTATGAGTGTATATATATATATATATATATATATATATATATATATATATATATATATATATATATATATATATGAATATATATATATATATATATATATATATATATATATATATATATATATATATATATATATATATATATGTTCCTAACATCTCGCTATGCCACTGGTTTAGACTTATTTAAAACCAAAGCCCCTTTAGATTATTTTATCACAATATTTAAGAAGTACTCGGAAATGCAAATTTTTCACTGCATTTTCTATTATTCAATATCCACTGTCGACGAACTGCGAAACATATATTTAAGAATTTCCAGTTAGAATCAAAGAAAAACGACGACGTTTGGTTGGCATTCGATTGCTTCGAAATCCCCAAGTATTCAACTATATAGCACAGACCAAAGGCAAACTGAATTGCTGGATACCGAGACGCCAAAACAAAAATCTCTAGGGAAAACGATTGTGGCTCAAAGTTATCTTTTTTATTTGCAAGGGACCATTGCCAGGAATTTAAACGTCCGATTTGGATTTTACATCAAAAATATGTAAAATAAAATTATGCTTACCAAAGTAAGTCAATATATGAGCCCAAAATCGTAACTATATGTACAGTCGTTGTTAGATCCATATGTAATATACATTGTAAGTAAGAGTTTCCAAAAAAAAAAAAATTACTTCTTGGCATACATACATACATATATACGTATATTTTGGTCATAGTTTGATTGATATATATATATATATATATATATATATATATATATATATATATATATATATATATATAATATATATAAATAAATACATATAAAAATGTTCTAACCTAAAGTTTTTAAAACATTTACATGTTACAATAATAGAAACCAAAAACGGACTGAAAAATGCTATTTAATGATGTGTTTATATATAGAGGGTATTTTTTAAATAACTCTGATTGACTTTGTAAACTATTAAATGAAATAAATGACAAATTTAATGTAATTATATTTGACTTCCTCACAAAAAACTAAGTTTATTGGTAAAAAAATCTTTTTGATGCCTCAAATAGGAAAAGAGCAAATCGAGTGAGCCACCTAAAACCTAATATTCAGTTTAATAACTTGAATGTCTCGTAACACTTAAAAATAAATATGATTTTTGTAAACAGACTGAAAAATACTATTTAATGGTGTACCCATATGTAGAAGGTGCCATTTAAAAAAATCCTAATTGGCTTTATAATCTGTCAAATTTGACAAGTGACAAATTTTTCGATCATATTTGTCTCCCTCATCAAAAAACTAAGTTTAGTACTGAACGAATCTTCTTAGTATATAGAACAGGAAAGAATTAGATGGGAGACAAATTATTATTGTCATTTATTATGTCTAAAATATCGGAAATATCTGTAAGCCAAAATCATTTTTTCATTTCAGTCTTCAATCCATTCAACTTTTAAGAATGTTATCTGTGCAACTGAAACACCTTCTAATATACAGGGAAATTTTTTAATCACCCTGAATAACCCCGAAGGCTATTTTACCTCCGGAATTTTTTGTATTCAGCTGCTTCATAATGCTATTTGGTCTCACGGTCAGGAGACATCGGTACAGCCACGAAACATTAATCAATTTCAAGCAACCAAGGCCGATGTGATGGTATCACACCGGACGATGCTTGGTGGGATCTGGGCATCTACCATCTAAGTTGTCCTTTTAGTCGCTTTCTACGATAGGCAGAACGTATTGGGGATGATATTTACCTCGCACTCCTACGGGGACCCTTTGACATATAGAACTATATATACAAAGCACCCTCTCAAACCCTTATCCCACCTCTTTAACCTCTTATTTAGTTTCCTATCCCTGACATCACCGAAATTATTTGTCGGTCGAAAGTTTAGAATTAAGAAAATTTCCTAGAAACTCCTTTTCACTAACACTGCTGTGAAGGGTAATTTACCCAATACTTCCCTTCTAATTCGTAGTGTTAAAATAAGTACCGATTTCACTTTCTGAGACTAAAAATATCTTAATCCAAACACTGCCATTCGATATTTGAAATAATAAGTACTTTATTAACCAAAAATAAAATTGGGAACAAGAAAAGGTTTAGAGATATTTATCTGAAATCTGTCATTCCCTACCACATAGTATGTATCTTAAATCTGAAAATATTGAAAAAATAAACGATTTTTCGATCCTTCTGCTCAAAAAAAACCCAACATCACAGATACGGAGGTATCAAAAAATCAATAAAATTTTAATATTCTATGTCAAATAACATAGTTTTGGGGAAAATCGGTTGTGACGGACAGGCGAACGGACAGACACTGAAGTGATCTTTTAAGTGTTCCGTACGGAATGGTCTGTTACAAAATGTATGTAACAAACCATCTGAAGAAGCTGTGGTACAGCGAAACATATCATGATGTTAAAAATAAGAAAATTAGTGGAAATTTAAGTAGTGTTTTACTTCTTGCAAAACTTCTAGTTATGTATTTCCACCAAGTATCCGCTGAATCAATTCAAGAAAATTAAGACAATTTCCAGATTTTTCTACTCCAAGAAAACTAAAATGAAGGTATAACCTACTTTATTTACTCTATATATGTATATATATATATATATATATATATATATATATATATATATATATATATATATATATATATATATATATATGTATATATATATATATATATATATATATATATATATATATATATATATACCACATATATATATATATATATATATATATATATATATATATATATATATATATATATATATATATATACGTATATATTGGGTCAAATGAAAATATTGAAAAAAATAATTTAATTTTCAGATTCCTGGACTCTATAAGACGTTATACTCGAAACACCCCCTACTCCCCTCATTAACTGCTTTTACATTTGGTTATGAATAATTGAAAATATTGAAAAAAATAACCGATTAAGTGCAAGTTGAACTTGCGCAATTAGTGTTCCGTACGTTGATTGCTTTTAAAATAAAAAATGTTGTAACGGAAGTATAAAATGATCAGTGACTTCACAAAACACACCCCAAATAAGTTTTCAACAAAGTTTGTTTCCAATCTTTACTGAAATCTGATGACCTTGAAATTTTTTTTTAAATACCAGATAAATTATTAAAGATAATGTACTTGTGATAATTTTCGTTCAATATACACCCCGTGGAGAATATTCCAGAATTTTTTCAAAATTTTTTAATAAGTACTTTTCGAGATAAGGCGTGGGGACGCGATTTTTCGCGATTTTTTAAAAATAATACAAAGAAAAGTGCGCGCAAGTATTACATTATATATATATTTTTTTACTCGTGTTTTCACAAGCTTTCATTTGATACCACACTCGATGACCTAGTAAAAAAATTTTTTTTTTTACTTCCGATTTCACCCTCCAAAACTAACCCCTTATGTCAAAATTTAACTCTCAAAACTACGTGGCTCTGATGAGGCCATCAATTCCTATATTATTACCAAATTTCAACTTTCTATGTCAAATAGTTTCGGAGAAAATCGGATGTGACAGACAGACAGACAGACAGACACCGAAGTGATCTTATAAGTGTTCCGTACGGAACACTAATAACACAATTTTCAAAGTTTTTCTAAAAAAGACATCTAACACGATATATACGAAGCGACCACTTTATCCCACCCCCACTTCAATAGCCCGTTTTATTTTTAATCATAATAAATTGAGAATATTGAAAAAAAAACACAATTTTCAGACTTATAGATTCTAGCAATCCTGAAGAGGAGGTGTAACCTGACATATTTGAAACAACCCATCTGATACCTTCACACTCCTTGTTTCTATTATATGTTCCAATACAAATAACTGTATTTAACATTTATGCATTATATTAATCAAAAACCAAGAAAAATTCTCATAATGATTGAGAAAATACGCAAAACTTATCGATCATCAGCCTTTTCATCTTCTGTTTCTTAGCTATATTATTCAAAACCTAACCTACTTCAGGTATTATAACACGTATTCTGAAAAGTTTTTGGTCTAGCTACTTAAAATACATTTTTTATTGCAAAATTTGACTTTATGCATCTACATAGTCTCCTTCAAGAGCGATACAATTAGTTCAACGTCTTTCTAACATTTCTTGTAGGAGGATTTGCCTTCAAAATAGGCCTCAATTTTGGCGGTAACTTCTCCACTGGCGCCAAATCTTTTTCCCGTGAGCTTGTTTTTGAGGTCTGCTAATAGATAATAGTCGCTGGTGGCCAAATCTGAAGAATATGGTGGATAAGGAAGAAATTCGCACTTCAGTTTATGCAATTTTCCCATCGTAACCACTGACTTGTGACACGGGGATTTGTTTTAATGAAAGAGCACTTTTTCTTGTTCATTTGGGGTCGTTTCTTTGCGATTTCTGCCTTCAAATGCACCAATAACTTTATATAATATTCGCCATTGATGGTTTTCCCTTCTCACCATAGTCGATGAAAATTATTTCATGCGCATCCCAAAATAGAGAGGCCAAAACCTTCCCAGCCGATTGATGTGTCTTTGGTCGTTTCGGGCGGCTTTCACCGGCTGCTGTCCACTCAACTGATTGCCGATTTGATTTCGGTATGTAGTGGTGGATCCTTGTTTCATCCATTGTCACATATCGCATGAAAAAATCCTTTTTATTGCGCTTAAACAGGTCCAAACAGCGCTCAGAATCATCAACACGTTGTTGTTTTTGGTCTACTGTACCCATTTCGAACAGAGCTTTCTCATGCCCAAATGTTCATGCAAAATATGACCAACACGGTCTTTTGACATCTTTAGGGTGTCAGCTATCTCATGCAATTTCACTTTACTGTCATCCAGAACAATTTTGTGGATTTTTTGATATTTTCCGGTGTAACCACCTCATTTGGGCGTCTAGAGCATTTAGCATCATTTGTATCTGTACGACGCGTTTAAATTCAGTATACAGTAAATGGTGAGTGATTTTTCAGGGACAGAGTTCCCTTAATACTTTTTTTTTTTGCTTGAACGGTATTTTTTTTCATTAAAAAACCATGATTAATCAGCACACGATATTCGATTTTTTCCTATTGTTCTGATAATATCAAAAGTAGCGTCACTAAAACCACTGTAACTTGTAAACTAATCGTCGAAATGTCATGAAATTTTGACACGTATCGTTTGAAAGTTGGTACTTCCTAAAAATCCTATGGATTTTTTTTAAAAAAGGCAACATCTATGTGTTAGACTAAAAACTTTTCAGCCTGCGTGTTAGATGTATGAAATTTCCTATGGTTATATTTTTTTTTTCATTCGGAAGTTATCATGCCAATGCACACACTAAACGTGAAAAAAGTGTAACTCTCTCATGAATACAATACTTCGCTTTAGCAAGGGAAGTAAAATGACCTAAAGGGATATACTGATCAAAAATTAATATTAGTGTCGATCATTTTTACGCAACAAAATAATTTCATTAAATATACATTATAAAAATTAAAAGTTTTGAGTAAGGGACCACGTAAAAGCTAAAAAACAAAATTTGTGGAGCAAAGTTTGCGAAATGCCCATTATCATTAGTATCGTACTGTGTTATCTTGAGAAGTTTTAATACAACTTTGAAATTGAATTTGTCTGTTGAAATTCTATTTTAGTTTGGTGCAGAATAAGATTAATCAGAGGCTAACTAAAATAACAAACTTTTGGGTTAGACTTATGTTTGTTCGTTATATACAGAGTAATAAAGGTTAATATATATTCTTTTACTTTCCTTGCTAAGGGAAAATATTGATTCATGAAAAAATTACTTGCCGAAATTTTTGTATCTCTTCATGTGTTAGAGTCCGTAGATCACGAAAAATATAGTCCTTCATTTTTTGTTGGTCTATCTGGCTGTCCCACAATGGGGAAAATCAGATATTTACTGTTCAAAAATCGATTTTTTATCGAATCGGGTTAATTTTTAGTATTCCGTACGGAACACTTATAAGATCACTTCGGTGTCTCTCTGTCTGTCTGTCTGTCTATCTGTCACACCCGTTTTTCTCTCCGAAACTATTTGACAGAGAAATTTGAAATTTGGTAATAATATAGGAATTGATGGCCTCATCAGAGCCATGTAGTTTGGAGAGTTAAATTTTGACTTAAGGGGTTAGTTTTGGGGGAGTGAAATCGGAAGTGAAAAAAAAATTTTTTTACTAAGTCATCGAGTGTGGTGTCAAATGAAAGCTTGTGAAAACACGAGTAAAATATATATATATATATATATATATATATATATATACATATATATATATATATATATATATATATATATATAATGTAATACTTGCGCGTACTTTTCTTTGTATTATTTTTAAA
>CM032454.1:17463615-17578615 GCA_019049505.1 Pachyrhynchus sulphureomaculatus
AACATCTCTCTGACCGTGGAGTGAAAATTGGTTTTTTACCTCATCTTTTTTTTCTTTTCGGGCTTAATTCCTTCCCTGACTCAACTTTCTTTTTTATGCGTCGTACAGTAGCTTCGGAAACCTCCAATCTTCGTGATATTTTTTCGGTTTGTAAATGTTTTCGCAATCACAAGGGCCTTCACTTCAGCTTTTTTACGTGGTGAAAGATCGCCTTTTCTACCCATAATGAAAATAGTCCAATTACTTTTTTAAAACACTGCATACAAAATAAACTAATAACTGAGTAGTATAAAACACAACAAAATAACACACAAAATAAAACAAACAATCACAGTCCATAAAGCCACAGAAACACGTCCGTACCTGACTCGATTCCGATCGCGACTGATACAGGGTTTGTACTTATTTACGTTCATGTATCACTTTGTCAACACAGTGTTACCATATGTTAAAAATAAATACAAATATGTAGTCTCTACAACAATTCTTTTAAATAAAAATCAATAATATTGTAGTTTAAAAATGTACCATTATTGCATAAAAACTCTTAAAAAACATAAAAATTATTAAAAAATACAGTGCGTCTAATAATTTGGCCAGGGACTATATATATATATATATATATATATATATATATTATATATATATATATATATATATATATATATATATATATATATATATATGTAGAGATTAGTTCTAGAATTATTTCCATAGGCTGTGGGTGTAGATCCAACTTAGAGCCTAGGTGTAAAATGAGGAAGCCAAACTCTGCAGCCGATTAAACTCCGTTGTGGTCGTTCTCTGCTCTATTCTCGTTTACCATACTGCAGCTTCGTATGCAGCCATATGTTAATTGACCATGACGTATATCAAATGCACCTTCTTTGGTTTAAGGTCCCGGGTTATCCTAAACATGCCCCTGCATCTCACGATACACATTTTTGCTTTATAAAAGTTTTTCTTCTAATATGTTGGTTCCACGTTAATTTCGGGCCTAGTCAAGCTCAGATATTTGTACTCATTAAAAATTTTTATCCATTCTCAAAAGCCCAGGTGGTTAGAGTTTTTCTCGGATTCTTCTTCTTGTGAACGACATAATAGCAGTCTCTGCAGCGTTGAATTTCAGGCTTACTCCCTTACAGAGCACCCCAGATTATTCAGTGTTCTTTGCTTGAGTTCTGCCACAGTGCGGGTATACTCTCCTTAGATGAGTATAACTACATCGTCATTATAGCCCTGGAGTAAAAAAACCTTGTGAGTTTAGCCATGTCAGCAAGTCATCCAGCACTGGATTCCAGAGGAGTGGTGGTAGCACTTTTCTGTGTAAGTATCCTTGGATTACCTTAGCTTCGAAGATGCCTCCATGTAGCTTGGCTTTTGTTAGCCTATATAAAAACATCTTATTTATCCACTTGTTTATTGTGTAGTCGATATCCTGTCTCTTTAAGGCAGTTAGCATTAAAACGAAGGATGCATTATAAAAAGCCCAAAAAAGCAGAATGTATAGTAATAATAAGTGTAAATATTTATTTCCATAAATATTCTGGAAAGCCAAATCCTGCAACTGTCTCAAGGTACTTGATCTTGTTCCATAAATAACGCGAAGTACTTATCTTAGTTCCGGCGATAACTTCTCATTAGAGACAAATCTCTATCTCGCGAGCATTTTTTGGGGTCTGCGAACAGATAATAGTCGCTGGTGACCAAATCTGGACAATACGGTGGATGAGGAAGCAATTCGAACTTCAATAAATGCAATTTTGCCATCGTAATCATTGATTTTTATGACACGGTGCATTGTCTTGACGAAAGAGCACTTTTTTTTCTTGTTCATTTGGGGCCGTTTCTTTGTGATTTTTGCCTTCAAAATGCACCAATAATTTTATATGTTATTCGCTGTTAATGGTTTTTCCCTTCTCAGCATAGTCGATGCAAATTATTCCATGCGCACCCCCCAAATACAGAGGTCAAAACCTTTCCAGCCGACTGTTGTGTCTCTGGTGGCTTCGGGTAGCTTTCCACCGGCAGTTGTCCATTCAGCTGACTACCGATTTGATTCCAGCGTGTAGTGGTGGATCCATGTTTCATCCATTGTCACATATCGCATGAAAAAATCTTTTTTGATTGCGTTTAAAGCAGGTCCAAACAGCGCTCAGAATCATCAATACATTGCGGCTTTTGGCCTGCTGTGAGCAAAACGCGGTACCCATTTCGAACAGAGCTTTCTCATGCCCAAATGTTCATGCAAAATATGACCAGCACGTTCTTTTGATATATTTAGGATGTCATCTGTGTCACTCAATTTCACTTTACTATCATCCAAAACAATTTTGTAGATTTTTTTGATGTTTTCCTGTGTAACCACCTCATTTGGGTGTCCAGAGCATTCAGCATCATTTGTGTCTGTACGACTGCGTTTAAATTCAACATACCAGTAAACGATGAGTGATTTTCCAGGCGCGGAGTCTCCGTAACACTTATCAAGCCTTTGCCTTGTTTTGAACGTGTTTTTTTTCTCATCAAAAAACACACGAAATTCGATTTTTTTCCATGGTTTTGAAAATATCGAAAATATAGTCACTTAAACCACTGTAACTTGTAAACTAATCGTCGAAATGTCATAAAATTTTGACATGTGTCCTTTGAAGGTTGGTATATACATATATATACATATATATATATATATATATATATATATATATATATATATATATATATAAATATATAATATATATATATATATATATATATATATATATATATATATATATGTATATATATATATATATATATATATATATATATATATATATATATATATATATATATATATATATATATATACATATATACATATATATATATATATATAGAAATATATATATATATATATATATATATATATATATATCAATCGGTTTTATAACGTCTTCCGTTGCGTAATTTCCACTCCTCCCGGTTTCTCCATCCCTCCTCCTCCAGATCTCTCTCTCTATATATATATATATATATATATATATATATATATATATATATATATATATATGTATATATATATATATATATATATATATATATATCATATATATATATATATATATATATATATATATATATATATATATATATATATATATATATCAATCGGTTTTATAACGTCTTCCGTTGCGTAATTTCCACTCCTCCCGGTTTCTCCATCCCTCCTCCTCCAGATCTCTCTCTAGTACTTCCTTGTTGATTCCTGCTCTCCAGCTTTGGCGTGGTCTTCCTCGCTTTCTTTTTCCATGAGGGTTCCAATTTAAAATCTTTTTAGGTAGTCGGTCTTGTGACATTCTCTGTACATGTCCGTACCATACCAACTGTTGGGTTCTGATTTCGTCCACTATATCGTGCTTTATTTCTAAAGCTCGCCTTATTGTGTCATTTGGTATGCGGTCTTTTCTGGATTTTCTGGCTGCTCGTCTCCAGAAATCCATTTCTGTAGCTTTTAGTATTTTTTTCTGTTCTTTCCTTTAATGGCCACACCTGGGAACTGTAAGTTATTATACTTTTCACTATTGAGTTGTAAATTCTCTTCTTATTTTCAATGGTTATGTTTTTGTCCCATAGTATACTATTAAGCATTGCAATCGCTTTTCTTCCTTGGATATTCCTCTCGAATAGTGTTTCTTCCAGTGTTCCGTCCCTAGATATTCTCGTTCCCAAATACTTATAACTGGCACAGTGTTTGATGGTGTGTCCTGTGGCGAGTTTTCAAGTCCTGCTGTTGTCCTCCGACGCACATGTACTCGGTCTTTTTAATATTGACTCATAGGCCCCATTTTTCATATTCCTCCATAAGTTTTCGTGTCATGTATTCCATATCATCGATCTCCTGAGCGACTACTACCTGGTCATCTGCGAATGATAGCGTGTACAATGTAGTATCGTCATCCAGTGGTAACCCCATACTGCTGCATTTCCTTTTCCAGTTCTTTAGTGCACTCTCCAAATAGATTTTAAATAGTGTTGGGGATATACAGCAGTCCTGTTTGAGACCCTTTGTGACCGGGAACCCTGTTGTTATACCATATTTGGTTTTCACACTACTTCTTGCGTCTTGGTATAAGGATTTTACGGTGCTTACATTACTCTGTTGTAGTGTTTTCCCAGAATCTCATTAGGGGCACGCTGTCGTAGGCCTTTTTTAAATCAACAAACAAGACATGGACTTCCTGATCAAATGCGGTTTTCTTTTCCAGGATTTGTGTCAGTCAGAGGAGATGGTCTATTGTGGATCTTCCTACTCTAAAACCTGCCTGTTCTTTCAGCTTCTATGTCCGCGTATTCCGTTTCTATTCTATTTTTAAGTATTTTTCCGTATATTCTGCTAATAGATCCTGTAACCGTTATTCCCCTATAGTTATCGCAATTATTTTTGTCTCCTTTCTTATGAATTGTTGATATGTATGATATTTTCCATTCCTCAGGTACTTCTGATATGTTAATGCATCTTTGGAATAAGTTCCTCAAAGCGCTAAATAGCTTTTCAGTTCCGTATTTTACTATCTCTCCTGGGATCTTTCCTGGTCCTGGAGCTCTACCATTTTTTAGCGTTTTACATACTTCTTTAACTTCTGATGTTGTTATCCTTATTGGGGATCCTCCTATAACTATATTTGGGTTTCCATGTTGGGTACTTTTGAACTCTGGTCTATCTTCTCTTAGCATATTTGTAAAATATTGGTTCCATTTTTCTGGTGTTATTGGTGAGAAGATTTCTCCTTTCCGTTCTGTTCTCATATTTTTAAGAAGTCTCCAGCTTTCTGTGCTTTTTCTTCCTCCTATGTAAGTGTTGAGTCTTGAGCATGTCTTTTCCCATTGGTTGTTCTTTTTGTCACTAACCATTTTGCGTACTCTAACTTGGGATTCTTTGTATTTTACTGTGTCGTTTGTGCTCATTGAACTTAAGTATTTGTGATAGCTTTTCCGTTTTTCTTTATTTCGTATTTAATTTCTTCATCCCACCAATATGGTTTTTGCTGTTTTTCCCTTTTCTCTTGGTACCCTAATGCTTCCAGTGCGGCTGCGAGTAGGCATTCCTTTATATACTTATATTCTTCTTCTATATTAACAAATCCCGTCCGTTGTATCTTTTGGTCCAGTCTACTCTTGTATAGATTTCTGATACTTTCATTTTGTAAGCTGTCTGTATTATATCTTATTGTTGTTTCACTTGTTGTGTGCTGTGTACTTGTATCTTCCAGTTTGCTTTCCCGTGTTGTACGTGAGGTTATCTTTCCTTTCACGAGGTAGTGGTCGCTGCCACATGAAGCCCCTCTTTGGACTCTTACATCTAGGAAGTTTAATCTAGATCTCTGACGTATTATCATATAGTCGATAATACTTTTTAAATCTCTTGTTGTTTGTCTCCACGTATATTTATGAATATCCCTATGCTGGTAGTGTCCGTTTAATATTGTAAGGTTGTTTTGTTCACATATCTCTATAATTCTTCTTCCGTTGTCGTTAGTAACTTCTTCGCCATATTTTCCTACCACTTTATCGTGTTCTTTCTTTCCTATTCTTCCATTTTAGATCACCCAAAAGTAATATCTCTCTTGATGTTCCAATTTTGCGTATTTCCTCATTTAGTTGTTCAAAAAATGAATCTTTGTTATTAGCCAGATCGTCGTCGTTGACAGCGTATACCCCCAGTAAGGTTGTGTTATTACCTAGTATTTTGAGATTCATCTTTATGATTCTTTCACTAATCGGTTCCCAGGTGGTTATGAATTTCCTCAGTTTTCTGTGTATTAGTATGGATACGCCTTGTTTTGCTCTATCTTCTTTGGGCACTCCACTATAAAAGTGATCGTAATGACCCCAACTTTCGGAGCCTTTTCCTTTCTTCTTTGTTTCCGTCAGTACTGCAATTTCGACACGAAGATTTTCTAATTCATTTACAACTTCATTTACTTTCCTGGAGAGACCTTGTATGTTCCATGTACTACATATCGTTGTCCTTCTTCTTTACTTTCTAAAAATCATATGGATTTCTTGAAAAGGGCGACATAAACACAACAATAAATCAATTTAACCGACAAATATTTCTATGAAGAAAATAAATAATCGATGATTTTATTTCACAAACTGGGTTATTTAATTAACTCTAAATTAAAATGGATTTTGTCACCAACACAGAGTCGAACGATTTTACAACGCAACTGTAACGAAAAAATCTAATTGACTCTGCACGTAAGCTTTAATTGCGTCTTATGTCGACACAGTGCTTGATAAAGCTTGCAGATTGCAGCACCTTTCAGGGCAAAACCGGCATAAATGATTTTATCCCGATTATCAGGTTTTACTCTACTTTGTCCTCATGAATATTCATTGATAGTCATATTAAGATAACAATGAGAACATTTTTTTCGTTTACTCTAGTTTTATAGTAATTGTCCCTATATTTAGGCAAATCTTCAATTTCACGTAATCTTGGAGTGAACAGTAATAATATTAAGACCCTAGAATTTACTACATATATATATCTATATATACATATATATATATATATATATATATATATATATATATATATATATATATATATATATATATATATACATATATATATATATATATATATATATATATATATATATATATATATATATATATATATATATATATATATATATATATATATTTTACGTGTTCTTGGAATTAGATCATTAAAACTGTTCTTGGTTCTGTTATATATTTATTAACGTTTCGACCTTCGGAAGAGGTCTTCTTCAAAATTTGCTCTAAAAGATTACATTAGAAGAATTAAATATAGCTACTACTCAGTATATATCACCACTACACCAAACACTTTATTTTTGCACTCGACACGCGTTTCGCTAACCATGTTAGCTTCATCAGGAGCGATCATCGCTCCTGATGAAGCTAACATGGTTAGCGAAACGCGCGTCGAGTGCAAAAATAAAGTGTTTGGTGTAGTGGTGATATATACTGAGTAGTATCATTGTGCCAAAGATTCCACATTCCCAACTTAGTAAATATAGCTAGTTTTTAATCCGTTTGTTGTATATTTCGGGGTTAAATATTTGTGTTTTTTTCGTAGTTTTTAATTTAATAAAATTAACTGTATACATTAATGAGGGCCTTACCTTAGAAAGTAGTTCATTTTGTTGGGTGTTGAGTTTAAAACACTATTTATATCACATTTTTTCTTTCTACAAACAACCCACTTAACTTGAGGGACTTTATATGACTGGTAGGTAGATACGGTTTAGGTTATTCACATCTGTTTTTTTCGTTTATTGCAGTGGGTGTCAACCGAATATGAACGGATTCGAGAATTTCTCTTTTTTTTGTATTTATTTCGGTGTTGATAATTTTTATGTTTTTGAAATCAAAGGTATGGCTTTTATTTATTTCATGATTCGTGAGGGCTGTACTATTTTTTTTGTCGTATTTATGGCCTTTGATTCTATTTTCTAGATATTGGCTTGTTTGTCCGATGTATGTTCCTTTGCAGTTATTACATTTGATTTCGTAGACTATGTTACTTTTTTTATTATTTGGGGTTTTGGTTTTAAGCCTGGAAAAATTGGATGAGAGCAGATTATATGATTTATGACATAACCGGATTTTGTAGTTTTTCAAAAAGTTTTTTGAGTGGTTGGGATAGGCCATTTATAAACGGTAGTGCAATGTATGTTTTATGGTTGTTGTTGGATGGTTTTTTACTTATTGGGGTATTGTAAAAGTTATGTATTCGTTGTTTGAAGATTTTGTTTATAGGGTACATCGAATATTTGTTAAGCGTTAATGCTTCTTTAGCTTTGGTTATTGCACTCTCTCTGTATTCTGTGTCAGAAAGCTTGATTGCTCTATCTGCTAGACCTATGATTACAGATTTTTTTTGTGAATTCGGGTGGTGTGATTCATAATTAAGGTATCTAGAAGACCATGTATTTTTAGTGTACCATTCAGTTTTTATATTTTCATTATTGTGGTGTAAAGTTACATCTAAGAAATTTATCTTATTGTTGTCTTCTGTTTCGAATGTGAATTGAATGTTTTTTTGTGGTATTCGTTGAATTTTTGTATGATATAATTAATTTGGTTTTTGGGTATAGCAGTCAAGCAATCATCAACGTATCTATAAAAAAATGGAATGTTGAAGTTTAATTTTGGTATGATATCAGTTTCTAAGTCTTCCATTACTAATTCTGCAATTACGCTGGAAATAGATGCTCCCATTGCGCACCCATCTATTTGTTCGTAAATTTTATTTTCGTATTGGAAATACATAGATTTTAGAATAAGTTCTGTTGCATTTATAAATTCACTCATAGGGATGTCGGTGAATTGTTTAATTTTATCCCAGTTTTTTCTTAATGGTTTTAACGGCTAATGCTATGGGTATACTGGTATATAGTGATATAACGTCAAGTGATATTAAGATATAATTATTTGGAAGTTTTATATTTTTAAGTTTATCTTTAAATTGGAAAAGAATCTTTAATGTAGTGGTCATTTTTATATAAGATTTTGTGTAAGATATCTTTCAAGTGTTTGGAAAGTGAAGCATATGGGTATTGGATACATGATACAATGGGTCGTAATGGAACGTTTTCTTTATGGAGTTTAGGAAGACCGTATATATTTTTGGTGGAACTGCATTTCGAATTTTCAGAGATTTGATTGATGATCAGTGATTGATATATATATATATATATATATATATATATATATATATATATATATATATATATATATATATATATATATATATATATATATATATATATATATATATATATATATATATATATATAAGTATATATATATATATATATATATATATATATATATATATATATATATATATATATATATATATACAAGGTGTACAAGTATAAAATGCGGATTTCAGACACCAGATGGTGCACCAATGCAGTTTGTGCTATAAAGATTTGACACTGTGTCATTTTGTTGTATCATCAACAAGAGCATTCGCGGACACCATTAATTTTTTGTTTTCATTTGAAGAAAACTGCTGTTGAATTATACCGATTACTTCGAGAAGCTTATGGTGAACATGCTCCATCGCAAGATATGTGTGAATGATGGTTTCGGCGTTTCAAAAGTGGTGACTTCGATGTTGCAGAAACATAGAAAACCGCCAAAAAAATACGAAGATGTGGAATTGCAAGCATTGTTGGACGAAGATAGTTCGCAAACACAAAAACAACTCGCCGAGCAACGGGGCGTTAGTCAACAAGCTGTTTCCATTCGGCTACGAGAGATGGAAAAGATTCAGAAGACCGGTAGATGGGTCCCACATGAGTTGAACGACAGGCAAATGGAAAAGCGCAAAAATACGTGTGACATTTTGCTCGCTCGGTACAAAAGGAAGTCGTTTTTGCATCGTATATTTACAGGGGATGAGAAGTGGATTTATTTTGAGAATCCCAAGCGCAAAATATCATGGGTAGATCCAGGCGCTCCATCCACATCGACCGCAAGACCGAATCGCTTTGGCAGAAAGACGATGCTCTGTGTTTGGTGGGACCAGAGGGGCGTGGTCTATTATGAGCTGTTAAAATCTGGGGAAACGGTTAATATTAAACGTTACCAACAACAATTGACCGATTTGAACCATTCGTTGCTTGAAAAAAAGGCCAGAATATCGAAAGAGGCAAAACAAAGTCATTTTTCTTCATCACAATGCTCCATCACATACGGCAAAATTAGTTCGCGACACGCTGGAAGCACTCAGCTGAGAAGTTCTGCCCCATGCGGCTTACTCACCAGACTTGGCTCCTTCCGATTACCACTTGTTTGCATCAATGGGTCACGCACTTGCTGAGCAGCGCTTTGGTTCGTACGAAGATGTGAAAAAATGACTCGATTAATGCTTCCTAGCAAAAGGGGAAGATTTTTACTGGCGTGGTATTCACAAATTGCCCGAAAGATGGGAAAAATGTATAACAAGCGATGGAGCATACTTTGAATAAATAACTTTTTATCATTCTTAGAAACTATAATTAGGCAGTGTGTTCAGGAAATACCTCCCGAGTTTGTGAAAAATTCCGTCAAAGAAATTTCTAGAAGAACCAATCGTTGCATTGAACGAAACGGTGGAGACACCGAAATGTAGAATATTGCAATATGCGTGTATTTGATACAAAGTATTTATTAAATAGGTTAAAATAGCCAGTTGTTAATTTAGCGTCTATAGAAAGAAACATTACATTGTTAAAAATTTAAATGCATTACTAAAAAGATCAAAATGTAAGATTTGTGTTAATTTACAATCGTTTAAGTGTGTTCACTATCAAAATACGTAAGCGAGAAACATTTTTTCTATTTAAAAACAAAAGCTACGCGAACTTTGCATCAAATATGATTCCTGATAATGTATGAATTTTAATATTCTTTAAAAAAAAAAATTACGGACACGACTTTATTTTGTTCTTAAATAGATTACAGGTGCCTAGTTTTTGACAAATTAAATGATTTAAATAAGGTTGCAATAAATCAAGATGAAAAACAATTGCCGAAATGTCAAAAAAACTTCCAAAAATTCAAAATTGTAGTAAGCCGTTGAAATTTGACAAACAGATCTAGAATCACAAAAAAAAAAAACCATTTTGTCTAATAACTTTTTTTAAAATTTGGCCAAATTATACGTTTTTTCAAAAATTTTTACGAAAATGTCATTTTTGAGAGATGACGTCATGCATAAAAATGACTTACTATACTTTATTTCTGATATTATTTGAAGCGCAAATGGATACCATAACCAGATCTGGGCTGAAGTGTTTATTTAAAAAAAATGCCATATGATGCGAACTTAAATTGTCGCCCTGTATATATATATATATATATATATATATATATATATATATATATATATATATATATATATATTTATATATATATATATATATATATATATATATATATATATATATATATATATATATATATATATATATATATATATTGTGTATATATATATATATATATATATATATATATATATATATATATATATATATATATATAAAGTTTGAATTGGTAGGGAATTTGAAATGATGGAGATTGCCGTAAATGTACTAATAAATTTCAGATAAATTTGCATTATATATATATATATATATATATATATATATATATATATATATATATATATATAAATTTATCAGTACATTTACGGCAATCCCCATCACTTCAAATTCGCTACCAATTCAGACTCTTGATATTTACATTTTATCTGGTTCATTTTCGTTATTATTACATATTTATGTAACATTAAGGATTTTTGGAAACTCATCTCAGTGCTCTCTAGTTTCGTTTATCTAGGCGGGATTTATGTTTGAGACGTACTGTCATTTGAGGTGTTGAGATAACTCTAGTTAGTAACCAAGTATTTCATTTTATTTTAAAACGTGATTTATTTAATAATCAATTCATCTTTTTGTCAAGAATTGTACAACCCCTATTCCATCAAAATTTTCTTTACTTTATTTATGCATACCTACCTTAATGGAAATTCGATGCCTATAAGGTTATAGATATCATTTATTTGGACTTTTCTTTAGGGGAAGAGTCTGCCGCTGAGGGTGCATAAATAAAATTCTTATTGCTTTCTAAATTTAACATATTTGCCCCTATCACATAACTTTTACATCTTGACTTAATTCTATTCTACTTACAATACTTTTCCAAATTTGCTATAATTATGTTACGGCGTAGAAAATTTTATTATTACTTTAGGGAAACCATTCTCGTAATTATTATTTCCTTAATCACCTTCGTTTTGCCGACGACTCAGTGCTGATAAGTAACGATCTCCATGAACTGTCGACGATGCTCAACCAATTAAATGATGCATCAAAGAGAGCGAATTTGTCTATGAACCTTGACAAAACCAAAATAATGGCAACTGCTCCTGGTCAAGTTTATGTTGACAATGCAAACATAAAGGTGAAGGGCCGAAGAGTAGGTTAAGCCTGGGCTGCATTCAGAAAGTTGAGTCATGTTTTGAAGAACACCAGATTGCCGATACACCTGAGGTGGAGAGTATTTGATACGTGCATATTGCTAGTATTGAGACAGTGACTTTGTCTCAGAGAAGTGGTAACAAGTTCAAAATAGCGCAGAGAGCGATGAAGAGAACGATGCTCGGCGTTACCCAAAGGGACCGAGTAAGGAATGAGGACATCAGAGTCAGGCCCGGGTTCACTGATTTGATCGGGAGAGCAGCAAAATTAAAATGGCAGTAGGCGGAACTCATAGCTCGAGGTCCTAACGACAAAGCGGCGTTTGAGTTGGCGTCCAAGAATATCTACACGGGGCGCATGACATCCCCAGCGCCGATGGCTCGCCTAGGACCGCAGAGCGGAAAGGAGTGGAGAAGGCCTGCCTTCAGACGTAGACAACAACGGTGTGAAAAAAAGAAGTAGGTATAAGGCAAACTTTTACTGGATTTGACTAAATATTAATAATTTTTTCATTTCTTTGGCCCATTACAGGAGCTCGCGGGGCCAGTTCGTTAAAAATACAATTTATTGATGCCCATTTCATTAATACAAATTTCTAATAGTAACTAAGCCAATTGGTGATACGAATCTACCCTGAACCGGGCTGACGGTTATAAACTTGCGTGCATAGAAATCGGCCCATTGTAAACTTTTGACTTTAACTATATTTTTTTAAAAAAATTATTCATCAGATCAAAAAAAGAAATATGCTGTTTGAAAGACAATTTAATATGCTTGTGCTATGTGAGTATAAATTTACGAAAACTTATTTCGACTTCCTATGTTTAACATAGTGAAATTAATGCATTAAGCAAATTAAGCTTTTTTATTATTAACATAAATAGGGTTATTGACAATTTAAAACTTAAAACTTAATTTTTTAATAATGGGTATGACCTCCTCTTGCCCTAATAACATCTCTCATACGATTAGGCAAAGATCTAATCAAGTTTGCTATTGTTTCTTGAGGGATGTTAAACCACTCTTCTTCTACTGCAACAATAAGCTCTGCGATCGAGTTTGGGGTATGAAGTCTAGCTCGAATTCTTCGTTTTAACTCATCCCATAAATGTTCGATCGGATTTAGATCAGGACTGTATGCTGGCCACTCCATAACCCGAAAACCGACTTCTGCAATGTAATCTTGCACGATTCTTGCGGTGTGCGGCCTTGCATTGTCATGCATAAAGGTAAATTCGTCTCCCATGTAGTCGACGTAAGGTACCACATAAATTGCTAAAATCTCCTCGATATATCTAGCAGCCGTTAAACCTCTTCTTCCGTGAACACGGTCGCCCCTACGAATGAACTCAGGGTCGGTTCGTGCTCCTATAGAAATTGCACCCAGATCATACAGGAAACCACCTCCATAAGCACTCCGCTCTTCAAAGCACCAATCTGCAAATCGCTCTCTTGGTCTTCGGTACACTTTCCTTCTTCGGTCGCTACCATGGAGGCATATTCTGGTCTTATCTGAGAACAGAACAGATCCCCATTGTTCCAACGTCCAATTCAGATGATCCCGTGCAAAACGCAGGCGGGCTTGCCGATGAGCTGGAGTATGTTTTGGACCAATCGCAGGTGTTTTAGGGGTCAGGTTATTTTCCTGCAGTCTTCGTCTTACTGTCCACTGACTAATAGCCACTCCTCGCACCTCACGGAGCTGTCGTTGCACTTGAATGGCGTTAAGGTGACGATTTCTTAATGTTGTTGACACAATAAAGCGGTCATCACGAGCGGTTGTAAATCGCCTTCTGCCTGTTCCAGGTCGCCTATGAAAGGATCCAGTCTCCTCATAACGTTTGCACACTCTTCGAACCGCTGCGCGTGTCATATTCAATTGTCTAGCAACAGCTCGCTGACTAAGTCCATTTTCGATTAAAGCAAAAACTTGGGCGGCTTTTTGTGGTGTAGTATGCATTAAACTAACACACTTAAACACTACTGAGATTATGAAAAACGAATTAATATGCAAATTTCAGTTGCAAACGCAATAATTTTAATATTTGACAAATTTGTTATTTTCGTTACAATCACCACATAAACACGTTTCATTTGTTTACCGGTTGCTACGCATATAAACGATAAGCCTTCTTGATAAATTTATACTCACATTAAATTGTCTTTCAAACAGCATATTTCTTTTTTTGATCTGATGAATAATTTTAAAAAAAATATATAGTTAAAGTCAAAAGTTTACAGTGGGCCGATGTCTATGCACGTTAGTGTAGGTTCGACAGTCTAGAATTTGGAACGTTTATAGTTAACCCACAACCTATAGAAATCTCTTTGGGTAAAGGGCTGAATACTAAACTGTTTCATTTGGATATAAAGATATTTCAGATTCAGCTTCGAAAATTTTCGTATGGTTGGCATAGGGGATCTGATGATTAAATTTGATTTGACACTGAGTTTTATTCCTCATATAACCGAGGTAACGTCTAGGTCTCTGAGGATGCTTGGGTTCATCAGGGGTTGCTCATCAGAATTTTCATCCATTACCTCTATAAAAATGCTGTACTGTTTCTTGGTTAGGTCTCTCTTGGAATATTGTTCATATGTGTGGAACCCATCTTTTGCTTGCCATGTTAGGAGCTTGGAGCTTGTTCAGAGTAAATTTCTACGTCATATTAATTTTAAATTCTTTAACAATGATGCTTTTAGTTATTCAAAACTGACATCTATATTAAACTTGAATACTCTGTCTAACCGGAGAGTTCAACGTGATCTTGTAATGTTCTTTAAAATTTTAAATTCCATTGTAAATTGTCCAGAACTTTTATCTCAGATTAATTTGTATTCCCCTCTAGACATACTAAATCTACGTTGTCCTTCTTCAAACCTTATCATAAGAGAACTGTGGAGCTAATACCTTCATGACAAGATCTATGGGCATTGTAAATAACTGCCAATTACTGGACTTTTTCTCCAGCTCCTTGTCTCTTTTTAACAGGTAGATCGGGATTCTTTTTTGAATTTCTTAGTTTTAAGTGTCATTTATAGATGTAAACTTTTGTATTTTGTTTTTATGAGTTGAATGGGCATGTCCCGTAAATAAATAAATAAATAAATATGAATTTGGCTTACTTTTTACAGTTATTAATTATTGGAACAAATTCTATATCATCTATAATATATATAAAATGCAACGTCTCTCTGTCTGTCTGTCTGTCTGTCTGTTCGTTAGTGCGCTTATCACTGGAGAACCACTTATCCGATTACGTAGTTTTTTTTTAAAACATACATATATTCTCTGGCCAGGTTATAGGCTATATTTTATTACGATAGGTAGCATAACGAATGAGCAGTGACGATAATAGTGAATGGAGTCGGAAAAAAGTTTGCCGCTAGCGCGTTCCTTTGCAATACACAGCCTAAACCATTAAATATGGAACAATATTATGTAGCAGAGAATATTTATAGTCTATAACCTATAATATATATAAAATGCAATGTTTTTCTGTCTGTCTGTCCATTAGTGCGATATCATGCGAGAACCACTTATCCGATTTACCCGTCTTTTTTTAAATTCATACATATATTCTTCGGCCAGGTTATATAATAATAATAATAATCTATATCTATAATACATATAAAATGAAACGTCTGTCTGTGTGTCTGTCTGTCCGTTAGTGTGCTTATCCCTCGAGAACCAATTATCCGATAAACGTAATTTTTAAAATTCATATATATGTTCTCTGACTAGGTTATAGATATATATTTTATTACATCTACGATATATATATATATATATATATATATATATATATATATATATATATATATATATATATATATATATATATATATATAGATATATATAATGTAACATATCTCTGTCTGTCTGTCTGTCGGTTAGTGTGCTTATCACTGGAGAACCACTTATCCGATTTATGTACTTTTTTTTAAAACATACATATGTTCTCTGGCCGGGTTATCTATAATCTTATATCTATAATATATATAAAATGCAACGTCTTTCTGTCTGTCTGTCTGTCTCTCTGCCTGCCTGTCTGTCTGTCCGTTAGTGCGCTTATCACTGGAGAACCACTTATCCAATTTACGTGCTTTTTTTTAAAACATACGAGTACATATGTTCTCTGGCCAGGTTATCTACAAAATATATATAAAATGCAACGACTCTCTGTCTGTTTATCTGTCTCTCTGTCCGTTAGTACATTACGTGCTTTTTTTTTTAAAATACACATATGTTCTCTGGCCAAGTTAGAGGATATATTTTATTGCGTTAGGTAACATAAAGAATAAGCAGTGACGATAATAGTGAATCAAGTGGGGAAAAAGGTTACCGTTAGCGCGTGCTCTTGCAGTACACTGCCTAAACCATTAAATATGGAACAATATCATGTTGCAAAGAATATAATTAAAATGCAACGTCCCTCGGTCTGTCTGTCTGGCCGTTAGTGCACTTATCACTTGAGAACCACTTATTCGATTTACGTGTTTTTATAAATTTATACATATGTTCTATATAATTCGATATATAAACCTAGATAATGGGAGATAAGGTGAGATAATGGGAGATAAGTATAACTAATAGGAGATAACGAGAAATAATGGGAGATGAGCGGAGATAAGTTTAGATAATGGGAGTTATGGTGAGATAATGGGAGGTAAGGAGAAATAAAGGGAGATAAGAAGAAATATTGCGAGATAAGTCGCGATAAGCTTAGATAATGGGAGATAAGGTGAAATAATGGGAGATATGGAGAAATAATGGGAGATAAGGAGAAATAATGGGAGATGAGCAGAGATAAGCCTAGATAATGGAAATTATGGAGAGATAATGGGAGATAAGGAAAAATAATGGGAGATAAGGGGAAATAATGGCAGATATTTTATTACGTTAGGTAACATAAGGAATAAGCAGTAACGATAGTAGTGAATCAAGTCCACGCGAGCGGAGCCGCGGGAACGGCTAGTTTGGATATGGAAAAAAATAAATGTTTACAATAACCTTTAGTCAGTCGACACTTCCAATTTTTAGTCAAACTCGTACTGGAGTCGATAGTTATTGACTCTTCTTCTTGAAGTGCCATATCCGATACAGATGTAGGCGACCCTCTCGCCTTTGCCTGTGGTTGGTGCCTTTTTAGGTATTTCCACAGACAAAGGGGACCTACAGTTTAATGCCGGTTGCGAACGGCCAAAGTGAGAGGGCTTTACTAGGTATAATACTACGGATGGCTTACCATTACCTTCCCGAAAGAGGCGTCCCTGACGCCTCTTTCGGGTCTTTAGTCATTATCTAATTTTAATATAAATAGATATTTAGCTTCTGTGAAATTGTATTTACCTAAGTGTAATACCATGACAGGTATATTTTTAATTGCATAAAAATTTGTTATCTTGTCTCTTCCAGTCAGATAAAACGTTTCATTCGTGCTATATACGCTTATTTATTATTGTTATTTATTTTTAGTCCCGATTAAGGCTATCTATCATGTTAAAATCCTGTGTTCAGAGTAAAATTTTAAAAAGGCTGCCAGATGATCGACCTATAACTGCCATACAGGTAAGTTATTTTTAGTTTTGCTAATATTTAATTCTACTAATTACTCTAAGAAGCTATTTTAAACCAAAATTTGGAATATGGACATTAACATTTTTATTAGTTTCTAAATTACACATTCTTGTCAGTCAATTGGGGTTATTGGAATAGTCATTTAATCATCTTTCCGATATAAAAAAGATACTAATAAATTATGCTGTATTTATTTATTTTATTATTTTTTCTGAGCCGAGATACGAACTCGAGTCGTTGGCGTAGAAAGCAGACCCCTTAACCACTACGCTATGGTCGGCTCTTGATGATCTTATTGACTCTTGCAAAATTAAATTTTTAATTTCAACGAGCTAATAACAAAATATTAATATTGATGGTAATGAATTGAAATCGCTTTTTAAACAGCTTTTTGTTTTTGTTTTCCAGCGATAACTTTTTTCTTTGAAATTTAATCCTTTACGCTCGTTAAATATCACGCTGTGAGAGCTCTAGCTAACAAGTCAATAAAAAACTTATCAATTTATAAAAATATTAAGGGTTTTCTTAATTTTTTAATTTTAAACTGAATGATACTTATAGTTGATATTTAAAATTTAGATATTTTATAAGGATTAGAACAAAAATACTATTAATATTAGAGCAGTAAATAGTTTATATACAGCAATATTATGATTTTATTCTCTCTGGGGTATCACCAGCAGTATTGTTCTTAGTCTTGGACCTTCTCGTTTGTTTATAACTAATGGGAGTTTTCAAAAACGCGTTTTTTGAGCTTAAAATGTTAATAACTCCGGTTATATCAGTCAGATCGAGACAAACGGAAAACTAAACTCTTTGTAATGAAATTTCTAACAAATCCTCGTTAGCTTTAAATTGCTCAAATGTGTACCAGGTGTACAAGTATGAAATGCGGATTTCAGACAACAGATGGTGCACTAATGCAGTTTGTGCTATAAAGATTTGACACTGCGCCATTTTGTTGTGTCATCAACAAGTGTCAGACGCGCACGAGTAACAAATTGGAAAAGTGTGTGCATAGTGTTGTGTTCTTGTGTTCAATATGTCGAAATTTATGCCGAACAAAGAGCATTCGCGGACAGCATTAATTTTTTGTTTTCATTTGAAGAAAACTGCTGTTGAATCATACCGATTACTTCGGGAAGCTTATGGTGAATATGCTCCATCGCAAGATACGTGGAAACGATGGTTTCGGCGTTTCAAAAGTGGTGACTTCGATGTTGCAGACAAGGAACGTGGAAAACCGCAAAGAAAATAGGAAGTGTGCATTGTTAGACGAAGATGTTTCGCAATCGGCTACGAGAGATACGAAAGATTCAGAAGACCGGTAGATGGGTACCACATGAGTTGAACGACAGGCAAATGGAAAAGCGCAAAAACACTTGTAACATTTTGCTCGCTAGGTACAAAAGGAAGTCGTTTTTGCATGCTATAGTTACAGGGGATGAAAACTGGATTTATTTTGAGAATTCCAAGCGCAAAAAATTATGGCTAAACCCAGGCGTACCATCCACATCGACCGCAAGACCGAATCGCTTTGGCAGAAAGACGATGCTCTGTGTTTGGTGGGACCAGAGGGGCGTGGTCTATTATAAGCTGTTAAAACCTGGGGGAACGGTTAATGTTAAACGTTACCAATAACAATTGACCGATTTGAACTGTTCGCTGCTTGAAAAAAGGCCAGAATACCGAAAGAGGCAACACAAAGTCATTTTTCTTCATGACAATGCTCCATCACATACGGCAAAACCAGTTCGCGTCGGATTGGAAGCACTCAGCTGGGAACTTCTACCCCATGCAGCTTACTCACCAAACTTGACACCTTCCGATTAACACTTGCTTACATCGATGAGTCACGCACTTGCTGAGCAGTTCTTTGGTTTGTACGAAGATGTGAAAAAATGGCTCGATGGATGGTTCGCAGCAAAAGAGGAAAATTTTTACTGGCTTGGTATTCACAAATTGCCCGAAAGATGGGAAAAATGTATAACAAGCGATGGAGCATACTTTGAATACAGTTCTTTTTATCATTCTTCCGAATGTAACATATTTTTTTAGAAAAATATCCGCATTTCATACTTGTACACCTTGTACATAACCTACAAAATTGAAAAAAAACAGGTAAAAAATCTGTTTTTTTTTTTTTTTTCATTTTATTGTACAGGTCGACTAAGTGAACCGATCGGCTCGAAATTTTCAGAAAATATCCTACTGTTATAGCAAAAATAGCCTGAAATTTGGGTACAAAAATATTAAACTGAGTGGACAAAATTGAATTTGTCATTTAAAATTTGAATTATCCGCCATTTCGTTCAAAATGGATCTTTTTGTTTTAAAATTCAGGTCTCGAGGTCAGCTTTCCGATGCCATTAAGAAAAAAAATTTTTAGAGTCATTTTAATCGTTTTTTTTACACTTATTTATTACTCAAATAACAACAATTGACATTTAAAAAAAATCTCAATCTTTTTCAAAATGACCGAAAAACGCATTTGTTTTTATTTAATTAATTCACAAATGTAAAAAAAAACGGTCAAAATGACTCCACTTTTTTTATGGCATCGAAAAGCTGGCGTCAAGACCTAAATTTTGAAAAAAAAAATATCCAAATGGCATAAAATGGCGGGCAAGTCAAATTTTAAATAACAAATTCAAACGTGCCCACTGGGTTCAATATTTTTGAACCAAAATTTTAGGATATTTTTGCTATAACAAGAGGCATATCTTCTGAAAGTTTCAAGCCGATCGGTTCACTTAGTCGGCCGATGCAATAAAATGAAAAGAAAACAGTTTTTGCCTGTTTTTTTTTTCAATTTTATAGGTTATACATAAACTGACCATTTATTTTTGAACTCAAAACGGGACATAAGTTTTTATACCCAAGTTAGCAGGTTAACAATGAAAATAAACACAACTTCTTAATTTTCTTTATTTAGAAAAAGTGTAACTTAATGCAATTAGTATTGACTGTTATTATATTCATATTAATTATAATTATTTTTATTATAACAAGTTGTGAAAAATAAAAATCAATCACCAGTTAACCAGCTTTATTGAAGCAAAGTTCCTCTGACAGAAATTATTAAATTATATGCACCATATTTTTTTTAATTGTATTTATATTTATCAGAGGAACAAATTTGCTTTAATAAAGTTGGTGATGATTTTAAATAAGAATAAAATTCTTGGCACGTTTTTTTTTTATATTGACCTTAGTTATCAACATCGCTTTCAGAACTGGTACCTGTAAGTGATTTTTTTCAGACGTCCACAATTTATTCATAAGAGAAAAGACTCTTTCTACTGGAGCATTTGTACCAGGTAGACATAAAATATATTCAATTAAAATACAAAAAATTTTCATGTTGTAGATTGTTGGTGCGAAAGTGTTTGAATACTTCCACCCAACGAGTTTCTGTGGAGACTTTTAAATTATCCCATTCGGTAATTTTTTGGGAAGTGACGTAGCTTGAAATTAATGTAAATTCGTCAAATACTTCTGTATCTTTGTTACAGGGAAAATATCCCTTTTTAATCAATACATCCAGCGCTTTTTGAATATCTTCCCATGCAGGTGCTTTTCTTAAATCTGCCCAATGAAATATCTCCATTTCTTTAGTAAGAAAGCAAGTCCACTGTTCCAGATATTCACGGCTTGCTTTATAAAATTCTGTGGCCGTATTTTTCACAAACTCTTCATCAATATTAGTGCCATTATCTTTTAATTTCACAATTAAACTACGAACATTAAATGGAAGAAACTGGTTGATCTGTTTCTGAGCCAAATTGTCTTTGAGATGATTGATTTCTTTTGCAGCCTCAATTGCCGACACAGTCTGACCTTCAACCTTCAATACAGCTTGGTGAAAACTTGCTGACTGAGCGTGTAAAAAATGAAGCCATAATTCTGATATGGGATAATCAAAAAATTTTTTTAACAATTTGGGACATTTTTCAATGGTCAAAAAATAGTCTTTTAACGGCTGATACATTTTTAAAACTCTCTCCAAGGCAGGCATAAGCGCAAACCACCTGGTTTTACTGTAGCCGAGCATTTGGTGATGTTCTATTTCAGCTTCAGCGCAAAACTCCTTTAGAGCTTCAACTCGAACCGTGTAAATATAAAAAAATGAATATATTTTTACGATAATGCTTTCGTAATCTAAAGGTAGACCATCTGCAGCAGATTTTATTGCATTATGAATTATATGGGCTCCACATCCAATACCTATCAACGGTTTTTCAGAGATGATTGTAATTTTGCTAATACATTATTAGTTCCTCGCCTAGCTACACCCCCAAAATTGACATTAGCATTGTCGCCACAAAATGCCACGACTTTATTTGACAAATTATTATCTGTCAATACTTGGTGTAAATAGTCGACTATGATATCAGAAGTTTCACCTGGTTGCTATTGGAGGTCTAAAATTTTTACTTGCACACCTTCATAAGGTTGAAAAAAGCGCACTACACAAGGATATATTTTCTTGTTACCGTGGTTTGAAGCGTCGTTTAAAATTGTAATACAATTGGACTTATTGAGATCATCTTTTAAATTATCGATCGCTGTATGCGCCAAAACATTTACTATAATAGCTTCTGTTTTTGTACGCGCACATGTGAATTTTGGATCAAAACATGATTGGATTAATTTCGACGCACAATCATTGGAGCGAAAACTGTGGTTTTCTTGTATAGTGTGATAAGCCCAGACGCCTTTTGCAGCAGCGATATCCAAATCCTTTGAAGTTGGCTCGTTTGAATTCTTGAAAAAGTTCAACACTGAAGAACTGGAAGCAGCGGCACGGTCGGCATTTTTATGTTTTTCAGACTTCAAATGCTGTTCAATATCACCAGCACCACTATGGGAAACACTAAACTCTGTACGACACTTTTCGCATCTGACGTCCGAGGAAGTATTAATTTGCTTAATAAATGGGTATTTTGCTTGTAAGTTGACATTAAATGAACACTTGCGTTTCGGCATAACTATAGGTAAAATTCCAAAACAACAGAAAACTTCAGATTAGTTACCAGTTTACCACTAAACTACTTCACGAACATTACGCAAAAACAAAACAATAGCGACAAGTCTGTGTGCATGCGCGTGATTAGCCTAATAACCAAATAAATTCTCCCTCTTCTCCCCGCGTTACTAGGTAACCGACAGCGCGCGCCGTCGGGGAATCGCCAATCGTCGACGTCGCGACGGTCTGTGATTCCCCGCCCGCGCGTGTCTCACGAGCATCGTAATTTAAAATTTTCGCGCGGTTTCGGAAAACGGGACTATTTACCATCCCGGCGCTTTGTTTGGGGACAACGGGACAGGTGACCGAAAAAAGGGACAGTCCCGTTCAAAACGGGACGTATGGTCACTTTAGTTATACATACATTTAAGCTACTTAAAACTAGCGAGGAGATTTGTTGGAAAGTTAATTACGAAGCGTTTGATTTTTTTTGTCCCGATCCCACATATAAAACCGGAGTTATTCGCATTTTAAGCTCAAAAAACTCGTTTTGAAAACTTCATTTGTTTATAAACAAAAGAGCACAAAGTTTTTCGAGGTCCAAAACTCAGGACAATATTCCTGGTGATACCTCAGAGTGAATAAAGTCATAATATTGCTATATTTAAACTGTGCAATTTAAAATGCCTTTTTTACTGCATTATATACCAAATAATATTTACCTCTATGTCAGAAACACATAACAAGACAAGTTTGAAAACTTTGGAATCTGAGGCGTGCACCTATAAGGCAATAAATAAAAGACTAATTAGTGGTAACATAAACAATTAAAATATTAAAATGGCTGTTTATAATACAAAGGTAGAGGAGTTTTTTAAGTTAAGTTCTTACCAAGAACTGTTATATGACGCTTTGTCTATATTGAATTGCCTATTGTTAGTGTTCCATACGGAACACTTATAAGATCACTTCGGTGTCTGTATGTCTGTCCGTCTGTCTGTCACATCCGATTTTCTCCGAAACTATTTGATATAGACAGTTAAAAGTTGGTACTAATATAGTAATTGATGGCCTCATCGGAGGAATATTCTCTACAGAGTGTAGATTGAAGGAAAATTATCACGAGTGTATTGCCTTTAATAATCTGTCTGGTAAACAAAAAAAACAAAAATTTCAAGGTCAGCAGTTTTTCAGTAAAGATCGGAAAAAACTTTGTTGAAAACTAATTTGTTCTGTGAAGTCATTAATCATTTCATACCTCCATAACAATAATTTTTATTTTAAAAGCAATCAACGTACGGAACACTAATTACGCAAGTTCAACTTGCACTTGACCAGTTGTTTTTTTATAGAGAGATTTTAGAAAATCATCATGGTTTGTTTTAGTCATCATGACTAAGTCAGAAGTGGGACCAAGCGGAATCGTACTACATCCAGATATGCGGAGTTACCTGTACTATTTTGTAATTATATACTGAGTTCTTTATAAAATGTTTATCTGAGAAACAACGAAAACGTCTCAAAGAAGCTAGATTTTACCGCTTTCTGCTGAGTGGCAGGGCAGTGAGGCAGCGAAAAGCGTATATTTAGAAGTGCACATGAAAAACATCAACGCTGAACTAACTGAGACAAAAAAATTCCAAAAAGGCCGAAAAGGTATTTTCTGCGTTAGGACCAGTTTACTCTAATGTGAAATGAAGTTGAAAATAAATAGGATGAGCCAGTGAGTGGTTTCTGAGACAGATTTTTGCAAAATCGGTTGAAATGACTTTAAAAAATAATTCCGTAAAATGTATCTGAAATCTACATGTATGATTATTAAAAGTGCTTCCACATTCGCTAATTTATTGTTTCACAAGTGTATTGTGGGTATACAGAGGTGAAAAAAAAAACTAGTTGTTACGACTAAACCCGTCAAGTTGTGCGAGAATCTAAAAAAATCTCATTTATTTAATTTTTCGATATGTATGATATTTCAGACATATCTCAAGGTCAAAACTTTTCAGTTTTAGAATTTTCTGGAAAAAAATTTTAAAAAAATTGAAAATATGTTGCATTTCCAAAAAATTAATTTTAAAATAAATTTGAATTTACTTGTAAAATGTAAAAATAAACTCAAAAAATATATTTTTTTTGATAAAAAAAATCTTGATATCGATATATGTATGGGTGTATATATATATATATATATATATATATATATATATATATATATATATATATATATATATATATATATATATATATATATATATATATATGTTCCTAACATCTCGCTATGCCACTGGTTTAGACTTATTTAAAAACAAAGCCCCTTTAGATTATTTTATCACAATATTTAAGAAGTACTCGGAAATGCAAATTTTCACTGCATTTTCTATTATTCAATATCCACTGTCGACGAACTGCGAAACATATATTTAAGAATTTCCAGTTAGAATCAAAGAAAAACGACGACGTTTGGTTGGCATTCGATTGCTTCGAAATCCCCAAGTATTCAACTATATAGCACAGACCAAAGGCAAACTGAATTGCTGGATACCGAGACGCCAAAACAAAAATCTCTAGGAAAACGATTGTGGCTCAAAGTTATCTTTTTTATTTGCAAGGGACCATTGCCAGGAATTTAAACGTCCGATTTGGATTTTACATCAAAAATATATAAAATAAAATTATGCTTACCTATACAAGTCAATATATAGGCCCAAAATTGAAACTATATGTACAGTTATTGTTAGATCCATATGTAATATACTATACATTGTAAGTAAGAGTTCCCAAAAAAAACAAACTGCTTGGCATACATACATACATATATTTTGGTTTTAGTTTACATATAAAAATGTTCTAACCTAAAGTTTTTAAAACATTTACATATTACAATAATAGAAACCAAAAACGGACTGAAAAATGTTTTTTAATAGTGTGTTTATATATATATATATATATATATATATATATATATATATATATATATATAGGGTACCTTTTAAAAAATTCAAATTGACTTTGTAAACTGTCAAATGAAATAAATGGCAAACTTAATGTTATTATATTTGACTTCTTTACAAAAAACTAAGTTTATTGGTGAAAGAATTTTTTTGATGCCCCAAATAGCAAATTGAGTGAGCCACCTAAAAGCCAAAATTCAATTCAATAACTTAAATGCCTTGTATATCAGTAACAATTAAAAATAAATAGAGATATTGTGTATTTTTGTAAACAGACACGAAAATACTGTTTAATGGTGTATCCACATGTGGAGAGTGCCACGTAAACAAATCCTAATTGGCTTTAAAATCTGTCAAATTTGACAAGTGACAAATTTTTCGATCATATTTATCATCCTCATAAAAAAACTAAGTTTAGTACTGAACGAATTTTCTTTGTGTATAGAACAGGAAAGAATTAGATGGAAGACTTAAATTAGTTATTGTCAGTTACTTATGTCTAAAATATCTGAAATATCTGTAATCCAAAATCATTTTTTCATTTCAGTCTTGTTATAAATCTAATCAACTTTTAAGAATGCTATCTGTGCAACTGGAACACCTTCTAATATGCAGGGAAATTTTTTAACCCCTCTGAATCAGCCCCGGAGGCTATTTTACCTCCGGAATTTTTTGTACCCAGCTGCCTCATCATGCTATTTGGTCCCACGGTCAGGAGACATCGGTACAGCCACGAAACGTTAATCAACTTCAAGCCGCCTTGGCCGATGCGATGGTATCACATCGGACGATGCCTAGTGGGATCTGGGCATCTACCTTCTAAGTTGTTCTTTTAGTCGCTTTCTACGAGAGGCAGAACGTATCGGGGGTGATATTTACCCCACACTCTCATGGGGACCCTTTGATATATATAGTACTATATATACAAAGCACTCTCTCAAAGCCCTTATCTATTTTCCTATCCCTGACCATCACCGAAATTATTCGTCGATCGGAAGTTTAGAATTAAGAAAACTTCCCAGAAACTCTTTTTCATTATTACCGCTGTGAAGGGTAATTTACCCAATACTTCCCTTCCAATGTTAGTGTTAAAATAAGTACCGATTTGATTTTCTTAGACTAAAAATATCTTAATCCAAACATTGCTAGTCGATATTTGAAATAATTAGTACTTTATGGAACATATTAACTAAAAATAAAATTGGGAACAGGAAAAAGTTTAGAGATATTTATCTGAAATCTGTCATTTCCTACTACATAGCATGTATCCTAAATCTGAAAATATTGAAAAAATAAACGATTTTTCGATTCTTCTGCTCAAAAAAACCCAACAACACAGATACTAAGGTATAAAAAAATCAATAAAATTTTCATATTCTATGTCAAATAACATAATTTTGGAGAAAATCGGTTGTGACAGACAGACGAACGGACAGACACCGAAGTGATCTTTTAAGTGTTCCGTACGGAATAGTAATAATGAAAATTAAGACGTTTTGCAAGAAGTAAAACACTACTTAAATTTCCACTAATTTTTTTATTTTTAACACCATGACATGTTTCGCTGTAAGACAGCTGCTTCAGATGGTTTGTTACAAAATGTATATAACAAACCATCTGAAGAAGCTGTGGTACAGCGAAACATATCATGGTGTTAAAAATAAGAAAATTAGTGGAAATTTAAGTAGTTTTACTTCTTGCAAAACTTCTAGTTATGTATTTCCACCAAGTATCGGCTGAATCAATTCAAGAAAATTAAGACAATTACCAGATTTTTCTACTCCAAGAAAACTAAAATGAAGGTATAACCTACCTCATTTACTCTATATATGTATATATATATATATATATATATATATATATATATATATATATATATGTATACATATATATATATATATATATATATATATATATATATATATATATATATGTATATATATATATATATATATATATATATATATATATATATATATATATATATATTCCGAAGGTCGAAACGTCAATAAATATTTAACAGATCCAAGAATAGTTTTAATGATCTAATTCCAAGAATACGTAAAATATAAAAAATATATAACCTTACATTCAACAAAAAAATATATATATACACACACACATATATATATATATATATATATATATATATATATATATATATATATATATATATATATATATATGTATATATATATATATATATATATATATATATATATATATATATATATATATGTATATATATATATATATATATATATATATATATATATATATATATATATATATATATATGTGTGTGTGTGTATATATATATTTTTTTGTTGAATGTAAGGTTATATATTTTTTATATTTTACGTATTCTTGGAATTAGATCATTAAAACTATTCTTGGATCTGTTAAATATTTATTGACGTTTCGACCTTCGGAAGAGGTCTTCTTCAAAATTTGCTCTTAGAAAGTAGTTCATTTTGTGGGGTGTTAATTTTAAATCACTGTTAAAATCACATTTTTACTATCTACAAACAAACCACTTAACTTGAGGGACTTTATATGACTCATATAACTGTTTGTAGAAAGTATAATTGTTTGTAGAAAGTAAAAATGTGATTTTAACAGTGATTTAAAATTATCACCCCACAAAATGAACTACTTTCTAAGAGCAAATTTTGAAGAAGACCTCTTCCGAAGGTCGAAACGTCAATAAATATATAACAAATCCAAGAATAGTTTTAATGATCTAATTCCAAGAACACGTAAAATATAAAAAATGTATATATATATATATATATATATATATATATATATATATAAATATATATATATATATATATATATATATATATATATATATATATATATATATATAAATATATATATATATATATATATATATATATATATATATATATATATATATATATAAAATATATATATATATATATATATATATATATATATATATATATATATATATATATATATATATATATATATATATATATATATATATATATATATATATATATATATATATATAAATATATATATATATATATATATATATATATATATATATATATTTATATATATATATATATATATATATATATATATATATATATATATATATATATATATATATATATATATGTTGGGTCAAATGAAAATGTTGAAAAAATAATTTAATTTTCAGATTCCTGGACTCTAAAACCCTAAAAAGGATTTATAATACGTTATACTCGAAACACCCCCTACTCTCCTCATTAACTACTTTTACATTTGGTTATGAATAATTGAAAATATTGAAAAAATAACCGGTTAAGTGCGAGTTGAACTTGCGCAATTAGTGTTCGGTACGTTGATTGCTTTTAAAATAAAAAATTTTGTTACAGAGGTATAAAATGTTCAGTGAGTTCACAAAACACACCCCAAATGAGTTTTCAATAAAGTTTGTTTCCAATCTTTACTGAAATCTGATGACCTTGAAATTTTTGTTTTTTTTTTTATACCAGATAAATTATTAAAGATAATGTACTGGTGATAATTTTCGTTCAATCTACACCTCGTGGAGAATATTCCAGAATTTTTTTTAAATTTTTTGATAAGTACTTTTCGAGATAAGGCGTGGGGACAGCGATTTTTCGGGATTTTTTAAAAATAATACAAAGAAAAGTGCGCGCAAGTATTACATTATATATATATTTTTTACTCGTGTTTTCACAAGCTTTCATTTGATGCCACACTCGATGACCTAGTAAAAACTTTTTTTTCACTTCCGATTTCACCCCCCAAAACTAACCCCTTACGTCAAAATTCAACTCTCAAAACTACGTGGCTCTGATGAGGCCATCAATTCCTATATTATTACCAAATTTCAACTTTCTATGTCAAATAGTTTCGGAGAAAATCGGGGTGTGACAGACAGACAGACAGCCAGACAAACAGACACCGAAGTGATCTTATAAGTGTTCCGTACGGAACACTAATAACACAATTTTCAAAGTTCTTGCTCTAAGAAACCTAAACAAGACATCTAACACGATATATGCGAAGCGACCAATCTATCCCCCCCCACTTCATTAGCCCGTTATATTTTTAATCATAATAAATTGAGAATATTGAAAAAAAAAAACACAATTTTCAGGCTTTATAGACTCTAGCAATCCTGAAGAGGATGTGTAACCCGACATATTTGAAACAACCCATCTGATACCTTCCCACTCCTTGTTCCTATTATATGTTCAAATATAAATAACTGTATTTAACATTTATGCAGCATATTAATCAAAAACCAAGAAACATTCTCATAATGATTGAGAAAATACGCAAAACTTACCGACCATCAGCCTTTTCACCTCCTGTCTCTTAGTTATATTACTCAAAACCTAACCTACTTCAAGTTTTATAACACGTATTCTGAAAAATTTTTGGTCTAGCTACTTAGAACACATTTTTTTTTTGCAAAATTTGACTTTATTTATCTATACAGTCTCCTTCAAGAGCGATACAATCAGTTCAACGCCTTTCTAACATTTCTATACCTTTCTTACAGAAGGATTTGTCTTTGCCTTCAAAATAGGCCTCAATTTCGGCGATTGCTCCACTGGAGCCAAATCTTTTTTCCCGCGAGCATATTTTTTAGGTCTGCTAAAGATAATAGTCGCTGGGGGCCAAATCTGGAGAATACGGTGGATGAGGAAGCAATTCGCACTTCAATTCTTGCAACTTTCCCATCGTAACCCCTGACTCGTGACACGGTGCATTGTTTTAATGCAAGAGCACTTTTTCTTGTTAATTTGGGGTCGTTTCTTTGCGATTTCTGCCTTCAAATGCACCAACAACTTTATATTCGCCATTGATTGCTTTCCTTTCTCAGCATAGTCGATGAAAATTATACCATGCGCATCCTAAAATACAGAGGCCAAAACCCAGCCGACTGATGTGTCTTTGGTAGCTTCGGGCGGCTTTCACCGGCTGCTGTCCACTCAACTGATTGCCGATTTGATTTCGGTGTATAGTGGTGGATCCATGTTTCATCCATTGTCACATATTGCATGAAAAAATCCTTTTTATTGCGCTTAAACAGGTCCAAACAGCGCTCAGAATCATCAACACGTTGTTGTTTTTGGTCTACTGTGAGCAAACGCGGTACCCATTTCGAACAGAGCTTTCTCATGCCCAAATGTTCATGCAAAATATGACCAACACGGTCTTTTGACATCTTTAGGGTGTCAGCTATCTCATGCAATTTCACTTTACTGTCATCCAGAACAATTTTGTGGATTTTTTGATATTTTCCGGTGTAACCACCTCATTTGGGCGTCTAAAGTATTTAGTATCATTTGTATCTGTACGACGCGTTTAAATTCAGTATACCAGTAAATGGTGAGTGATTTTTCAGGGGCAGAGTTCCCTTAACACTTTTTTTGCTTGAGCGGTATTTTTTTTCATTAAAAAACCATGATTAATCAGCACACGATATTCGATTTTTCCTATTGTTCTTTCTGAAAATATCAAAAGTAGCGTCACTAAAACCACTGTAACTTGTAAACTAATCGTCGAAATGTCATGAAGTTTTGACACGTATCGTTTGAAAGTTGGTACTTCCTAAAAATCATATGGATTTTTTTAAAAAGGCGACATCTATGTGTTAGACTAAAAACTTTTCAGCCTGCGTGTTAGATGTATGAAATTTCCTATGGTTATTTTTTTTTTCATTCGGAAGTTATCATGCCAATGCACACACTAAACGTGAAGAAAGTGTAACTCTCTCATGAATACAATACTTCGCTTTAGCAAGGGAAGTAAAATGACCTAAAGGGATATACTGATCAAAAATTAATATTAGTGTCGATCATTTTTACGCAACAAAATAATTTCATTAAATATACATTATAAAAATTAAAAGTTTTGAGTAAGAGACCACGTAAAAGCTAAAAAACAAAATTTGTGGAGCAAAGTTTGCGAAATGCCCATTATCATTAGTATCGTACTGTGTTATCTTGAGAAGTTTTAATACAACTTTGAAATTGAATTTGTCTGTTGAAATTCTATTTTAGTTTGGTGCAGAATAAGATTAATCAGAGGCTAACTAAAATAACAAACTTTTGGGTTAGACTTATGTTTGTTCGTTATATACAGAGTAATAAAGGTTAATATATATTCTTTTACTTTCCTTGCTAAGGAAAAATATTGATTCATGAAAAAATTACTTGCCTGGATTTATGTATTTCTTCATGTGTTAGAGTCCGTAGTTCACGAAAAATATAGTCCTTCATTTCTGTTGGTCTATCAGCCTGTCCCACAATGGGGAAAATCAGTTATTTACTGTTCAAAAATCGCTATATACTCCATTTTTTATCGAATCGGGTTCATTTTTAGTGTTCCGTACAGAACACTTATACGATCACTTCGGTGTCTGTCCGTCTGTCCGTCTGTCACACCCGATTTTCTCCGAAATTATTTGTCATAGAAAGTTGAAATTTGGTAATAATATAGGAATTGATGGCCTGATCAGAGCCATGTAGTTTTGAAAGTTAAATTTTAACTTAAGGGGTTAGTTTTGGGGGGTGAATTCGGAAGTGAAAAAAAAAAAATTTTTTACTAGGTAATCGAGTGTGGTGTCAAAAGAAAGCTTGTGAAAACACGAGTAAAAAATATATATATAATGTAATACTTGCGCGCACTTTTTTTTGTATTATTTTTAAAAAATCGCGAAAGATCGCTGTCCACCCGCCTTATCTCGAAAAGTACTTATTAAAAAATTTTGAAAAAATTCTAGAATATTTTCCACGGGGTCTAAATTGAACGAAAATTATCACGAGTGCATTACCTGTAATAATTTATCTGGTATATAAAAAAACAGAAATTTCAAGGTCATCAATTTTCAGTAAAAATTGGAAATAAACTTTGTTGAAAACTCATTTGAGGTGTGTTTTGTGAAGTCACTGATCATTTTATACTTCCGTTACAACATTTTTTATTTTAAAAGCAATCAACGTACGGAACACTAATTGCGCAAGTTCAACTTGCACTTGACCGGTTATTTATTGTGTAAGTTAGTTTAAAGTTAAAGTTAGTTTTTATGATATCTTTGAGAAATTTTGCAAGTTTGTAAGCTGGGTCGATATGTAGGAGACTACTGACCTATAGACTCCTACATCTGGAGTGTATCAGGTAAATTGTGGTTCTTGTTCTAAAAGTTACATATGCCAGAACTTGCACTTGACCGTTTTTTTTTTTAAAAAGTCGTAAAGAGATCTCTGAATGCCGGTTTCTGAGATATATCTCAAAACTGTCCAAAAGGGGATAAAAATAGAGGTTGGAAGGGGTTAAAATTTTCATACCCATGTGAATTAGAGTTCAAGCGTTGAAAAATGGCTTCCTGTGGGTTTTTAGGGCCGCTGATTTTATTTCCTTGGTCAGTATGATCACATGACGCCTTTTAGGGAATGAAAATGGGGGATGAAATTTCGAAATTCACTTAACAACTTTAAATCTATCATAACCTAAGGTAATCCAAACCAAACAAATTTAAACCTAACATAATTTAATGTACCCTAAACTAAACAGCTTTAAACCTAATCTAACATAGCCTAATGTACCCCAAACCTAACACCTTTAAACCTAACATAGCCTAATATGCCCCAAACCTAACAACTTTAAACCTAGCAGCTTTAAACCTAACACGGAAATTTAATTGTGTTTAGACACTTAAATTCATAAAATTCTTCCTGATATTCAGGAATATTATATATAGAGTCAGTTTCCTCTATCCTATACTTTGCTTGATTAAGATTGAACCAACTTTTTCAATGTCACTGAATATTGTATATGTTCTTGTACTGGTTTCACCTAATTTCAGTACAAATTTTTAACAAATGTATGTTCCATGTATATTTATTTTGATTTTGATAGGCTATGAATATTTTTAGTGTTCCGTACGGAACACTTATAAGATTGCTTCGGTGTCTGTCTGTCTGTTCGTCTGTCTGTCTGACTGTCCGTCCGTCCGTCCATCTGTTTGTCACACCCGATTTTCTCCAAAACTATTTGACGTAGAAAGTTCAAATTTGGTACTAATATAAAAAATGATAGCCTCATTAGAGCCGTGTAGTTTTAAAAATTAAATTTTGACTTAAGGGGTTAGTTTTGGGGGTGAAACCGGAAGTAAAAAAAAAAATTTTTTACTAGGTCATCGAGTGGGGTGTCAAATGAAAGCTTGTAAAAATACGAGTTCAAAAATATATATAACGTCTTACATGAGCACACTTTTCTTCGTATTATTTTGAAAAAATCGCCGTCCTCCCCCTCTATCTCGAAAAGAACTGATCCAAAAATTTTGAAAAAATTCTGGAATATTCTCCACGGAGTGTAGATTGAACGAAAATTATCACGAGTGCATTGTCTTTAATAATTTATCTGGTATATAAAAAAAACAAAAATTTCAAGGCCATCAGTTTTCCGTAGAGATCGGAAACAAACTTTCTGGGGTGTGTTTTGTGAAGTCTTGCAAAGCAGATAAGAAGGTTAACAAATTTTTAACAAAAATATGAAAATATGATATAATCAAAATCAGTGCACTAATTTTAAATTAATTTTATTTTCCTCTATTTCATAAATAATCCGAAAATTACTGACTTGTTAACTGGAATTTTTTACAATTTCTAACTAGAAAGGCCACAAAACTAAACGTGATTATAATTTTTTAGTTTCTATTACAATTTTCAATTAATATTTTGTTCTGTATTTAAATTTAAAGGCACTTTACTTTTCATTATAAATCATTATTTTTTATATTTCTTATATACCATCAAATATTTTAAACTTTTGATGCTTGATTATGGTTTCCAGAACTTTTTAACAAGAATAATTTTTTTTGTAATATGTAAGATAAACTTTTTCTCCACTTGTATAAAAGTTTTTGGAACACACTGTATAATGCTTGTATATCTTTCAGAAGAAGAAATTTTAAGCACAATTATTCATGTTTAAATATCAAAAAGGTGTGGGAGAGCGTTAGTCGAGTTGCTTCGGATATGTAATATTATATGATCTTTTTAGGATTTTCGAATTCCAGGAATGTTATTTGTCCAATTATGTGACTTTTAAAAATGAAATCTATGTTAGAATTAACTATGTGAAGAAAATAGTTTATAAAAAAATTGTTTTCCACAATCGTTCAAAAAACTCTAAGGAAGCGAGTACTCTTTTATACTTCTTAAACCAATAATTCGCAAACTTTTTCAGTTTTCGGCATTATTGCTAAGCATTGCAAAAAAAAGGTAAGAATCGAGAAAAGTCGTATGTAAGATCACCTAAAACAATTTAATTGAGCAAACTCAGCAAATCATAATTAGTAAGATAGATGAGTCTGTTGATCACTGCACTATTCTTTAAATCTTGGTATCAAACTGAGCAAAGTTACGTACATTTGCTTGTCCAGTTTGATTTTGCACAATGAAGACGTCGCAAAGTAAATTAGACTTGTATGAACTTTATCATTCATAAGGGGATAATAATCTTTTACTGATATCCAAAAGTTAATTCCATGCCGCTAAATTTTGTTACAAACGTATTGTTGCAAGACACCTCATTAAAGTTCGGGAGCATTACCATCGAGATCGAATTTATATTAGATTTTGGCAATACAATAAATATATATATATATATATATATATATATATATATATATATATATATATATATATATATATATATGTATATATATATATATATATATATATATATATATATATATATATATATATATATGTATATATATATATATATATATATATATATATATATATATATATATATATATATATATATGTATATATATATATATATATATATATATATATATATATATATATATAAATATGTATATATATACATATATATATATATATATATATATATAAATATGTATATATATACATATATATATATATATATATATATATATATATATATATATATATATATATATATATACATATATATATATATATATATATATATATATATATATATATATATATAAATAGTTGAGTTTCGGATCGCGATGTGTGTACATGTGAATCGAACGCCCGGCAACAATCAACGAGCATTATTACGGTAGTGTTTCGATCTATTTATTTATTTTGTCGATTGCAAACGGGAGGGACTAGAAATAAAGCAGGGTGTAGTGTTAGATTAAGACAATAAGTAAAAAATTTGGAGATTTACGAGAATAATTTTGTGAAATTGTATGAAGCTAATGAAACGATAAGCGACGACCTTGATCATTTTACTGTTTACAGTGATAAGAAATATAAACGACAATTTTTTTGTTTTTCTCCCGTGTTTAAAAATGGAATATACGAGGAACACACGTAAAGTTTTTATAACAGAAAGAACAATGGATAGCGATGATTATACCTCAGGAGACTCGAAAAGAGGAAGAGTCGAAGAAAAAGAAGAGCCAATGGGATCATTCAAGAAGAGTAAAAAGCTGATAACACCACAAAAAGAGAAAAACCAAAGAGTAGATAAGATAGACAATTTGATAGAAATAATCAGAGAGCTAATGTCAGATATAAAGGATATAAAACAAGATCAGAAAATAAGATAAGTAGAGAAAACATGAGAAGTATGGATTTAAAGATGAGTAGACTGGAAAAAGACAACGTAAGGAACAATATTGTAATATCGGGAATGACATTTGGAGCGAATAGCCAACCAGATCTGAAAATAGGTGTAGAACAGAGGAGTATGGACACAAAAGTACAGATTAAAGTTGTGATAAAAATAGGAGCGACTATATACAAGATAGAATTTGGAAGGAATAAGGAAGCTGTAATGAAAAATAAAAACAAACTGAGAAACCTAAGAGAGAGAGTTTATATAAACAACGATTCAATAAAAGATGAACGGGAAATTCAAAAGAAATTGAAATATATAGCAGAGAGCTATCTCTATATCTCCCATTATTTCTCCTTATCTCCCATTATCTTGGCTTATATCAAATTATATAAAACATATGTATAAATTTATAACAACACGTAAATCGGATAAGCGGTTCTCAAGTGATAAGCGCACTAACGGACAGACGGACAGACAGAGAGACGTTGCATTCTATATATTATTATCTCTATATAATTTCCATTATCTAGGCTTATCTCTGCTCATCTCCAATTATTTCTCCTTATCTCCCATTATCACACCATAACTCCGATTTTCTTATCTCTGCTTATCTCCCATTAGTTCTCCTTATCTCCCATTATTTATACTTATCTCCCATTATCTAGGCTTATATCGAATTATATAAAACATATATATAAATTTATAAAAACACGTAAATCGGATAAGCGGTTCTCAAGTGATAAACGCACTAACGGACAGACAGAGAGACGTTGCATTTTATATATATTATATTCTTTGCAACATGATATTGTTTCATATTTAAAGGTTAGGGCAGTGTATTGCAACGCGCTAACGGTAACCTTTTTCCGACTTGATTCACTATTATCGTCACTGCTTATTCTTTATGTTACCTAACGCAATAAAATATATCCTATAACCTGGCCAGAGAAAATATTTATATTTTAAAAAAAAAGCACGTAAATCGGATAAGTGATTCTCTAGTGATAAGCGCACTAACGGACGGATAGACAGACAGGCAGAGAGACAGGCAGACAAACAGGCAGAGAGACGTTGCATTTTATATATATTATAGATAGAAGATTATAGATAACCTGGCCAGAGAACAAATGTATGAATTAAAAAAAAAAAACACGTAAATCGGATAAGTGGTTCTCGAGTGATAAGCGCACTAACGGACAGACAGACAGAGATACGTTGCATTTTATATATATTATAGATGTAATAAAATATATATCTATAATCTGGTCAGAGCACATATGTATGAATTTAAAAAATCACGTAAATCGGATAAGTGACAGAGAGACGTTGCATTTTATGTATATATTATTATTATTATTATTATATAACCTGGCCAAAGAATATATGTATGAATTTAAAAAAAGACACGTAAATCGGATAAGTGGTTCTCGCCTGGTAAACGCACTAATGGACAGACAGACAGACAGAGAGACATTGCATTTTATATATATTATAGATTATAGACTGTAGATATTCTCTGCTACATAATATTGTTCTATATTTAATGGTTTAGACTGTGTTTTGCAAGGGAATGCGCTAGTGGCAAATTTCTTTCCAACTTCATTTACTATTATCGTCACTGCTCATTCCTTATGCTACCTATCGTAATAAAATATAGCCTATAACCTGGCCAGAGAACATATGTATGTTTAAAAAAAAAAAGTAAGTAAATCGGATAAGTGGTTTTCCAGTGATAAGCGCACTAACGGACAGACAGACAGACAGACAGACAGAGAGACGTTGCATTTTATATATATTATAGATGATATATAAAGATGTCCGAAATAATTGTTTTATTCCATAATTTTAATTATTATACGGTTTTACGTTATTTATTAAAATTTCTTTTTTTCAATTTAATAGTTTTCTGTGTTTTCGGAATAAACCTCACGGTGGATGTCTTTTTTATTATTTTTTTTGGATTCAGCATAAAAAAATATTTGAGAAAACGCGTGTCTTACTTAAAAGATAGAGAATTATTTTTTTTGTATACCCGTAATCAAATAGGAGAAGTCCTATTTTAGAAAAATTTTGTTATATTTTTTATCTCAAAATATTTATCATTTTCATTCAGTCGACAATATTATGAAGTTTAAGGTGTAATTTATACGTCAGTATTAATATCTCTCCCACGAATGAACATGTCAAGTGAAATCACGATATCCTTTTGTCGATTTAAGAAGGTATTTATTCGTTAAATTTTCTTGGTAGTATGGCAGGATATAAGACATTTTTGGCGAGAGATTCCATCTGACAAATATTTAATTAGTTTTTGTTGAGTCAAGGTAGTGCTCTGAGAATAAAAAAAAATTTAATAAAAGAGGAAAAAGAAAAAAGATTATTGTTAAAAAAATGGTTTCTTATTTTACAAAATGATAGTAATAGTAATAAATGTAAACTATACAGTCTAGCTATAAATTGCAAATAGATTTCACCTTTTTTAGGTAATAATATAAAAGGGAACCTGCAAAATACAGAAGCGGCTAATACCGGACGACCCGCTTTTTTCAGCCATAAACGGCAACAAACAAATAATGTGGTAACTAATTTAAGTGGTTAAACAACAGTCCATTTTTAAATGTAGCATTTTGGCTTTTATTCGACTCGCCTGAAAGAATGAACAACTAGGCAGACGGTTAGTTGACAGGTCGAAATTTCGGGTCGACCTCTTGGTCTGTTACCCTTCATGAGTATATAGGTATCATGCAAAACTGAGGGAAGTTTCTTTAATGTTGCCAATACGCATGAAAAGTATGAGAACCTTGTAATTGCTTGAGAAACAATGAACTAGAGTTTTTTTTGTTAAAATCAATGTTAGTTACCGAAAGACTAGTAGAATTACTATTCTCAGCACAAAGAAGCTCAAAATGTTGTTGACAGACTACGCTTATGTTGTTCTCGCTCTTTCTGAACACAAAAACTTAATGACGTTCTGGAATCGATAAAAATATTTTAAAACAGTAAGAGGTGAAGGAAAATGAAATAAACTTCGCTACGTTGACGATATCTTGAATGATTAAAGAAGACTTAACGAAGGCGCATATAAAAATGAAGGGTTATTAACCATTTATTCTCGGAAAAGTAAAGAAAATAAGAAAGGATATTTCTAACATGACTTAACGCTGGCTCGAAAGCGTTATTCAATCCCTAGACAAGAGATTCGGATTCGGATAGAAATGTAATTGTTTAATACTATTTCCATCAACTAAAAGTATTTTATATAAAATAATAATTTTAAATAAAATACTTGGAAAACTTTTAAAACTTCTAGGATGATCAAAAACTTAATCACGTTGGTTAAATAAGATACAATAAATAACTAGTATTTGAACATCTACAAAGAAGCTTTGCAATTTCCATAACTACAACTTACAAAATGTTAGGAATTTGTAACAATCACTAAAAAATGTTATTTTATTGTAAACTAGCCCTGTAGGCTATTTAAGTGAGCCAAAGAGATCAAGAAATTAGTAAAAAATAATTATTGTTTTCTCAAATCCGAATAGAAATATCTTTAAACCTATTTATTAGTGTTCTTACAAAAAACTTCGATAAGTTCGTAATTTTTGTTTGTTTATTCTAATTTGATTCTGTAAGATAGGAATGCAATGTCTATACAAAAAAAAATGGTGAAGTAATTTATCCAGTACTTTTTGTTGCAAAAGTCGTAGTACTGAATCTGAGTTTTTCAACTAAAAAATACGTAAATTCCCACCTTTTGCACACCCTTCTCCTGAAATAATATTAAATGCGAACGAAGGTTTCATCCGTACTTTAAATATTATATTATTATCTAGTTCAAGAGTTTTCGAGCCAATAGATCGACGAGTCGCCAGGCTGACTGTCAGACGGACAGACCCACGAAAATGAGACAATATGTTTATAGTCATCTGAAAACTTTAAGACGGGAATACTTCCCATTAGCAACGAAAGTAAATACAATAATTTATCTACTGTACAGGGTGAGTCAACGAGTAAAGTTCATTATCTCATTTGTTTCGGGAATGACGAATGAACGAAAAAATGTTAAATACAATAGTTTCAGGGAATGTTAAGGTGCACAGTTTAAAATTATTTTTGAGTATACAGGGTACTTGAAAAAAGTGTGGCAGATATAACATATGTTTTTTTAAATTGAACATCCTATTCTAATTTATTTTTAAATTTTGCGAAATTGTTTAAAACTTTTTTATTAATAATGTTATATACCTAAACCTAGTAGTTTTTCTAATAATTCAACTTTTTAAAAAAATACTAGTTTTCAGTTTTTTAAAAAATTGCCAGTAGCGCTATTGTTTCTGAATAAATGTAGAAATTTGAGTTAAATGATACAGGGTGTTCAAAATGAATTTATGCATTTCGGCTATTTTAGATTAAAAAATCTCAAATTTTTTAAATGGCACACCCTGGATTATTATTTTTTCTGATAGATTTTATAAAACTTTTATTAGACATCTCATATTCTAATGGTTTTCGTTTTATTTCGAATTTTTCAATTTTTACCCTTGTTTTTAATACACTTACGTTGCCAAGACAAAACAAAAATGTAGGCATTGTCAAATTTTGACATGTCTATTTAGCAAGTAAAAATAGTTTAATTTATTGTAGTAAGTGACGTATAAAGGTAATAGTTATGGATTTTCTTAAAAATGAACTAATTTATATGGTTTATATACTGGGCGCGGCGGGAAAAAATTGTCTTTTGGCAGTAAGGCTTTACGGAGCCTTTAAGTAACCTAATTGACGTATACCATCTAGAAAGTCTTTTCAGTGCTTAATGGAACAGTTTGATGTTAGTGGTAGCGTTGAGTATACGAAACGGAAAGTAGTAAATCAGAATGCTGCCAATGAGGATAAAGAAATGGAGATTTTACTTCATGTTGAAGATAATCTCCAGGTCAGCAGCCGTCAACTAGCTGACTTATCTGACACATCCCAATCTACGGCTAATCGCACCACGAGAAAATACAAGTATCATCCCTTTCATATGGAACTACGCCAAGAATTTCAAGACCTTGATTTTGAACAACGAGTAAAGTTTTGTACCACCATAAATAGAGCAATACAGGCCGATCCAAATTTTTTATCCAAAATAATGTTTTCTGATGAAGCTACTTTTTGCAGTAATGGAGCAGTTAACAGCCATAACATGCATTATTATTCAACAGTTAATCCATTTTGGGTCCGGGATGTTCAAAACCAAACCATTGGTCGCTTAATGTGGAATATTAAATTTTCGAACAATTGGTCCATATTTTTTCCGCGAACCGCTTAACGGGCCTAGATATCTAAATTTTTTGCAAAACGAATTATCCCAGCTCCTGCTCATTACCACCGGGAGGTTCGAGAATTTTTAAACGATCATTACCCACAAAAATGGATCGGTAGGGATGGATTCATTCAATGCGCCCCCTCGATCACGTGACTTAACACCTTTAGACTTCTTTTTGTGGGGCTACATTAAAGATCGTGTTTATGTGAATCCCCTTACAATACCAGTAGATATAGAAAACAGGATACGGGATGCATGCAGGACAATAAGGCCCTTTACGCTAAGGAAAGTGAAGGAATATAGAGTAAAACGACATGTGTATTCAAGTAGACGGGCATATTTTTGAACATTTATTACGTCATAATAATTAATCATTAGATAAGTTAAACTATATTAAAATTATTATTAATTATTTGTTTATGTTTTCACAATAGCGTAAGTGTATTAAAAGCAAGGGTAAAAATTGAAAAATTCAAAATAAATCGAAAACTATTAGAAATAGGTATATGACATGCCTATTAAAAGTTGGAGGGTTTTGTAAAATCTATCAGAAAAAATAATAAAACACAGGATGTGCCTTTTAAAAAATTTGAGATTTTTCAATTTAAAATAGTTGAAATGCATAAATTTATTTTGAACATCCTGTAGCATCTAACTCAAATTTTTTGACATATATATTTCTTTTCATTTCTATAGAACGCTTTTTAAAAAACTGAAATCTAGTATTTTTTTAAAAAAATTCAAATATTAGAAAAACTACTGGGTTTAGGTATATAACATTATTAATAAAAAAGTTATAAAATTTTGCGCAGAATTTAAAAATAAATTAGAAATAGGATGTTTCATTTAAAAAAAACAATTTTTATATCGGCCACACTTTTTTGAAGTACCCTGTACACTCAAAAATAATTTTAAACTGTACAGGTAGAGCTTTTCGAGGGATTCCTCTCAGGCATATGTAGTTAACGTAAAATAACTGAAAATGGACTAGGACAAGGTCCATATTTTAGCAGTTTACCCACTGTTCTCTTATTCGTCAAATCTATCCCGAGGCGCATTTCGCCCCCCCCCCCCCCCCCCCCTTATCACGGCTCGTCAGTAGGGTTAGGATTGACAAACAAGAGAACAGAATTTACGGGTATTTTTCCAAGTAGATACGGAACACGATGGTAGAATTCAATGAATTGTAATAAGTACGCATACCTAATACTCCATGGAAAGCTAACACAGCAGCTTTCAAGCCTACGGAGTGGTTGACACGGTCAACACTTAAGAGCAGATCGCGATTTTAGAGGGATTCTCCTCAGGCATATGTGGATTTGACGAATGAGAGAACAGTGGATAAACTGCTGAAATATGTCCATTTTCAATTATTTTATATTAACCACATGTATTAATATAAAGAATATACTTAAAACCAGTCAATACATAAGGCAAAAAACCTAGAAAAATTCTCAAAATACCATTAAGACCATATTTAACGAGACCCAAAAATAACCTAATTTTTGAATTTCTCTAGTTCAAAAACCTTGAAAAGGATATATATTAGAGTGACCGGATCTCATAGAGAGGGAAAAAAAATGTCGGAATCTTGTTCGTCTGGACCCCCCAAAACGATTCCCCTTTCCAGATATTGAGATAGCCGAAAATTGAGCTCGATTAAACGACGTTAACACCCGTGCCGCTCGTCGCTCAAAGTTTGAAAAAATCCAAATTTTTGGCCAAAAAGCTGACATATGGAGCCATAACTCCAGAACGATAAATAATAGAAACACGCTTAATACCTCAAAAGAAAGCTAATGTTATTCTCCAAAATTTATATTCTATACATAATTGTTGTTATTTTAAGTCAAACCGAGTTACAACAGCCTTTAGCCCCAAAAACGTGACCTGGTACCACTAGGAGCATACTTCGTATATTTTGTTATTAAGTGATAAATTTTGCTTTTTTTTTGGTATATTTTTGAGTTTAAAGTAGAAATATAATAAAAAAACAAGTAATACTGATAAGTCTAATGACATTTTTTATTTTAAAATATAAAAATTAGGTATATACTCGTAATACATACAAAACAGACACAGAAAAGATACAGACGTAGTACCTACATGAGTTGATAATTTTACATAGTTATCTAATCTATTCTAGAGCTTTTGTTAAAGTAGTTTTGAAACGTCAGGATATAATGCTCGGCATTTACTTATAACTTGCAGGACATATTGCTTTTGGTCTTCATCTTTTGTCAGAAGGTCGTTAAAGTCGGTTATTAATTTAACACCACGCTCAGCCATATCATTAACTACTTTTAATGTTTTGACAATTTTCAATCCTTCTTGGAAGTCATTATTTTGAGGCCAGGTGTTTGGATGTTTTCTTAGGAAATCTGTTTTTATATTAAATTGGTCAAAGAATGTAAACGTTTCTTTGGTAAGTAAATTTACCAATCCTCCATCAACTACCTCTTTTAAGTTTTCTTTCCTAACTTTTGGATTTACAACCCTAGCGTGCTGTGATGGTTCATCTGTGCTACTGAGCAATTTATTAGCCATTAACAACTTTTCATCGTCTCTAATGGTGGGATCAAAAAACGATAATCCCACCAACTTTGCATTCAAATACCACAAATGGTTCGAAAATTTGGTCAGGGCTATTTCTGCAATGTCGTTGTCCCATTCTTTATAGTCTAACAGACTATGCAAAATACCTAAATCTTGCTTTGGTGCAAGATGAGCTTTTGGAGCATTGAACCAAACTTTACAATAAATTTTAACTAGGAAAACAGAAATGGCACGCACAGAACTTTCTTCTTCTTTAGACATCTTAAATTGACGACGAAAAATGAACATTTTTAAGCAGTAAATAGCCTTTGCCATCCAACTAGCGTGATGAATGGCTCCTGGAGTTCTAAAACCCACAACATTGCCGTCTAGTGATCCAACAAATACGAGAACCAACTGCAATAGCTCCTTGTAGTCATCTCTGGGGTGGCTCTCAGTTAATTTGGTCTCGATTTCAGCAGTAACATTTGCAATTACTTCTGGAGTTAGCTGCTTTTGTACTAGATTGTCACTGATACCTGTGTCGTATTTTCCTTTGTCTATCTTGGGCCACGCAGTGAGGAATCTCTTGAAAATGTCTGGATGAGGTCCAGTGGTTGATCCCATTTTTTGTGTCGAATACGCCTTTAACAGAATTTCCAAGATATGGTGACGGCAAGCTAGGTATAACAATTCTCTTCCTAACATTTGCTCCAATATGACGCATGCTCCTTTGAGTCTTCCCGTGTTGGATGCTGTAGTGTCGAAGCACATCGCCTTGACGGTGTTGAGAAGACCCCATTCATGTAGGCATTCGTATACGGCTACGGCTTGCTCCTCTCCAGAGCTGTTTGCTGTTACAGGAACTCCCAGCAACTGTTCCTGTTTCCGCCATATGAAATAGCTATAGCTATTCGCTCACATTGTTCATTTTTTAAAACACCCGGTAAAAGTTTACCGTCCCAATAGACAACCACGGGCTCTTTTTCAGGAATGTTTACTTTATCAAAATTTTTTTTATTATATTGTTCTCTGAACATTTGCCTTCTATCATGTAATAAAGTTTTCGAGACTTTATACTCAAGAGGGTCAAGGTTTAGTGCTTCTAGAGTAGCTATTAAAATTCTCGTGGCATTTCTGTCGGATACCTTACATCGATCTAATAAAATGGACAATTTCATGTTTAAAATCTCTTTAACGCCCCTTGCAAATGAAACTTTCATCCTCTTGCTCTCAGATGGTCCTGGATCTTCTGCAGCTTCTTCAGGGATGTCCATTTCCTCCAAGCTCTCAAGTTCCTGGTAGATGCTGTCCTCTTCAATGTCTTCTTCTCCTTCTTCGAACTTGTCTTCATCATCCGTCTCTAAGAAGCAACAAAAGAAAGAGAAAAAAAAAGACTATAAAAACTTGTCGTTTTAGCAGAATAGTAATAATACATAGGTACTAAATTACCTACTTCTAATTATCAAAAGGTATTATTTAAAAAATATAAACTCAATCATAAAGATGTCAAATCATGCTCTCATGTACAATTTTCTTTCAATTATAATGAAACTATTTACTTATTTGTTCATCTATTTTTTAGAATACTAATAATAAAAAAAAACTCACCAATATCAAAAGTTGCTTCTTGGATTTGTCGGTTCATTTTTGCAAGTTGCTTTTGCACCTTGATTTCTTCAGCTCGAGACAACTTGAGATCCACTCCAGTCATGGAACCTGGGCGGCCCTTCTGCCTCTGTTTCACGAGAATCTTCTTCCGATTTCATCAGAGCCAAGGCATCTTGTTGAGCAATATCAAAGAGATCATCCAACTTTTCAACAAACAGTTTAAATTTGTTCTTGGCCGTTTTCGATGTTTTCTTCCGATCTTTTTGAAGAGTTCTCCACTCGGCGTGAAGTTTTTCCAGCTTAGTAATTGCATCTTGCTCATGTTTAGTCGGGATTCGAGCTTTCTCCCAAAAAATGAACACTTCTCGTATTGTAAGTTTTGTTGATTCTCTTACAGTTAATTTCACAGTACGTAAATTATAAAATAAAGCACACAAAACTTGACGATTTGAGGGTAGTTTACAACCGGTGATCTGGTGAATGGGATAGCCCACAAGAAATATTTTATCCTTGGTCCGGCTTTGTACACCTGATGTGGATGCCATTTCAGAGGCCAATAGGTAAATAACAGTTAACTTGGAAAATGAACCAAAATATATTGCAAACTTTAATTTCAATAAAATGTTTTCAAATGTCTTTTAAAATAATACTATAATAGTTATAAAAACAATAACACACACACTTGGAAAATCAAAAAAAAAAAAACGTTAAAATATCTTCACTAGATAATTGTTCGATCTAACCAGCTCAAAGGCACTTTAGAAACTAAACTGAATAAATAAAAGGTCGGTTGTACAATGATGTAAAATCACCATCCCTAAAATAGAAATTAGATTCACCCTCCTTTTTACCTGTCAAACCGGTCTTTCTTTGGTAAACTAGTCAGGTAATCCCCATATAATAAAAGATTAAATTTGAACAAAAGGTTCTTTATGTTTGAAAATTGAGTTCCAAAATACTTTTTAACAAAAAAATGTTAATTCCGAGACACATTATGTAAAAACCCGTAAAATTCTTAGAATACTCCCAAACTGGCTCCTACTGGTACCAGGTCACGTTTTTGGAGTTATGGCTCCATATGTCAGCTTTTTGGCCAAAAATTTGGATTTTTTCAAACTTTGAGCGACGAGTGGCACGGGTTAACGTCGTTTAATCGAGCATAAATTTCGGCTATCTCAATATCTGGAAAGGGGAATCGTTTTGATTATATTTCACAAATGGGGGGGGGGGTCCAGACGAACAAAATTCCGACATCGATTTTTTGCGGTAACCCTAATATATATATATATATATATATATATATATATATATATATATATATAAATATATATATATATATATACACGAAATAACTCTTCTAATCTCCTTCCCATCCTTTTCACCCTTTTTATGTTTTAATATAAATTTTTATGCCTAATATTTGTTTAATATCTGAACAAAAAACTACGAAAAATTATCTTATTACTATTAAAGACCATACAAAATTCACCCCCTTTCCTTAAGTGATATCGCTCAAAAACTAGACTTCATCGCCTCGTTAGGTATTATATATATATATATAATATATATATATATATATATATATATATATATATATATATATATATATATATATAAATATGTATCAAGTTTCAAATTGATTTCTTCTTTATTTCGAGAGACGGACCGATGGAAATGACTAACTATATTTTTCGTAATATAAAAACCCTGAGTATTTCTTCATATAAGAACCCTGAAATGAAAAAAAAAGCAAAATTTTCATAGGATACTCTTTTCACTCATACTTTTCTTTTTTCAAAAAAAGTAGAAATACACTCAAATTCCCGAAGTTTGAGTATAAATTTAGTAATTTGTATGTCTTGCTATAACATTAAAATTTTATCTGGTTTGAGAGTATTATTACAATTTTTACAAGCCAAAAAGAAAAATACTTACGAAAATGGATTTCCAAAGTAATGAAATAATTTTGTACCACAAAAGATAATTCTGAGATGCCTTTCAAAAATGGTACATGCTGAAAGGTAAATTTAGTAACCTTAGAAAAGTATTATATGCCAAGAAATGATTATATTGAAATCTAAAAGGGGATATATACATAAGATAATTTTGTTAAATTTAGGAACAAAAGAATAGCTTTATTTATGCACCCTCGATGGGAGTCTCTTCCCTCAAAGAAGATTTTAGATGAACGGTATCTGTAATAATAAATACAATAGGCACCTAGTTTCCATTAAGCCAAGAATGCCTAAATAATATATACAGTTAGTCCAAAAATTATCCATACACCACCTACTTTCTATAATATTTTTCTATTATGTTTAACTAATTAACTGGAACTATGAGAAAAACATATTTAAATTAATATTTGAAACTTAACCAACGAGGATTAGTGTTAAAAAAAACTACGGAACATTTGATTTAGAAGTTACATTATTATTACAAAAATGTAAACAAAAATAATGTCAAAAAAAGTCTCCATATACTCAAGAACTGCATTGAAAAAAACATGTTATAATCAGTCGCATTTTATCAAGCGATCTATTGCTCGCTAAAATGAAAATGAATATAGGTTCATAGTCGTTTCGTGGACTTCGTGTAAACCGAATCAACTTTCTTTTCTTTATAACAGTAAAAAAACTCTCCCGAAAGGAATTTCTGAGGGTATTTTCCGCAAATCAGAGTTAATTTTAATAAATGTTGAATTGATATGATGAATCTTATTATTTGAGCATTGCTCTTCTTACTAAAATTTTGTGTTTCCAATAATAAAGCCCTCACACACGCACATACGCACTTGCACACATAAATATACTCGTATGCTGAAAAAAATGGAAAAAAATTATTACTATATAATTAGGTATATTTATTTGTTTAATGCATTTTATTTGAGTATATGGGGAAAATGTTGATTTTATGTATTTGTTACCGTAAAAAAATCTTCAAAAACTAGCTTTCATATCAATTGAAACTGAGAAAATGACAAACTTGATAGAATTAAAGAGAATTATACTAAGAGGTCGAAAAATGAGGGTTTTTTAGGTTGGTTCGTTGGTATTTTGGGCATATATACATATATATATATATATATATATATATATATATATATAATATATATATATATATATATATGTATGTATTTATATATATATATATATATATATATATATATATATATATATGTATATATATATATATATATATATATATATATATATATATATATATATATGTATACAGTAATACCCCGCTTTACGCGAGGGATACGTTCCGAAAAAAATCGCGTTAACTGAAATTCGCGTATATCGAGGTTTATGATTAAACATAGTCAAAATTTAATACAAAAAAATACAAATCATTTTAATCAATCACTTTAATTCTAAGAACACTTTATGCAATACATACTCTTATTTTTTACGGAAAAATACATCTATTGTCTTTTGGGTAACGTTTTGTTTACGTTCTTGTAAAATACGTTCATAACACCCAACATTGTTTTTAATTGTTTGACACACAGTCAAGACACGGTCATCATTATTGTCTATACTCTGCAATATGTCCAAACCTGAATAAATTTTTGAAAGTGCATTTTGTATTTCTCCTGAAGATAAAACTTTCTCTTCTACTTGTTCTTCCTCATCGTAGATAGGATTATTCTGTAACTCGATCAGATCTTCATTGCTAATAGGATCGTCGTGCGTTGCTACAAGTTCTACGAGATCTTCTATCGTGACATCTTCAAGTTCAGACCCCTCAATCATTGCAGCAATGTCTTCAAGCACTTGTCTCTGCATCTGGACAATTCTTCTAGGTGCTTCCACTACATCTGGCCAAAGATTACGCCACACCCCATTCATACAACTCATTTTAACTTCCTTCCAAGCCTCTTCTATGTTGTGAATAGACTTCATAATGTTGTATGACTTCCACCACTCTCGCATAGACTGTCTTCCTTCCCCGTCAGTTTCATGAATTAGTTGGCTAAAAGTGCGGCGATGGTAATAAGCTTTGAAGTTTGCTATTGCTCCCTGGTCCATAGGTTGTAATATTGACGTAGTGTTTGGTGGAAGGAACTTTACGTACACTTTTAAGTCTCTGGGCGTATCAAGTAAGGTTGGATGTCCTGGGGCATTGTCTAAGAGTAATATAACTTTAGGTTCAAGCCCATTTCTGTCACAGTATGATTTGACTGATGGGCAAAAAACTATTAGAATACCATTCTTGAAAAATTTCCCGTGTAACCCACGCCTTTCTGTTTGATCGCCACACAACTGGTAGACTTGTCTTGTCTGTGCCTCGCATTGCACGGGGTGTTTCTGAATGGTACACTAGTAAAGGTTTCAGTTTGAAATCACCAGTGGCATTACCACCCAGCAGAAGTGTTAGTCGATCTTTCGCAGCTTTGAAACCACTGGCTTGACGTTCTTCCTTAGAAATGAATGTTCGAGATGGCATTTTTTTCCAGTAAAGTGCGGTTTCATCAACATTGAAGATGAGACAAGCAGGAATTTTCTCTCGTCTAACGAAGTCTTGAAACTTGTCTGGAAACTCAGCTGCAGCTTGAATGTCCGCGCTGGCCGCCTCGCCTGTTATGTGGATATTGTGAAGATTAGAACGCTGCTTAAACCGATGGAACCAGCCTCTGCTGGCAGCAAAAGTCGGAGTGGCACTCCCTTCTCCTTCTTTTGTTTTCAGCATCTCATACAAAGATTTTGCATTTGTGCATATGAGATCTTGACTTAGTGGTGTGTTCTTCTTATTCAAATCTTCGATCCAGACTGACAGTAATTTCTCCATTCTTTCTAAGATAGATGATCTCGAACGAGAAAGTTTTGTTGCACTTATAGGTGTTGAACCTTCGCTGGAGATTTTAATTTTTTCCCGATTTTTATAAATCGTTCTCACAGTCGATTCTGAGAGTCCAAAATCTCTCCCAACAATTGTTGCTTTGCCTCCATTTTCCATTCTTCTTAACACTTTCATCTTCAATTCCAAAGTGACGCTTTTACGCTCTTTTTTCTTTACAGGCGGCATTTTTAACGTAGGGTTAAATTATGTATGTATGTATCTCCAATAAATATTAAAACAAAACTGCCAGCCGACCGAACTAACATTACGGAACAAATGAACACACGAAACGAACGAGGAAATCCCCATAGAACAAAGTCGAAGGACAGGGAATTCCCAATTCTTCAAAGAGAATATTCAGAGAAAGCGGAGATCCCCCCGCGACCATAGTGAAGTTAATGACTACATGAGCGCGAAATTTGAAATTCGCGTTATAGTGAAACCGCGCGTAACGGGGTCGCGCTAAGCGGGGTATTACTGTATATATATATATATATATATATATATATATATATATATATATATATATATATATATATGTATATATATATATATATATATATATATATATATATATATATATATATATATATATATATATACATACTTACTTACATCGCATTTATTTTAAGAGCCGGTTTTAGTACGCTAGACCCTTTGCTTTCTCTTCACTTCAGAAAGTCATATTGGCTATTTGTTTTAATACTGCCCGTTTGCAAAAAAGTACATTTTTAATAGTAACTGAGACAGAAAATCAAAACCAAATTGCCAAAGTATTGGTAACACCTTGTATATCACCGACGAATCATAATTTCTTTTTATTTTGAAAAGCAAGACCGTGAATATTAGATTAGTTTGCACAGTTTTTAAACAAACCTCATAAAAACAGAAAAACGCTACCCTGTATATATGTAAATTTTATATTTATCGTTTTTAGAACTGACGTTTCTCAATACTTTTTTCTTTCATATAAGCGAGGTTCACTGTCCTATATATCATTTTCAGCCTGACCCCGCATCAATTTCGTTTTTTTAGTAATATCGTTTTTGTCTACGTGACAGAAATACGATGTTTGAGGTTTTCCACCTGCTGTTTGAAGTTTATAAGACTGCTGTTTTTTATTATTACTATTATGAAAGATGCGAATTTACTAGCTAAGCAAAGGAAAGTGTTTTAAAATATACGATATACCTTCCAGGGATACTTTTTTCATCATAACGTAGATAACCAAAAAATCGAAAAAATACAATATACTTACAATAGAGCATTCCTATGTTTCATTGACATGATCAAGTATAACTAAAAAACCTCCACACCACCTTGCGAAAGACGTTCCGCACCTCCAGTATAAAAACTAGTTCTAATAAAGCATTATTCATCACAAAATGTACTGTGTATATTAGACGGGATAAAATAACATAAATAATCATTTTAAACCATAACTTTTATATCGGTCCTTTGAATAATTAATTCAAATATTAACTAAAAGTTAAAATTAGATTTAAATCCGGTTAAATTTATTTTTATTACATTATTTAAGAATAGTACTATTAATTAAAATAAGTGTTAATTATCACAGCCCCACAAAAAAAAAGTGGGGTATACTTTTGATGCGATATATCAGATCCGTAGTATTTTTGCCCGCTGATCACGAATCTGACGTCAGAATATCGCCATCACATCTCAATTTTTTTCTAACCTCAAAAAATAGGTAAAAATTAAGAAAAATATACTCCTAAAAAATTGATTCAAGCTTTTTCATGAATCCAAAGATGTATTAATATGTATTCGGACACGCTAAGCTAATATTCATCGGTTGGATTGAGCCATACAGTTCTGTTTTTTTTCTAACCTCAATAAATCAGACAGATATAGTGCTTCTCGAATGCAAAAACGAATTCAAATTAAAATTCAACCGATCCTTACCAAATTTGGTACACGGGGATTTTTTGGGTCGTTGATCACGAATCTGAGGTTGGATTTGCAAAATTCAAGATGGTAGATGTTTTCGCGCCATTTTGAACGCCGAGAAAATTCATCGGTCGATTTTTATTCTTCTACCTGCATCCAGGGCACCTCCACGTGGTGAGGGTGGGCAACGGTGTTACTCCACTAGCCGGCAGAGTCCTGGATAACGGCTTAGATGCCGTCATGGCAGGTAGAAGAAAGATAATTACGATGCAGGGACTCGGAAACCCCGTATCGGCGGTTGGTCAGGGTGGGAAAGCGGGCCCGCAGCCGTCGTCATCCAGCGACCGTAGCTCTTCATGTGTGGGTGACTTGGCTCATGTAGAGTATAATGCTACAAGAAAACGGTCTCACGGTACAAGGACTTTTCATAAGTGCGATAAAAACAGTGATTTATTTTGTTATATTTGCTGTCAACACGTATTGAGTAAAATGGGGTCACCGATAACGGATAAGATTAAAACCTAATATAAGGATTGTTTTAATTTTGAAATACAGCTCCAGGATACACATTGGGTTCCCCACATCATTTGCAGTTCTTGCAAAAATAATGTTGTACATCAATAAGAAGGCGATTAAATATTCCAGACCAGCAATATGGAATAGACCATACAGTGAAAATGATTGCTACTTTTGTATGAATGTTGTATCTAGGCATAACCGAAAAAATAAAAGCACTATTACTTATAACGATGTTTCGACAGTAACAAGACCAATTAAACTAATTCCGCCTCCTGAACCACTTGATGCTGATGTTATGGAAACAAATGATTTCATCTTATCAGTTCATGCCGAAAACATTGAGACTGTCGAAAAAGATTCAAACACTGTTACTAATAAATGTTCTAGTGACAACCTATCATATACTAGTGACACAGATAAAGAATTTCTACCATACAACCGTAAACCAGAACCAATACTCGTATCACAATCAGAACTTAGTGATCTAGTCAGAGATTTAGGCTTATCCAAAGATGGTTCAGAGCATCTTGCTTCCTTTTTAAAGAAAAGATATTTACTTAAGCCAGAAGCTACGATTTCTTATTATAGAAACAGAGATGAAGAATTTCGAAAATATTTCACAATGGACGAGGAATTGTCACTTTCATATTGTACCGATGTAAAAAGTCTAATGGATGAATTTCAAAATAACTCATACTATCCTGAAGAATGGAGACTGTTCGTTGATTCTTCTAAACGGAGCATTAAGGCAGTTTTGCTGCATAATACCAACGTTTACGCTCCCATTCCGATTGCTCATTCCACAGTTATGGAAGAGCAATATGAAAAAATGAAGCAGCTTTTGATAAAAATAAAATATGCTGATCATAACTGGAAAATTTGTGGAGATCTGAAAATTGTAACAATATTGCTTGGCCAACAGTCAGGGTTTACACTTTATCCCTGTTATAAATGTCTATGGAATAGCAGATACAGGGAACGTCATTATAAGAAAAAAATTTGGCCAACAAGAGAATCGTTCACTCCTGGTGAAAATAATGTATTGTTTCCACCATTGGTAGATCCAGGAAAAGTTCTTATTCCCCCGCTTCACATCAAGCTTGGACTTGTGAAGCAATTCACGAGAGCATTAGATACAAACGGCCCATGTTTCAAATATTTTCATAAAAAATTTCCGAAATTTTCTGAAGCTAAAATTAAGGCAGGGGTATTTGACGGGCCACAAATAAGAAAATTGTTTCAAGATTCATTATTTGTTACTAAAATGAATAAAGTTGAAAAAGCTGCTTGGCTTAGTTTTAAAGAAGTCGCAGCAAACTTTTTGGGAAATAATAAAAGTCCTAAGTACAAAGAAATAGTCGAGAAAATGGTAAAAAATTTTCAAACATTAGGTTGCCTAATGAATCTAAAATTACATTTCCTGGACTCCCACGTCGATGATTTCCCAGATAATCTTGGTGACTACAGTGAGGAGCAAGGGGAACGTTTTCACCAAGATCTGAAAATCATAGAAAATCGGTATCAAGGACGATGGGATGACCATATGCTAGCGGACTATTGCTGGTCGCTAAAAAGAGAAACAAGTCCTCAAAAGCGTTTGGGCAGAAAAGCCTTTGAATAGGTCATTCGCGGGAAAAAAGAATAAGATACAGCCAAAAAAAGGAAAGTTAGGCGCGGGTCTAACCTTCGCAATTCTAGGGCTTAAGGGTCTACTATTTGAGAGTATATGGTTTAAAAGTCCTGGTTTTGAGTTTATTGGGTCTCATTTTTAAAGTTACAGAGTTATTGAGGTCTATTTTTTGAGGTTACAGGGTGTGCGAGTCTAAGGTTTCAGGGTTTAGGATTTAAGAGTATCAGGTTTGAGGATTCCCCAACTGTATACCAAATTTGGTAGGGATCGGTTGGTTTCCAAAAATTTTGTCCGCCATCTTGGATCCGCCATTTTGAATTTTGCAAATCCGACCTTAGATTCATGATCAGCAACTCAAAAAACCCCCGTGTACCAAATTTGGAAAGAATCGGTTGAATTTTAATTTGAATTCGTTTTTGCATTCGAGAAGCACTATATCTGTCTGATTTATTGAGGTTAGAAAGAAAACAGAACTGTATGGCTCAATCCAACCGATGAATATTAGCTTAGCGTGTCCCAATACATATTAATACATCTTTGGATTCATGAAAAAGCTTGAATCAATTTTTTAGGAGTATATTTTTCTTAATTTTTACTAATTTTTACCTATTTTTTGAGGTTAGAAAAAAATTGAGATATGATGGCGATATTCTGACGTCAGATTCGTGATCAGCGGGCAAAAATACTACGGATCTGATATATCGCATCAAAAGTATACCACACTTTTTTTTTGTGGGGCTGTGTTATTAATTAATTAATAGATGGTAGACGCCCAAATGGCAAGAAAGGAGTATTGAAATAAACGGAGGCAGACGGAATAGCTTCAGATTCGCTGATGATGTAGTCATCATAGCCGAAAATCCAGATGATTTGAAGCATATGTTACGAGAATTAGAACAGAAGTCAAGTAAAGTTGGTCTAAAAATGAATCTGAACAAGATCAAAATAATGTGTAACAGAGACCCACACATAATAATTAACAACTGCTAAATTGAAAATGTCGAAAAATACATTTATCTGGGTCACCAAATACATCTGGAAAGAGAAAACCAAGCAAGTGAAATACAGAGAAGGAAAAGGCTGGCATGGTTTGCATTCGGAAAATTATCACATATACTTAAAAATAAGAACATTGCCTTAAAGCTTAGAGCGAAAGTATTTGATCAATGTGTTCTTCCAGTGCTTATGTACGGATGTCAGACTTGGACAAAGCAAACCCTAAAAAGAACAGCAGTTACACAAAGAACTAAGAAGAGGCAAATAATTGGCATATCTTTGAAAGACAGGAGGACCAATGAATGAATTAGACGAACAACAGGAATGACAGATGCTGTTGAAACAATCACCACTTTAAAGTGGAATTATGCAGGACATATCGCGAGATGCACCAACTCAAGATGAAACAACATCATCCTTCATTGGAGACCGTATACCGGGAAGAGAAAAAGCGGACATCCACTAACACGCTGGACAAATGATCTAAAGTTGAGTGCCGGGCTGAACTGGATCAGAGAAGCACTAAATAGAGCCAAATGGGATAGAATGAGGAAGGCCTATATTCACAAACAGACGGTTGATGTGGGTCTTTGAGACTGAGATTGAGTTGCACAGATTTTATTAGGCATAGGCCTCAGTTTCGGCTATAACTTCTTCATTGGAGCCAAATATCTTTTTTGCAAGCATTTTTTTGAAGTCTGCGAATAGATAATAGTAGTTGGGGGCCAAATCTGGAGAATATGGTGGATGAGGAAGCAATTCCAACTTCAATTCATGCAATTTTGCCATCGTAACCATTGACTTGTGACAGGGTGGATTGTCTTGAAGAAACAGCATTTCTTTCTTGTTCATTTGGGGCCGTCTCTTTTGCGATTTCTGTCTTCAAACGCACCAATAACACAGGGCAACAAAAAAATATTTTTGTTTTGGTGCCTGGGATTTTAGAGCTGATTTTAACTATATTTGGGACGCTAAATCTATACATGCAATCCGTTTTTCTCTATCAGCTCTACTTTTTTAGATACATCAACGTATCTACCAATGTGGTTTTTATTCAGTATATTCATTTATGAGAGTTCTAAAATTATTATATATTCATTAATATAGGTACAATGGTTTTATTGTCAGTCTGTAATTGAGGAAATTCCAGGTAAATCTATAAATAGTGGAACCATTGCCTATCAGGTACCTGAACTGACCCTTTTAATGACCTAACTCGGGTAAGTCTCGTCAGTTTGTGCGTTCTTACTAATGAGAGTAGATCGAATTCGGCGTGTTATTTTATGTTAAGAAAAGAGTGTTTTTGTGTTATTGAACAGGTTCCAGTTCAAGAAGAAGTTGTGTAAATCAACCTGATGTGTTTTGCTATATATGCGGAGAATACATGTTTCAACAAAACAGACAAACTATTACTGACTTTGTAAAGCGAGCGTATCTTGGATACTTTGGAGTTAAGCTTGGTGATCAGGACAAAACGTGGGCCCCGCATCTCGTATGTAAAACTTGTACAGAGCATTTACGGCAGTGGACTACCGGGAAAAGAAAATATCTAAAATTCGGCGTACCAATGGTTTGGAGAGAACCAAAAAACCACTTCAATGATTGTTATTTCTGTTTAGTAAATACTAATGGAATCAATCGAAATAACCGCAGTAAGTGGACTTATCCCAACTTAGACTCGGCAATACGCCCTATCCCGCACTCAGATGAAATACCGATTCCAACATTTCATCAGCTACCACATATCTCTGATGACGAATATTTTCCCTGTGATCGCTCTTCTGATGCTAATAAAAGTTCTGATGCTAATGAAACTAACAGTGACTATGAGGGGACGTCATCAGTTCCTCAACGCTTCAATCAAAATGAATTAAATGATCTCACCAGGGATCTCAATTTATCGAAAAAAGCTTCTGAAGTACCGGCTTCTAGGTTGAACGACAAAAATTTACTGGAACAAGGAACCAAAATTACTTTTTACCGTACAAGAGAAAAAGATCTGCTACCATTCTTTTCTCAAGAAGACAATCTTGTATTTTGTCACGAAATTAGGGGACTCATGAAAGAAATGGGACTTTCTGAATATATTCCAGATGAGTGGCGCCTATTTATTGACAGTTCAAAGCGAAGTTTAAAATGTGTCCTTCTACATAATGGGAATAAATATGGTTCAATACCACTAGCTCACTCAACGAACATCAATGGATGATTTGTGTAGACTTAAAAATGGTAAACTTTCTTCTTGGGCAGCAAAGTGGTTACACGAAATATCCGTGTTTCTTGTGCCTCTGGGATAGTAGGGACAAAAACACACCACTGGGTTAGAAAAGATTGGCCTCAGAGAGAAAACATGGACGTTGGGGAAAAGAATGTCATTAACGACGCTTTGGTTGAAAGAGAAAAAATCATACTTCCTCTGTTACATATAAAGTTGGGCTTAATGAAGCAATTTGTAAAGGCTCTTGATAAGAATGGGTCTTGTTTTGCATATATAGGGGTAAAAATGCATCAGTTGAGCACAGAAAAACTCATACGTTAGTACTGGTCTTTCCGCGATTTTATATATACGCACTTTGCTTTCTGTGGCCACGTAGGCATTTTTCCATACTAAGTCCCTCACACAACCAGATATTCTCGATGCTCTATTCGCCTGCTTCAGTATCTCGTAATATAGACTTTTTGAGCTTGGTAGCTTGATAGATCCCAAGTATGTGCAGTGCATGTTCTGTGCTATTGTTTTGTTATAGACGGCTTATTCACATATAATGAGGTCTTTAGCTATAACCATTAATTCTGTTTTGTTTACAGATATTTTCATGTTATCAGTTACCACTATTTACACAGCCGCTTAGACCGTTTTTCCAGAAAATTTAGGAGACAGGAGTGAGGAACAAGGTGAAAGATTTCACCAAGTTATTAAAGTTATGGAGGACCGCTACCAAGGAAGATGGGACATGCACATGATGGCAGATTACTGCTGGAGTTTAAAAAGGGACTGTTTAAAAAAACATTCAAGAATGTCGCGGAAAAGAAGCTTTCCAAGTGTTGAGTGACTATTTCATTCCTTCAATGTTTTTTTTTTGTTTGTAAGTACGACATAATATTGTATTTTGTATAACTAAAATAAAAATTTCGTATCTACTTTTTGTTTACTACACTTACGGATTTGAGTTACAATAATGTAACTTATATTTCTCTAAAATTGCATATCTTAAAAATTTGAGCTCCTAGGTACAAATGAATACGTTATTTGAATTCAGGATATCAAATTGATATAGAATCAGCTCAAAAAACCTCGACACCAAAACAGCTGTTCCCCTGTGTAATTTATATAATATTCGCTATTGATGGTTTTTCCTTCTCAGTATTGTTGATGACAATTTTTCCATGCACATCCCAAAATACAGAAGCCAGAACCTTCCCAGCCGACTGTTGTATCTTTGGTCGCTTCGGGCGGCTTTCATCGGCTGCTGACCACTCAGCTGATTTAATTCTAGTGTGTATTGGTGGACCCATGCTTCATCCATTGTCACATATCGCCTGAAAAAATCCTTTTTATTGCGCCTAAGCAAGTCCAAACAGCGCTCAGAATCATCAACACGTTGTTGTTTTTGGTCCACTGTGAGCAAACGCGGTACTCATTTCGAATGAAGCTTTCTCATGCCCAAATATTCATGCAAAAAATGACCAACACGTTATTTTAATATCTTTAAGGTGTCAACTATGTCATGCAATTTCACTTTACGAACATCCAAAACAACTTTGGAGATTTTTTTTATGTTTTCCGGTGTAACCACCTCATTTGGGCGTTCAGAGCGTTCAGCATCATTTGTATATTTACCACCGCATTTAAATTCAGCATACCAGTAAATGATGAGTCATTTTCCAGGTGCAGAGTCCCCGTAACACTTATCAAGCCATTGTTTTGCTTGAACGGTATTTTTTCCCATCAAGAAATAGTGTTTAATCGAGACACGAAATTCGGTTTTTTTCCATTTTTTGAAAATATCAAAACTAGCGTCACTAAAACCACTGTAACTTGTAAACTAATTGTTGAAATGTCATGAAACTTTGACACATATTGTTTGAAGGTTGGGACTTCTTAAAAATCACATGGATTTTTTGAAAAGGGCGACATCTATGTGTCAGACCCAAAACTTTTCAGCCTATGTGTTAGTTGGCGAAATACGTCTAGAGCTATATTTTTTAAAATTGTAGCTAATTATATATAGTAAAAAAAATATAAAACTTGAATGTAGTAGAGGGTTAGAATGGGTGGTTGTGTATATCTCATATTATTCTTCTATTTCAGTTTGCTTTTTTATTATTTCCAATTTTAACAGAAATGGTATGTAAAAGTGTGATAAGAGAGTATCCTAAAAATAATAAGTTGAATATAGAAGAGGTTTTAGAAATACAAATAATTTACTTGGCCGAAACTAACTTATCTCTGGCAGAGTAGGTAAAGTATTGTTTTTACTTTCTTTTCTAAAAGGAAGTATTATATTCAGAGAGCTCTTAGTCCCCGAAAAACATACTTTCTTATTTCCGTCACACAGTGTGAGAAAAGTGCCATTTTTTGGACAAAAATTTGTTGACAGTCGGCATTTTATCCGATTTGAATAAATCAAACGGGAAAATACTCGTACAATATTGTACTTTAAGACAGTACTACGGCAAAGTAGGTTAAAATTTACATAACCCCTAAAAAATTCCCTAGAATATTCGTGATTATAAAAAAAAATAATTATGAACAAAACAACTAAAACAGTATGTATACCTTTATGTTAACAGATAAATTTCAATAAAATATTTCAGAAAGTTTTGAGAGTTTGTTATTAAATAATTTAAACGTTTAGTGATATATATATAAAATATTTTAGATGTATAAATTAAGCGAAATCACATTTTTAGCAACCTTACTATGTTTTAGGAAAACCTACAGCAAAGTTGTTATATTCTTGTTATATATATTATACTATTATATAATTCTTAACATTATACACTAGTAGTAATAAAATTAACATAACCTAATTCCTAAAATAATAATAATAATTTCAAGACATGTATACAAAGCATATCGAACTTAAAATTTTCTAATGCATAGATAAAAATTTTACAATTAATTTTTTTTTTTTTTTTTTTTTTTTTATGGGTCTAGCACACTTGCTACAGGGAAGCCCCTAAAGCGCTACAGGAGCGACATGTGTGCGGAGAAAGCGATTCACGTTGGTCTTGAATCGCTGTAGATTGTACTCGATGGGAAACACAGTCCTGGGCAAAATTATTCCAAAGGTATGATGTTTTCCATATAAAAGACTGCTTGAAAAGCGTTGTACGAGGAGTAACAAGCTGAACCTCATACGAATGTGAAGTATTAGCGCGACGTGTACTCCTAACATGCACCGCTCTGGGAGGAATTAAGCGGGCCACATCCTTCGAACACTTTCCATGAAAGTACTTGTAGAATAGGCTTAAGTCGCCAACCGTTCTTCGATGTTCCAGCGAATCAAGGCCGTCGGTCAGTTCCGGCTGTCCAATTAGACGAACAGCTCTTCTCTGGATAGAATTCAACAAATGCAGTGTATGTTTGGGAGCGGAGCTCCAAACATGGGAGCAGTATTCCATAGTTGGTAGAATTTGAGCTTTGTAAAGAATTAACAGTTGTTGTGGAGTGTAAAGCTTTCTGGTTCGAAACAATATTCCCAACTTTTGAGAAGCTCTCCTTGTTATGCCTGCAACATGTTCATGCCAGGACATATTTGCTCCCAAATTAACGCCTAACAGATTGAGTGACGATGTTAGAGGGATGGAGTGCCCAGACATAACTATGTCGGGTTCTGCAACGTTAACTTTTTTAGAAAAAAACTGCCGCCTGGGTTTTTGTAGCGTTAAATTCCACTTGGTTACTGTCACCCCAAGATAGAATTTCTTCCAGGTCTTTGTTAAGTTGAATGACTTCCTGCTGTCTGCGGATATTCGTCTGAGTAGTCGATGTCCGAGCATTCAAAGTGAATGAAGAGATAAGTGTACTGTCATCTGCAAAGCTGTAGATTGGATTCTCGGTCTTTTCCAGCAAATCGTTAATATAAATAAGGAAGAGAGTAGGAGATAGTATGGAACCTTGGGGCACACCGGCGTTGATAGCGAAGGTGTTAGAAAGAAATCCGTCGACTGCCACTCGTAAAGAACGCTCTCTGAGGAAACATGAGAGCCACAAACAGAACTTTTCAGACATACCATAAGAACGTAACTTAGCCAACAGCCCATCGTGCCAAACACGGTCAAAGGCCTTGGATATGTCAAGAGCAATCGCTCGAGATTCTCCAAAGTGTTCAATTGCGTTGTTCCAAACATGTGTTACATAAGTCAGAAGATCTCCTGTTGATCTATTTTTACGAAAGCCATATTGGTGATCACTAATAATGTTGAATCCTTCAAGATATTTTAGAAGATGCTGATTGATAGCCTTTTCCATGACTTCTGATATTATTGAGAGTAGTGCATATAGTGCACATAAAATAGTAATGTTACAAACAATATTTTTCAATTTATAAATGAATGCGCCTAGGAATTTAAATCTATTACAACCTAATGCACAAAACAATTAAATTTTGACCCATAACACAGGGCAACAAAAAAATATTTTTGTTTTGGTGCCTGGGATTTTAGAGCTGATTTTAACTATATTTGGGACGCTAAATCTATACATGCAATCCGTTTTTCTCTATCAGCTCTACTTTTTTAGATACATCAACTTATCTACCAATGTGGTTTTTATTCAGTATATTCATTTATGAGAGTTCTAAAATTATTATATATTCATTAATGTAGGTACAATGGTTTTATTGTCAGTCTGTAATTGCGTAAATTCCAGGTAAATCTATAAATAGTACCATTGCCTATCAGATACCTGAACTGACCCTTTTAATCACCTAACTCGGGTAAGTCTCGTCAGTTTGTGCGTTCTTACTAATGAGAGTAGATCGAATTCGGCGTGTTATTTTATGTTAAGAAAAGAGTGTTTTTGTGTTATTGAACAGGTTCCAGTTCAAGAAGAAGTTGTGTAAATCAACCTGATGTGTTTTGCTATATATGCGGAGAATACATGTTTCAACAAAACAGACAAACTATTACTGACTTTGTAAAGCGAGCGTATCTTGGATACTTTGGAGTTAAGCTTGGTGATCAGGACAAAACGTGGGCCCCGCATCTCGTATGTAAAACTTGTACAGAGCATTTACGGCAGTGGACTACCGGGAAAACAAAATGTCTAAAATTCGGCGTACCAATGGTTTGGAGAGAACCAAAAAACCACTTCAATGATTGTTATTTCTGTTTAGTAAATACTAATGGAATCAATCGAAATAACCGCAGTAAGTGGACTTATCCCAATTTAGACTCGGCAATACGCCCGATCCCGCACTCAGATGAAATACCGATTCCAACATTTCATCAGCTACCACATATCTCTGATGACGAATATTTTCCCTCTGATCGCTCTTCTGATGCTAATAAAAGTTCTGATGCTAATGAAACTAACAGTGACTATGAGGGGACGTCATCAGTTCCTCAACGCTTCAATCAAAATGAATTAAATGATCTCACCAGGGAACTCAATTTATCGAAAAAAGCTTCTGAAGTACTGGCTTCTAGGTTGAACGACAAAAATTTACTGGAACAAGGAACCAAAATTACCTTTTACCGTACAAGAGAAAAAGATCTGCTACCATTCTTCTCTCAAGAAGACAATCTTGTATTTTGTCACGAAATTAGGGGACTCATGAAAGAAATGGGACTTTCTGAATATATTCCAGATGATTGGCGCCTATTTATTGACAGTTCAAAGCGAAGTTTAAAATGTGTCCTTCTACATAATGGGAATAAATATGGTTCAATACCACTAGCTCACTCAACGAAACTGAAAGAAGAATATAATACTATAGCTTTGGTCTTGCAGAAGATAAAGTATTACGAACATCAATGGATGATTTGTGTAGACTTAAAAATGGTAAACTTTCTTCTTGGGCAGCAAAGTGGTTACACGAAATATCCGTGTTTCTTGTGCCTCTGGGATAGTAGGGACAAAACACACCACTGGGTTAGAAAAGATTGGCCTCAGAGAGAAAACATGGACGTTGGGGAAAAGAATGCCAGTAACGACGCTTTGGTTGAAAGAGAAAAAATCATACTTCCTCTGTTACATATAAAGTTGGGCTTAATGAAGCAATTTGTAAAGGCTCTTGATAAGAATAGGTCTTGTTTTGCATATATAGGGTAAAAATGCATCAGTTGAGCACAGAAAAACTCAAAGCAGGGATATTTGACGGCCCACAAATAAGACAATTAATTAAGGATCCTGCCTTCATAAATTCAATGAATCAAGTTGAACGAGAAGCTTGGACATCATTTGTTGCAGTTGTAGAAAATTTTCTAGGCAAACATAAAGCTCAAAACTATGTTGAAATGGTTAACAAGATGCTTAATAGTTTCAAATCCTTAGGGTGCAATATGAGTATTAAAATACGCTATTTACACAGCCACTTAGACCGTTTTCCAGAAAATTTAGGAGACATGAGTGAGGAACAAGGTGAAAGATTTCACCAAGATATTAAAGTTATGGAGGACCGCTACCAAGGAAGATGGGACATGCACATGATGGTAAATTACTGCTGGAGTTTAAAAAGGGACTGTTTAAAAAAACATTCAAGAATGTCGCGGAAAAGAAGCTTTCCAAGTGTTGAGTGACTATTTCATTTCTTCAATGTTTTTTTTTTTGTTTGTAAGTACGACATAATATTGTATTTTGTATAACTAAAATAAAAATTTCGTATCTACTTTTGTTTACTACACTTACGGATTTGAGTTACAATAATGTAACTTATATTTCTCTAAAATTGTATATCTTAAAAATTTGAGCTCCTAGGTACAAATGAATACGTTATTTGAATTCAGGACATCAAATTGATATAGAATCAGTTCAAAAAACCTCGACACCAAAACAGCTGTTCCCCTGTGTAATTTATAACACAGGCCAACAAGGAAAATCTTTGTAAAAACTTTTTAAAACCAATACATCTAAGTGGTGTGTATATTTGGGTGCTAAAACCGTATCTGGTATCAGTTTTTTTGTATCACCCACATTTCTTTCACAATATCATCTTCCTGCTTGAAAAACCCCAGTAGGGGCCAGAGAAAGCCACTGCCCTTAAAAATTTGAAATGGCTGTTTATATATCATCGTTCTCCTTCCTCCGAAGTAAAGTCTTCAAAATGTACTAGTCCACTTCAGGAATGCAAAATGAAACGGTAGTGTTAAACTCGTGACTTAGTAGACAAGGACCGATGCTGCTCATCTTAATCATAATCCAGACACATTCAATGCAAATGAAATAAATTAAATTGATCACATGCGCCTACTACTGGTTGAGTTACACTGCTTAACTAAATATAAAAACTCTAATAAGATTTAAATTCACTGCTTATCTTAAATTAACAATTATTACATGAATTAAAGAAAGGAAAACGGTTTTGTAACATGACCTTAAAATCTAGGAAAAAATAAGTGTTACAAAGTTAGGAACGTTTCACGGGTAAGATGAATTAAGAGTAGGAGGAAGTGAGAAGATTTTTTACTCAATAAGGGCTTTTGGAAACTAGCAAAGTTTTTTAAAATAACGTTTTAATTGAATTTTCAGAAAAAATTGCATGGGATGTAGCCAGTAAAAGTATTCTTAAAATGAACAAAAGCCTCATGTTGTGATATTAGTGGTCGAAAAAACAGTATAAGACTCTTACAGTTCTCGGTGCTTAGGCAACGTATTAGTCTAAATCGTTTATAATATATTATAAATTCACCCAATGCATTTTATATTTTATTTAAATTTCTTTTGTGACAAAGCTGGAAACATACGTTGTTCGCTGGTTTTTCTCCCATAGGATATTTTATTTTACTTCCTTGAATCGTGCAATTTTATTCTCTGGAGGTCAAAAAGCTGAATAAGAATATCTTGTCTTCTGAATATAGACTATGTGGATTTTTCTTTAACATTTTATAAAAAAATATAAGAGAAAATATCAACATGTATACAAAGAAAAATCTAGAATTGTTAGTTTACAGCATGCCTTATAAATATTACGATTAAATCCTATTAAACTCTAACGACTAAATTCATGCCGTCTAAGTTGAAACTAAATCATCATCATTCATTAGAATGATGATTGACATGCCTTTCCAATTTGTCTATTGTGTATATTAAAGGACACCATATTTCTCCATTCTCCTTCTTCTTATATATGAGATGATATTTTGAAAATAAAAAACGCGTTATATATTTGCTAGAAATAGAAACATAAAAAGTAAAGAAAAACCAAGAATTAATAATAATGGGAGATATGAATGGGAGAACAGGAAGGAAAATAATGGACAATACGGTAGGACCATTCGGAGAAGACATTACCAACGACAACGGAGAGAGACTAATAGAGCTGTGTAAACTAAACGGCCTCAAAATAACAAACGGATTCTACAAACACAAAGACATCCACAAATATACTTGGATGCAAGAAACACAAAACTTAAAATCAATTACATTATAATTAAAAACGACACCGCTATCAAAATAAAAGATGTAAGAGTAAAGAGAGGGGCAGAATGTGGAACAGACCATAAACTATTAGTAACAAACATAAAAGTACCGTGGTACAAGACAATAAAACAAACAGGAACAATAGATAAAGAAAACAGAAATATTAATGAGATAACAGGAAAAGCAGACAAAGAAGTAAAATACAAAATACACTTACTCCAAGACGAAATGATAAGAGACGTATATAGACGACGATTAGATCAAAAATTAAATGAATTTAACTACGACAACTTCCAACAGATGTATGACCACATAAAAGAATGCATCAAACAGGCGGCCCTGAAGCATTAGGTAAAGAAGACAACGAGAATAAGAAACATAAAATTAGAATCTGTGAAAAAACCAAGGAATCTATAAAAGGGAAAAAAAGACTATAGGAAAAATGGCTGAATACAAAATCAGAAGAAGATCTACAGAAATATAAAGAGAAAAATGCAGAAACGAGAAGGATGAGAAACAAAGAAAAGAACGAGAGATGGGAAAAATCGTGCGAACATGTAGAACAGTATATAGGAGGAAGGAAGCACAGAGTCATGGAGAATAATTAAACCCTTAAGGATCAACAATAGAGACAGAAGACGTATATAGAGTATATCCTAGAAAGCGAGTGGGAAGAATATTATAAAAAACTGCTAACAGAAGACAGACAAGAATTCCAAGAAAAGATCCCTGAAGAAGAACAGAATAAGGAAAAAAACGAGATAGAACTATGAAGAAGTAAAGAAGACAATAAAAATACTCAAAAATAATAAATCTGCAGGGCCTGGAGGTGTGGTAAATGAAATGATTAAGTACGGGTCTAATAAATTACACCGAATGCTGAGAAACATGTTCCACAGAGCGATAAATGGAGAAAAAATACCAGAGGAATGGCCAAAAGCCTATATAGTACCTATATTTAAAAAGGAAGACCGCAGAAAATGCACAAACTATAGAGGCCTAAGCATAATATCGAGTATGAGACGTTTGTATGGAAAAATTATTAAAAACATCATAGAGGAAAATATAAAAAAAAAGTTGGAGAAGACCAAGCAGGCTTTACGGCCGGAAAATCATGTATAGACCACATATACAGTATAAAACAAACAATGGAAAAAAACTGGCAAAGAATAGAGAAGTTCATCTAGCCTTCATAGATATAAGAAAGGCCTATGACTCAGTACCAAGACAAAGATTATGGAACGCAATGAAAGAAATGGGCATTGACAAAGAACTGATATACGCAGTAAAAGCTCTCTACGAAAACAACACAGTGAACATAAAAATAGGACATAAAATAGGGAAGAGACTCCAAACATCAAAAGGCCTATTACAAGGATGCTCTACATCCCCAACACTATTCAAAATATACCTCGAACAAACATTAAAAAAATGGAAGCAAAAATGTAGTGGAATGGGAGTCCCAATACGAGCAGATTACTTATATACTCTAAGTTTCGCAGACGACCAAGTAATATAATTACTTGGTGCAAGATGAGGAAGACCTCAGTTCTATGGTAAGAAAACTGAAAGAAGAATACACTAAAGCAGGATTAGCAATAAACTTAGATAAAACGGAATATCAAACAACAAAGGAGGGAAATGCGGAGAATCTAGAAGTCGATAACGAAACAATAATCAAAGGAACCGATAAACTTAAATATTTAGGAACCATCATTTCAAAAAACGCAACATCAGAAGAAGAGATCAAAGCTAGATTAGGACAAACGCGGACATGCATAAGACAATTAAATTCGATCCTGTGGGACAAACACATTACAAAGAGAAAAAAAAAAACACGAATATAGAAATCAATAATACAAAGCATAATGACATACGGGTCATGGACGATCAATAAAAGAAACAAATTTAAAATTAACGCGGTAGAGTTGGAGTATTGGAGAAGATGTTGTAGAGTGACACGTATGGAGAGAATAACAAATGAAGAAATAAGAACACCATTGAAGAAAAACGATTAAAATGGTATGGACACATAAGACAGAGCGAAGATAATAGGTGGATAAAGAAAATAACGGAGTGGAGCCCTATAGGGAGAAGAAAAAGAGGAAGACCCAGACGATCGAAGAGAGACGATCTGGATGAGGCTATGGAGGACAGGGGTCTAACAGATGGAGACTGGGAAGATAGAAACGGATTGAATCAAAGGCTGAGAGAAGGAAGACAGCGTCAGCTGTAAAAAATCCTTGATATATATATATATATATATATATATATATATATATATATATATATATATATATATATATTTGCAGAAGCAATATCGGGAAATAATACTAATTCGTTACATTCTTATGTCAAAGGCTATGGTTTTTCAGAAAAAAAGTAAGTAGATGTATGATTATTTACGTTATAATTGGAAAATTCTTTTTCAGTAAAACTGGGAGTTTTTGCTAAACAAATAAGAAATTAAGATGAAATCCTGCAAGATTTTTGCTCCAAAATCAGAGAAAAATATAGTCAGCGTGACTAGACGAGTAGATGAGATATAGACTGATATATGGTAAAATTTTTCAAATTTAAAGATACTGAAACGTAAAGAACTGTCAAAAACTAGTAGATCATTTTTCCCTATCTCCTGTAAGGCAAATAAAGCCAATATTAATGCCGATGTCATCATTGAGCAGTTAGGAGAGTGGCGACAACCCTAATTTTCCCTCCCCGTTGAGTCTGAGTAGGAGTTCGATACGTTATACCTTGATACCAACTGAAGTACACAGGCAAACTTAGAGTATTGGACCAGGTAAACTGTATTCTACTGCCTCGTACAATGTGATGCTTTTGTGCTAAAAACGAGCCATTTATGATCTCAAGGGAAGTCATTCACGGCAGCAGTCTTTCACCCTTCCTGTTCATCGTTACGTTCCAATTTGAACTTATATATGAGGAAGTACTAATGTACATCTCTAGGTATCAGATAAAAACTGAGGAAACCACCACAGAGAAAATTAGTTTCAGGATTAATATTAACTATAACTATCTTGCGTCCATTTTGTTTCAACATTAACTCTTGGAATTACTGCAGTATACGACAAAAGTGGAATCGCAACCTTCGACGACCTCCTGGAGACATCGCTATAATTGATCTGACCGACGCAAGAACACTCTATGCTACAATATCAAGCACGAAAGCTTATATATATATATATATATATATATATATATATATATATATATATATATATATATAAATATATATATATATATATATATATATATATATATATATATATATATATAAATATGACCCTCAATACTCCTAGTAGGCCACCATAACTGTCCTGGGGTTAAATTCATTTAATAAAATTGAAAAGAAGTTTCTTTACCAATTAATTACGGATCACAAATTAAAACATACACTTTCTTGGACATGCTGGAAAAACTCTCTAATATAATTAATCGAAATAAGTATTATATTACATCTGTGATTTATTTTTTTGATCTCTTACTATTGGTTACCATTTCTACTATAAATATAATATCTTGCTCTTCGGATTTCGTTCATTAACTTACTGTAATTTTCGTTTTTTGTAAATTTGGCTTACGTTATTTATATTGATCATGAGAGAATCATATTCCACCTATATTACTAAATACGGATTAAATGGTATATGTATTTAATAGTGGATATGAGGGGATTGCAATTAATAGTAAAGTTTTTATAGCATATCCTGAAGGATTCAATATTATTAGCGATCACCAATATGGCTTTCGTAAAAACAGATCAACAGGAGATCTTCTGACTTATGTGACACACGTTTGGTTCAACGCAATTGAACACTTTGGAGAATCTCGAGCAGTTGCTCTTGACATATCCAAGGCATTCAACCGTGTTTGGCACGATGGGCTGTTGGCTAAGTTACGCTCTTATGGTATGTCTGTTTGTGGCTCTCATGTTTCCTCTGAGAGCGTTCTTTACAAGTGGCAGTCGACGGATTTCTTTCTGACACCTTCACTATCAACGCCGATGTACCTCAAGGCTCCATACTGTCTCCTACTCTCTTTCTTATTTACATTAACGATCTACTGGAAAGGACCGACAATTCAATCTACAGTTTTGCAGATGTCAGTACGTTTTATCTCTTCATTCACTTTCAACGCTCGGACATCTGCTACTTAGACGAATATCCGCAGACAGCAGGAAGTCATTCAACTTAACAAAGACCTGAAAGAAATTCTTGGGGTGACAGTAACCAAGTGGAATTTAACACTATAAAAACCCAGGCGGCAATTTTTTCTAAAAAAGTTGCTGAAGTTATGTCGGGGCACTCCATTTCTCTAACATTGTCACTCAATTTGTTGGACGTTAATTTGGGAGCAAATATGTCCTGGCATGAACATGTTGCAGGCATAGCAAGGAGAGCTTCTCAAAAGTTGGGAATATTATTTCGAACCAGAAAGCTTTACACTCCACAACAACTGTTAATTCTTTACAAAGCTCAAATTCGACCAACTATGGAATAGTTCTCCCATGTTTGGGGCTCCGCTCCCAAACATACACTACATTTGTTGGATTCTATTCAGAGAAGAGCTGTTCGTCTGATTGGAGACCCGGAACTGACCGGCGGCCTTGATTCGCTGGAACATCGAAGAACGCTTGGCGACTTGAGCCTATTCTACAAGTATTTTCATGGAAAGTGTTCGAAGGATGTGGCCCGCTTAATTCCTCCCAGAGCGGTGCATATTAGAAGTACACGTCGCGCTAATACTTCACATCCGTATGAGGTTCAGCTTGTTACTCCTCGTACAACGCTTTTCAAGCAGTCTTTTATATGGAGAACATCATCCCTTTGGAATAATTTGCCCATGACTGTATTTCCCACCGAGTACAATTTACAGCGATTCAAGAACGTGAATCACCTTCTCCGCACACGTGTCGCTCCTGTAGCGCTTTAGGGATTTCCCTGCAGCATGTGTGCTAGACCCATAAAAAAAAGTCATAACGTACATATCCACTATTAAAATCAATTTGAATTCATAAATATTTTGAATCATGCCTACGGACATTCCAGTTTATTTTCACTACCTCTGTCGAAATAATTAACCCACGACAACAATTCTGCATCAGGATATTTTCAAAACGAAGCAAATACATTTAGAAAAATAATACTGAACAACCAGCAACAATGTATAGCTTAGTCGTTTAAAAATAAATGACATGGTACTGCAGTGTCAAATTTGAAAAATGCTTAAAGTGTAATTGGTATTTATCTTCTTCTTTTTCAACGACTTTTGTGACGCGAATCGCTTGTAAAATTTGGTTATTGTTCTTGTGATGTTGATTGCCGACTATCTCGCCATCTGTTGGGGTCTTCCCGTTGGTCTGCTACCCTTTGGTTTTCCGTTGCGACTTAATTTCGTCATCCTAGTGTCCCGCATTCGAGTCACATGTTTTTTCGAGCCACGTATTCTGGCTGTCACCCCTCGCACCACGTCCCAACCTTGCATTTCTCTTGAGTATAGGTGTTTCTTTACCTATTCCACATTGTGTATTCTGTGACTGTTTTCATATTCTCCCTTTTTGTAGTTCCGATTTGCCTTTTTATCGCGGTGTTGTCTGCTGTGGCCTCAGCTTCATAAGTTAATACCGATCTGACGCACGTTTTGTATATTCTCGATTTACAGTCGATGCTAGATATTCTTTTGCCAAGATAATCAAACTCCATTACTTATTCAATTGGAGTATTATTCATTACTAATTTGCATCGTAACGGTTGTCTGGATATTGTCATCGCTTTCGTTTTTGTTGTGAAAATTTTCATATTGTAATTTACTGCTGTGTTCCTTAATGCATGAAGCAGTCGTTGTTCGTTGTCTTCTGTTTCAGCTATTAGGGCCACATCATCCGCGTGACCCAGGATACTCATGTGCTGATTACCAAGTCTATATCCCAAGCCATGCGATTTCACAGAGTTTATGATTTTATAGATAACATTAAATAATAGTGAACTAAGACTGTATCCTTGGCGAATTTCGGTTTGTGTTTTTATTTCTGAACTTAGCCTTTTGTCTACTATTATTTGGTTGTCTTGTGGGTGCTCAGATCTTAAATTTTTTTTATTTATTCCCTGGGTATATCCTTCTATTTCAGTACACTAATCACGCCCTTTAAGTTTATGCGGTGGAATTCTTTAGTTAGATCTATGAAACAGATAAATGGCGGTGTGTTGTATTCTATAGACTTTTTCAAAATCTGTAGCAAGATTATTTGTATTTATAAAGGTATTAATTTATTGCTTTAAAATGCTGAATTTATGTATACTTCAGACCCAATATTTCTAAATAATAATAATTTTTAATAGAAGTATTAAAAATAATAAAACATATTTTACAAACACGTTTTTATCATTTAACTTTGATGAATTTTTATGTAATACTCGATCTCTATGTTAATATAAAAGATGACATTTATCAAAAAATTCTTTTCCAGGATCATTCTAAAAACGTTAAGAGGACAAACACTCTTTATACCGCTTCGACACAATCTTTTATCTATTACTTCTTTACATCATGCCTCGCTACGGTAGTGTATTGTGTGACAGGTGTTGGAAATATCTCTTTTAATACGAGAATAACAGTTTTGTGAATCAAGCTCTACCCGGGTATTAGACCCTTGGCACACAGTTGTTACGGCACGATTTATAACTGGTAATATATTGGGCCAATTCAGAATCCGGATCCTAAGTTATTCGACGAAACTGTAACAATCTTTCTCTGCTTAAAAAAAATCCATTATGTGAATAAAGAGGTGACTATCCTCGAGATTGTACTGTGTGATATAAGATTTTTGTAGATATTTAGGAATAAAAATTTAAACAATTGTTTAAGATCATCACTTATGTTTATTATATTATTGCTGACAATTGTTTCAACACACTGTGTCTTTTTCTGGAGCAAGATGTAAATTAACTACAAAGAGTGTTACAGAATATATAATTTACCTAGTTACAAGTACTAAATTCGTTAACAATATTTACCTTAATACCTAGAACAAGCTCAATAAAGGAGACCCTCCCCCATCTAATTGATCGTTGAGTAGTTAACCTGAGGATTTTTTCTGATTAATTTCTACCTGTTCTAAACAATTCAGTAATTTCTCTTTCTTTTCAACATCCAAAATTCTGAAATCTTCATTGAACGTATGATTTTCATCTGTTAAATGTTATTTTTTATTCCATAGCTTTGTTTATGTTCCTTTATTCTTTTATAAAAATATCTGCCTGTTTGTCCTATATAGGTTTTTATGGCAAGTGTCACAGCATAATTCGTAAACACCTGTTTTATTTTCTTTTTTTGTTTTACTTTTATTATTTTTAATATGTTTACATGATTTTTATGTTTTTTTTTTTTAATTTTAATGGTCAATTTACCGGTATAAGTGAGTGTATGAAACTTACTTGTTTTCTCCTTAAAATATTTACTTACTACTATTTATACTAATTTGTTTTATAATATTTAATTCTTTCCGAAAATTTTCTTCCGTTAATTGTGTATTTATTAGTCTATGGATGCAACTATTATAAGTCGAGATTTTATGTGTGGTTAGAATTAGCATGTATAGTTATATCTGAGAATGTTGGTTCATGGAAGATTTCAAAATCATGTTCATTCATTTTGTTTGATATCTTTAAATCTAGAAAATTAAGCGATTTATTTGTTTCTATTTCTGTTGTAAAAGTTATATTATTATGAAGTTGGTTACTATAAAAATAGATTTAATTGTCTGTCTGTGCCGGTAAAGCATGTCAATATGTCATTTACATACCGGTACCAATAAAAGAAATTTTTGAAAAGATGAGAATTACTGATTTGTTCTTCTAAATGATCCATGAAAATTTCAGATAAAACTGGATTAAGAGGGTTTCCCATTTCGCCCAATTCGAAATAATTCTGGCCTAAACAAATGTTAAGATGTCTAATATTTCTTGTTTAATTATTGGGTTAACATTATTTTTATTGAGTAATCTTTGAACTAAAATTATAGCGGCATCGCTCCGTGGAGGTTACTGAGCCCTCTCATCGAAGATAAGGTGTAAGTCCTCGAGAGGTGTCATTCTATCCACATGCAAATGGCCAAGTTTTTGAGTTATTTTGATATTACTGTCAGTTGACTGATTGAAACTGATAATGGTTTTGCTTTTATTAGTGTGTTTATGGTTAAATAATTTGCCGGAATTATTTGTTTTGATGTAATTTTTTTCTTCCTGTATAGCATTTCTTAGTTGCTCGCTGGTATTCGGCCATGTGGCGTTTTATCAGTACGCAAATGAGTTCGTGGGGCCTCGATCTATATGATTATCTATCAAATAGAGTCTAATTCTGGTTTTCTTTATTTAGTTTAGCTCAAACCGACATATCATTTAAATGGAGTTTCAGACCAAACACTACGAGATTTTCAACTTTCCTATATTAGTACCAGCGTTGCTCTTGAACTGGCGACCATCTTTGTCACCAGATACCCTCCTATATTCCGTTAATGGGAATATTTTGTAGCTTTAATCTTATTTTACTTACTTACTTAATCCTTAGCCATAATACCTCTCGGTGTAAGCTGGTGTGAGTGGGTTGGGTTAGGTTGAAGTCTTCCATATTTCTCTCCATCTTTCTCTATTTCGGGCTAGCCTTGTTGCCCCCTCCCACCTCACTCCTCTCTTCTCCATTGCTCCCCTTACTTTCTCCCTCCATGTTCTTCGTGGTCTTCCTCGACTTCGTTTTCTATTCTCTCTTGTTTCATATATTCTTCTTACCGGTCTTTCCTGTCCCATTCTTTATATATGTCCAAACCACCTCAACTGACATTCTTCTATTTTCTCCTGTATCGGCTTCATTTCCAATGTTTCTCGTATATCAACGTTTCTTATCCTATCCATTCTTGTCCTTCCTTCAATCTTTCTGAGGAATCTTATTTCGATGCTTTGTACCTTACTTCTGTGACTTTGTGTTGTTGTCCACACTTCAGATCCGTACGTAATTATTGGTCGCCACCCTTTTGAAGATTTGTAGTTTTGTTGATTTTGGTATTTCTTTTTTGCCTAGGAATGTGTTCTTGATACTATTAAAGAGTCTCCCCGCTGCCTCTGTCCTCGCCCTAATCCCCCATCCAGCTCTCCATCCCTCGTCACCATTGCACCCAAATATTTGAAACTCTCCACCTGCTGTATCTTTTCTTCTCTTAGATATATTTCATGCGTTTTGTTCTTCTTGCTTATGATCATTGTCTTCGTTTTTTTTCACATTTATGCTCATATTCATGCGTTCCAAGCTTTCGTTGTACACTTTCAGGCTTTCGTTCAAGTTTTTCTCGGTTTTTGCAATCAGTACCATATCATCAGCGTATGTTATCTCCGTTATTCCAACTCTCTCCATGTTCCGGAACCCTACCCAGTATTTCTTTGTTTGCCTTTTTGCACTTTTTATAGCCTCGTCCTTCATTACCGAGAACAGCAGTGGACTCAGTATGCACCCCTGTCTGACGCCTTTAGATGTTTCGAAACTCTCTGACTTTTCATGTCTTACTCTAACGTAATTTGTTGTTCGTCTATATAGACATTTTATTTCATTTATTGTATTTTCGACAATTCCTCTATCCTTCAAGGTTCTCCAGATGTCTTCTCTGTCTATTCTATCAAAAGCCTTTTCCAGGTCTATGAAATACCCCTCTGTTTGGTCTGAAACCAAATTGTGTGTCCTCTAGTGTTTCCTCCAGTCTTTCTCTCAGCCTTTTCTTCATCACTCGTGCGTATAATTTTCCTACTGCGCTGAGTAATGTGATTCCTCGGAAGTTATTACAGTCTCTAGTGTCTCCCTTTTTGTGTATGGGGACTATGATTCCCACTTGCCATTCTTTTGGCGCAGTTCCTTCCGTGTATATTTTGTTCATCAATATTTGCAATATTCTTACCATTTCTGCGTTTCCGGCTTTTATCATTTCCACCGTTATGTTGTTCTGTTCTGGCGCTTTGCCTGCCTTCATTTTTATTATTGCCGCTTTGATTTCTTCTTTGGTTATTTCTTCTTCATGAGCATCTCTCTCCCTCCCCCTTGTCTGCTTCAAGTTATTCGTTCTGTTTATTTGTTGTGCAATATCTCTCCCTTCTAAAAGGTTCTTGAAGTACTGCCTTCATCTTTCCATGATTTCTTGTTCCTCTGTTAATGTTGTTCCTTGTTCATCCTTTATATTTCTTCGTATGGTTTCTTTGTTTTTTCTTTGATTTCTCATCACTCCATAGAACAGTTTTTGATTTTCGTTGTACGCCTTCCTCATTTGTTCTCCAAACTCTATCCACATTGCTCTCTTTCCATCTTTTACTAGGTCCTTAACCACCTTCCTTTCTCTTTTATATTCCTCTTTTAATTAATATCTAATATGAAATGATAATAATTGGTTTTTGATCGGACGGTCGATTTTTTAATTCAGTTTGAAGTTCTACTAAGGATCCTACCTTCACTCTGCACACTTCAAGATAAATTTTCATCTTTACACTGGTGGGTTGTAAACATAAACTGTCAATTGATATAACCTCAACATTTCAAGAATCGTGGGAAACATCCGGATCTTCATTTACCCTACGAAAGGCTGCACTAAATTTTTCTTGAACGGAGATAAAAATTGGGTTCAATTCACATGTCATTCTGGCCGGCTAAATCAGTGTAGATATAGTTTCCTTTCGAGTTCCTTGAATTTCTCAAATGTTTTAATCTATATTTCTATCAAACATTTTTGTATGTGTTAGTAGAATAGTAAGATAATAAAATTAAGTAATAATTTTTGTTTTAAAATAAAAATTACCATATCAACACAAAAAAAAAATTACCATAAATTATTTTCCAGTGTCAGTCTAAACTAGTGTTAACGTTACGGAAAAAGTCTGGATTTTAATGCCATTTCAGTTAAAATTAAAGCGTCGGTCGCAACGCTTTTGCACAACTTCTAAAATGAAATCATGCATCTCTGCAATATATATATATATATATATATATATATATATATATATATATATATATATATATATATATATATAATAAAGATTCGAGCATTTTGGTATAACTTCAAACATTCTGAACTTATTGAAAGTATATAATTATTTTCAATGTCACTGTATTCTAAATGTAGCTAAGAATTTAACGTTTGCGCCTGTAAACAATACACCTTTTAACGCTTCCTTTTAACTTGCTTTCTTTTTCACATTCATTTTATATAGTAAAATCTTAAATTTCCCGAACGTAGTGTTTCTAGAAAAAACGTATACTAGTTAATGTTATTCTCTGCAAGTCGTCGATTTTCTCTTAAGATTCTGTTTTAATGGTTTCTAATGAGGAGACCTACCTGAATTCTAATTAATATGTACTCTCTTTCCGAATTAGTTTCTCTACAAGTCACAGTGTTTAAAATGCTAACAGCCGCGTTAATTTGTAACATATCATTGCTAGTTTCAAATGCGTTTCAATTTCAAATATCGTTTTCTAGTGCTGCACTTTGGCACAATATTACAGAATATCTTCTGGCAGGAGAGAAATACCTATTTAAAATAGAACAATAAATGTTATATTAACTGGGAAAGATAAATTGTTATTTTAATGTCGAGAGTTTAGAATACTTGTCGCAAAATGTATTATTGCTGCAATGCGTAATGTAAATAAAATATTAAGTTTGTTTTCAAATGACATAAAATAGTATTGTCTTGGTGTCTTATAAATAAGAGGAATATTTGTGGTACAGGATTTTACCATATAGCTAACACATGTTAGTGGAACTTGAGCTTTATAGAGGATTAAAAGTTGCTATGGAATATAAAGCTTTCCAGTATACATACATATTTCAGGGTCTGGTACAGCTGACGCTGTCTCCCTTCTCTCAACCTCGCGTTCCTTTGTCTTCGATCTTCCCAGTCTCCTTCCTGTAACCCTCTGTTTTACATTGCCTCATCGACGTTATTCTGCCATGAGCGCCTAGGTCTTCCCCTCTTCCTTCTTCGAATTGGACTCCATTCTGTGATTTTCTTAATCCACCTTCTGTCGTCGCTTTTTCTTACCTGACCATACCATTTTAATCGTTTTTCTTCTATGGTATATACTGCGTCTTTTGTTATTCCCATTCTCGTTCTTATTTCCTCGTTCCTAATCCTATCAATCCGTGTCACCCTAGAACACCTTTTCCAACATTCCATCTCTACCGCGTTTATTTTTGATTTATATTTCTTGTTAATTGTCTATGTTTCTGACCCGTATGTCATGATACTTTCAATGATTGTTTGGTATATTTGTTTTCGTTATGTGCTTATCCCATAGTATTGAGTTTAACTGTCTGATACAGGTTCTTGTTTGTCCCAGTCTAGATTTCATTTGTTCTTCGGATGTTGCTTCTCTTGTTATTATGGTGCCCAGGTATTTAAATTTTCCAGTTCCTTTAATTGTTAAGTTCTCTTCAATTTCTAGATTTTCTATTTCTCCTATCTTAGTTGTTAGATATTTCGTCTTATTAAAGTTTATGTCTATCCCAACTTTGTCACACCCTTCCTTCAATTTCCTCACTATATAGCTGAGATCTTTTTCGTCCTGTGCCATGACGACTTGGTGATCTGCGAAATTCAAGCTGTATAAATAGTCGTCTCTTACTGGGACTCCCATACCTTGACATTTATTCTTCCAGTTTTTTAAGGTCTATTCCAGGTAGATTTTGAGCAATGTCAGAGAGGTTGTACACCCTTGTAGTAGTCCTTTCGTTGTTCTAATTTTGGCCTTAACTTATTACCAATTTTTACTCTGTTAATATTATTTCTATATATCTCTTTTACTGCTTTTGTTAATTATTTGTCGATTCCCCTGTCTGACATTGTTTCCCAGAGGTGACTTCTAACGATTGTATCGTAAGCTTTTCTTATATCGATGAAAGCTAGGAGGATTTCTTTATTTTTGGCTAGTTTCTTTTCCATCAGTTGCTTGACTGTATTCTTCTTCTTCTTCTGGTGTTGTGTCTTCTTTAGACGTTAGCGATCATTCTGGTCCAAATTACTTTATTTATAGGTGATCTAAATAATCCTACACTACATTTCCCTGTTCATTTTCTAAGATTGTGCAGCCAAGAGATTCGACGTCTTCCAAGAGGTCTTTTCCCCTTAACTTTTGCCTGCAGACTCAGTTGAAGAAAATGATACTTGTCGTTCCTCATAACGTGGCTAAAGTATGACAGTTTACGTTTCTTCACCGTATGTACGATCTCCATAGCCTTGTTCATCCGTTGTGGTATGATATGGTATGTAACCTGATGTATCCAACAAACTCGCAGCATACGGCTATAACACACACATTTCAAACGCTTGGAGCTTTTTTGTTGTTGTTTCGGATAATGTCAACGCTTCAACGCCATACAGTAGAACCCGCATTCTGATCATTATGTTGAGATGCATACTACATAGGACCTTTTTTAAGCGGAAAAAAGCTGATCTTGCTTTCTCTATACGAACTAATATGTCTTTTGCATGGTCCCATTCCTCATTAAGATTACAGCCCAAGTACGTAAACTGATTTATCCGTTGTATTGGTTTGTCCCCGTGTGGGGTTGCTAGTCCTCCATCGGGCGCCTCCCCAGGTGGCGGATAGGGGAATGCCTCCCAGATATGGGTGGTACCGGAGAAATGAAATATCCGGGGCGGACCAAAACTAGCATAGCAGCGTCTGTCTCCATGTTAGGAGCGGCTGAATCAACACTCGCCAACACGCTCTTGGCAAGCGTGGCGTTTTAATTGCCAACTCCTTTGATTTTCACCATGATACAGTCGAGTTTCCAAACCAGAATACCCCAGATGGGTAGAGCTGAAAGCTCAGAATCTCATCCTGTTGAAAATACAGGCAGCCTCACGGATTCTGGGGGAGGCAGAGAATCGACAAACCATAACAAGACCAAACGAAAATACACACATAAGATCTTCATCGCAACCTACAATATCAGAACAATGAGAACCGACAGCCACTTGGAAGAGCTGGAGCAAGAAATGAAGAACATCAAATGGAATGTAGTAGGTATATGCGAGACACGACTCCAGGGAGACAAAAAGATAACCCTAAGATCCGGACACACACTATACCTAAACAATTCGGAGACCAACCACAGCCAAGGAGGTGTTGCCTTTATGGTAAACCGCAAAATAGAGCATAATATAACTAAATATCATGCGATATCCGAGAGAGTTATATACCTTGTGATAAGGTTAAACAGAAAATACAACATCCAAATAATCCATTGCTATGCACCTACCAGCACAGCCAGTGATGAATCAATCCAACCATTCTATGAAGACATTACTCGGGCCAAAAACTCCGAGAATTCTCATTATGTCATCATCACAGGCGACTTTGATGCCAAAGTGGGAAAGAGGGAATCGAATGACACCAAATATATAGGAAACTTTGGATTAGGACACCGGAATGATAGAGGAGAAATGCTTGTAGACTATCTTAACAACGAAAAACTATTCTGCTTGAACACTTTCTTTAAGAAACAAGCCCAAAGAAAGTGGACATGGCACAGCCCGGATGGACAAATAAAAAACGAAATAGACTATGTCCTTGCTAACAAGAACAACAGATGTAACAGTGCTAAACCAATTCCACACCGGGAGCGGCCATAGAATAGTACGCGCTAGTATACAGATTAATACAAAATTGGAAAGGAAGAAACTAGTGACTAAGCATAGATTACCGACAAGTGATGTTCTGCTCCTAAACAGGGAAACATATCAAAAGGAAATAGGAAAGAAGCTAGACCCACTGACACTTCAAGACAAAAACATAGACGAAATAACAGAGAAGATAGAGGAAAGTATACGCACTGTAACGAAGAAGATATGTAGTAGGGCAGGAAAACCATCCAATAACAAGCTAAGACCGGAAACAATGGGATTGATTGAAGGAAGAAGAAAAAATAGATAGAAATACTCCCGCATATAAAACTATAAATAACACAGTTTAAAAAACAGATAAGAGCAGATTTCAGAGCTTACAGAACGAAACAAATACTGGATATCATAGAAAACAATAAAAACATGAGGGTATTAAGATCGAACAGCACAAAAGGAAGACAAAAAATCATAAACATCAAAAATACAGACGGGAAATTAGTCTCAGACAAAAGAGAAATGGCTAGAGAAATACAACAATTCTACGAGAAACTCTATAGAACAATGATACCAAACCCTAAAGGATTTTCCAGAAACATTCTGAATGTGGGCTCAGAAGACCTACCAGAAATATCACACTCAGAGATTGAGCACGCTCTCCAAAAAATGAAAAACGGAAAGAGCCCCGGAGAAGACCAAATAACTGCCGAGATGCTAAAGTTAGGGGTAGAAACACTAATAGAAACTATCAGAATACTGATGAATAAATGCCTCGAAAAAGGAAAAATACCTGAATCCCGGAAAAACGCAGAGGTCATTCTTATATACAAAAAAGGAGACCACACAAACATAGAAAACTATCGGCCTATAAGCCTATTGTCAAATTTATATAAGCTCTTAACTAGAATTATAACTAATCGCCTGACTACAAAGCTGGATTCATATCAACCAGTGGAACAGGCAGGTTTTCGAAAAGGATTCAGTACTATCGATCACCTACAAACACTCAGGACAATTATAGAAAAAACAACAGAATACAATATCCCCTTACATTTGGCGTTCATAGATTATCATAAAGCATTCGACAGTGTTGAAAAATGGGCGTTCTTAGCGGCGATGGAAGATGCTCGAATCGATTCGAGATATTCTACTATCATTAAAGACATATACGATAAGGCAACCTTTCAAGTAAAAATCGACGATGACCTCAAGACAGATAAAATAATACTCGGCAAAGGTATAAGACAGGGTGACACCATATCGTCCAAGCTATTCACACTGGCTTTAGAAAACGTCTTTAAAAACTTGGATTGGAAAGAAAGAGGTCTCAATATTGATGGAGTACATCTAAACCATCTAAGATATGCCGATGATATAGTCCTAATAAGTACCGATGTCCAAGAACTAAACACCATGATTAACAAACTGGATGAACAATCTAGGAAAGTAGGACTTAAATAAAACTAAAATCATCAATAGCAGCCAACAGGACGTCATCGTGGATAGCACAGTTATAGAGAAGGTTGAACACTACATATATCTCGGTCATAAAATCAAAATAGGAAAAGAGAACCAAAGCACGGAAATTAAACGTAGAATTCAATTAGCATGGATAGCATTCGGGAAACTGAGCTCCATCTTTAAGGATAAGGAAATACCATTACACTTGAAAAAGAAAACATTTGACAGCTGTGTGTTACGAGTAATTACATACGGCTTGGAAACCATGGCTATAACGAGGAAAATCGCGGAACGCTTGAGAGTCACTCAGAGATCTATGGAAAGAGTAATGCTGGGCGTCAGCATAAGAGATAAAATACGTAACTCTATTATACGGGATAAAACCAAAATAATGGATGTTATGGAGAGGATAGCGGCTCTTAAATGGCAGTGGATTGGGCACGTGGCGAGGCAGGATGCGGAAAGATGGACGCATAGAGTTATGTATTGGAGACCAAGAGGGACAAAAAGAAGTGTGGGACGTCCCCAAAGACGATGGATTGACGACGTGAAGACGATAGCAGGCAGGCAGTGGACAAGAAAGGCTGGAGACCGACAATCATGGAAGGAACTAGAAGAGGCCTATGTCCAACATTGGATGAACCCGGGCTGAAGAAGAAGAAGAAGATTGGTTTGTCGTTGATGTTAAAGTTGGCAGTCAGTTCGGGGTTTTTACTAACTATCATAACCCTGGTCTTAGATACATTTAAACTCATACCATACTCTAGACATTGATCTTGTATATTGTGATCAATACAGGACTTCCCAGCCGTAAATCCTGCTTGGTCTTCCCCTATTTTGCCCTTTATATTGTCTTCTATCTTATTCTTAATTAGTTCCCCATACAGTCGTCCAATGCTTGAAATGATCCTGATGTCTCTATAGTTTTCACATTTCCTTCGGTCATCCTTTTTTAAAAATTGAGACTATGTGCGCTTCTGTCCATTCATTAGATATTCTTTCTCCATTTATAACCCTGTGGTACATGCTTGTTATTATTCAGTGCAGTTTCTCTGATCCGTATTTGATTAATTCATTTGCCATTCCTCCTGATCCAGCCGCTTTCCGGTTTTTCAATCATTTTATGGCCTTCTTTACATTCTAATATTTTATCTTTACCTCCTCGTGTTCATTTTGTTGTTGTCATCTTCGCCTCTATTCAAGATCCCTAGTCTGTCTTCTGTCAGTAGTTTTTTATAGTAGTTATCTCATTAGCTTCCTTGAATGAATTGTATATGAGATTTTTCTTTGGCGTTCATTTTCATAGTTCTGATCGTTCTCCACGCCTTCGTACTTCGTGTTCCACCTATATAGTGTTCGATGTTTTCACATGCTTTTTCCCATGTTTCGTTCTTTTCTTTATCTATTAATCTTTTATTTTCTCTATTTTTTTCTCTATACCTTCTTAAATCCTCCTCTGACTCGGTGTTCATCCATTTCTCATAGAGTTTCTTCTTTTCCCCGATGACTTTTTTGTTGTTTCATTAATAGTGTCGATGCGTTGTTTGTTTTCCCTGTCGTCTTCTAAGGCTTCGTAGGTGGCTTCCTTAATACTTACTTTAACGTGCTTATATGTTTCCTCTCAAATTCTGTTAGTTTTTCACCTACTCTGCGCTTGTAGAGATCTCTTATTATCTCATCCTGCAACAGTTGTATTTTAAATTTCTTTCTTTTCTGAATTACTTCCTTATACTCTACATCGTCATCTTTCTAGTATGAACTAATATTTCCAAGTGACACCAAGCCAAATGATTGACGATGCTGGAAAAATGGAATGTTTTGACATGACCATGTAGCGTTCTGCAACCTTAACTTCTTTAAAAAAAAACTGCCGCTTAGGTTCCTATAGTGTTAGCTTCCAGGTCTTTATTAAGTTAAATAGCTTCCCGGTGTTATGAGGTCAATGTTTGCATGGATAGCTAATGTTTGAGCATTCAGGTTAAATGAAAAAAACAAGCGTACTGTGGTTGGCAAAGCTGTATGGATTCCTGATTGCTTTCAGGAGATAATAATGTAAAGAAGAAACAATGTGTGCCTTGGGGCATAGTGGCATTGATAGTGAAGGTATTAGAAAAAGACTTGTCAACTCGTAAAGGACGCTCTCTGAGTAAGTACGAGAACCATAAACGAAACCTTTTAAACATGTCATAAGAGCGCAGCTTAAAACGCACTGTTACTCCAGTTAGAATCAAAGCATTGTGTTCCGTGACTACTTGAATAAGTACCAGTAAATTATGTTCTATGGTTTGTCATTCCTAGTTCGACTGACGAGCCATGATACGGCGAAACGCATCTCGGGATGGATTTGACGAATAAGAAAACAGTGGGTTAACTGCCGAAATATGGGCCTTGTCCGTTTTCAGTTATTTTACATTAATCACATATGCCTGAGGAGAATTCTTTGAAAAGCGGTGTCTACTCCTAAATGTTGACCATGTCAACTACTCTGTTGGCTTGAAAACTGCTTTGCCAGCTGTTGATGGAGTTTTAGGTATGTCTACTTAGGACAATTCATTGTATCCTACCTTCAAGATTTATTCATTTTTATATAACAATCATACACTTTTAGTTTGCAGAGATGCATGATTTCATTTTAGAAGTTGTGCAAAAGCCTTGCGACCGACGTTAACTACACTTTAATTTTAACTGAAATGGCATTAAAATCCAGACTTTTTTCGTAACGTTAACACTAGTTTAGACTGACACTGGAAAAGAATTTATGGTAAAATTTTTTTTGTATTAATACGGTAATTTTTATTTTCAAATATATATATATATATATATATATATATATATATATATATATATATATATATATATATATACATATATATATATATATATATATATATATATATATATATATATATATTCAGCTTACAATATTTTTATTGACCTACCGCCAATGGATTAAAACATGAGCCACCCATGCGAACAGATTATAGCCCATGCGACGACTTACAGACAATAAGAAATCCTAGAGAAGAGTAACGAATACAGCTACGAACTCTACATAGCCTTCATGGACCATGCAAAAGCTTCCGATTCTGTTAAAATATGGGCAATCATCAACAACTTGTACAACTGTAAAACTGACTTTGGATATACTAGCCTAATCAAAGATATATATGAAAACGCAAAGTACATATAACCTAGTACAGAACAAATACCTATAGAAAGAGGGAGATACAATGTCTTTCAAGCTATGTATTACAGCTCTAGCAGACGTATTTTGCCAACTAGCTTGGAAGGACCAAAAGATAGATAGTATGTATCTGAATAATTTAAGGTTAGCAGATGACATTATCGTCACTAGTAGCAATCTATTTGAGTTAAAAGAAATGACAAAGTTAAATTACCACTCAAAAAAAATCAATCTTAAAATAAATAAAAATAAGACAAAAATATTACCAAACATTAATAATAACATAGTTATAAATTTAGAAGAAATAGCTCTCGAAATTGTTGAAAAATATGTGTATCCTAGGCAAAAAATTACTACGACGAAAGACAGTGTTTCAGATGAAATTTCAAGAAGAATCAAGCCAGAAGGGGGAAGATTATGAAAATTAAGTTATATATTTAAAGATAAAGACATCACGAATACGTTAAACGCCAAAGTGTATAACCAGGGCATCCTACCCGTGATTACGTATGGCACTGAAATTTAAACACTGTATAAAGCCCATATGCAAAAACTGGCACGAACCCAGCAAGCACACGAAAGAGAGATGAACGGGATAAAACTTCCAAATAAAAAAAGAAATAAGTGGATACGTGAACGAACGAAAGTAAAGAATATTACAGAGCATGTAACATCAAAAATGTGGCAATTATTTTACTAAATGTGTATTAAATGTTCTATTCGTTGAATGATGGTTATAAAAGTGTTGTAATCATAAAGTATAATATATGGTATATCATTTTATAGATAAATATCTATGGATGTAAGCTACAATATTCTCTTTTAATTTCACTACTTCTGTTGAAATAATCAACCTGTACCATACAAAGTGACAATCCTATACCCGTCAAGTAAATTTTCAAAAAGTACCAAATACAGTTTTAGGAGGGTGATATTAAACAATAAATAACAATTTATAGCTTAGTAGGGTACTCACAAATAAATGATATTGTACTGTAATGTCAAAGTTAAAAAGTGAGTAAAGTATAAATTTGCCTAAATTTATTGCTTCAAAATAGTTAAGGTATTGCTTCCTTTCAGACTAAATAGTTTTATATGAAAGAAATTAATAATTTAAAACAAATTACTCCATTTCAAGTTTTAATCATTTTATTTCACTAAGTTTTCATAAAATCCTCTGCAGTGTTCTGCCCTCTATTCTCAAGCCTCGCGGACGGTCTTCGTTTGTCATAGCCTATTTATTATCTCTGTTCAGCAGTAGTCCTACAGTAATCATTTCCTATATGCCATCAAAATTATCTGATATTAGCACTATATCATCAGCATAATGCAGATTATTTAACTTTTGTCCATTTATACTGATCCCCTTTTTTTCTCATTCGAATTCCTTGAAAACTCATGGTCTGGCTAGGTATTATTCTCCTGTCTGAATATATAACGTGATAGATTGTTCCAAAGTGTAGTATTAAAAAACGATATTTGAAACTGAAACGCATTCGAAATTAATCCTGCTGTTCACATTTTACATGTCGTGAGTTGAAAAGAAGTTAATTCTGAAAGAGAGCAAATATTAATTAGATTTCAGGTAGGGTGCCTCATTAGAAACCATTAAGAAAGCATGTTAAAAGAAAATTGAGAACGTGCGGACAGTAACTTTAACTAGTGCTCGCTTTCTCAGCTACGATGGGCGTGTTGCCTTATTGGAAACTCTAACCTTACGTTCGGGAAATTTAAGATTTCACTATACAAGAATAACAGAAAAAAAAACAACTTAAAAGAAAGCGTGTCATATTTACAGGAAAATACGTTAAATTCTTCAAGCTTGAAATGTTTCTATTGAGAGCAAAACGTTTTATTATGCTAAGTTAATTTTACTTTATTTCATGATTTAAAATTAGTTTGTGATGTATAACGCATGGTGAAAAAAAAATTTGGGTCAGTTCTTTGATGAAATGTTAATTCAAAAATGCAAAATTTAGTTGGTTAAAAAATTACTCAACTTTTGCCACCGAATAAAGACATAATATTGATGTAAAAAAAAAACAAAATTGCGGAAGTCCTATCAAAAGTTTTTATTTAGTCACAAAGGGCCAGGTACAGATTAAATGGAAATTGATGCGTGGGTGAGAGTTTCGATGAAAAGACTCCAAATTTTGCACATATGTAGATCTTGTACTCTTAAACAAAAGTCTCAATTGGCATCATTTACTGACAATCGAAAATAACCGGTCAAGTACAAGTTGGATTTACGTAATTAGTGTTCCGTACGTTGATTGCTTTTAGAATAAAAATTTTTGTTACGGAGGTAAAAAGTGATGACCTTGAAATTTGGGCGCAGGTAATTTCCACACCACTAATCCGTTTATGACCTAGACATATTTAAGGGATTGTAATTGCAGAAGTAAATTCCACACCGAGTACTTTCAGGTAGAGGATGAGGGTTGATAAATGGGTGGTGGTAAGCACCGGCCTGTTCAATTAAATTATTATTAAACCCTTCTACATATCAGTTTAGTACATTTTATTAATTTATGATTATTACTTGGTTGTGCGTATATTTTTTAAAGTGTTGCTAATATAGAAGCAAAGTTAATAAAAAGTAATCGAGGAAAGGACATGTTATGTGTGAATTACTACACTTACTTTCGACAAAAGGTGCTAAAATGTGGAGAAACATTTTGGAGATGTTCAAAAAAGATTGCAAATCAAAAGGCTTCACCGTTGGGCCCGAGAATTTAGTTACCAGAAGTGAAGGACTCCATACACACGAAGCCGACACCAAGCTGAATCGGCAAATAATTAGTAATTCCTGCAAAAGAAAAGCCGAAGAGCATATGAGTGAAAAGGCCATCTAAAATTATCCGACAAGAACTACAAAACACGCTGCCTGAAACAATAACAGAAAAAGATGTCGAATATATTAGAAAAAACATTTATAACCATAGAAGAAAATTTTTGCCAGGACGTAATCCAAGAAGTGCTGAGGAGGTGCATAGTGTTTTAGAGACACTTGAAATCAAAACTAGCAAGAGTGAGAATTTTCTATATATCAATGAACTCGAAAGTGGCATTATTGTTTTTCCTCGCACTACAAATGTCAATATGTTGTGTAAAATATCCAATATATATATGGACGGCACCTTTTCATACTGCACTACATATTTTACACAGTTATTTACAGTGCATGGTTTTGCAAACGGTCATTACATTCCATTATTATTTTGCTTATTGCGTGATAAGAGAGCTGAAATATACAAAAACCTCTTCACATTATTAAAATGTAAGATTTATTCAACAGATACACTGTATTTCAATCCAGAGAAAATTACTATTGACTTCGAAAAATCTATTCATAAGGCAGTATGTTAAAGTGTTAGGATGTAGATTTCATTTACACCAATCTTGGTTTCGCAAGATACAGAATCTAGGTCTAGCTAAAGAATATTGCGACAAAAATTCTGAAATTGGTCGTTGGTTAAAGTATTGTTTCGGCTTATCCTATTTAGCACCCGAAAAATTAGGTGACAGTTTTGCATACGATTTATATTCTATAAAACCTGAGGATGAACGTTTAAATATTACCTACTAGAAACGTATATAGAGGAAGGAGCCGATTTTCCAGTTGAAATATGGGCAGAATCGAGTCCATCTTTAATTCGAACGACTAACTGTTGTGAGTCCTTCCATTCCCATCTAAATAATTTTTTTTATTCTACACATCCGTCTCTGTATACTTTTAAGGATAGGCTGAAAGAATTTCAGATTAACGTGTATATAAAAATTCAAAGTGTCGACGAGTCGAAAATAAGTAATAATCATAATAATCAAAAATTAAAACATTTAAAAAATCTTTATGAACAAAGACAATTCGGAAATATTAATCGTTTCCATTTTTTTAAATGTGTCTCCTATTTTTTTCAACCTGTTTTGTAAATATATATAAATAGATATGTATAGGTTTGTAGTATTATCTAGTATATGTAAAGAAATTTGTCCAATTGTATTTTATGTATTTAGCAAAAACTTCATTTTTTATCAATATTATTCTACTATGAAAATAAAAACATATATTTTTGCAAATATCTAAAATTTTCAATAAAAACTGATTTAAAAGAAATCCGTCCAATTTTATTTAGATGATTAAAGCATAATTATATTTGCTTGGTGTGGAAATTACCTGTAAGATTTAAGCACCCTTATAAGGTTAGTGTGGAATTTACCTGTTATATTAAGGGCGCAGGTAGTCTTGGTGTCAAATTTACTAACGCCCTGAAATTTCTGTTTTCTTTTTATATACCAGATAAATTATTAAAGGTAATGCACTCGTGATAATTTTCGTTCAATCTACACCCCGTAGAGAATATTCTAGAATTTTTTCAAAATTTTTTGATGAGTACTTTTTGAGATAAGGGGGTGACAGTGATTTTTTGCACTATAATATAAAAAGAAGTGTGCCCAAGTATTACATATATATATATATATATATATATATATATATATATATATATATATATATATATATATATATATATATATTTAAACTCGCCTTTTTACAAGCTTTTATTTGACACTCCAATCGATGATATAGTAAAAAAAAAATTTTTTTCACTTCCGATTTTTACCCCCGAAACCTAACCCCTTAAGTCAAAATTTAACTTTCAAAATACACGTCAGATACATTTTTCTAGCGTTGATCCTCCAAACTTCAACATTTCAGCTGTAATTTTATCTTCACCAGGGCTTTTGCCATTTTTCATATGTTTTAGGGCTTTCTGTAATTCTCCTAATGTTATGTCTGGGATATCTTCTGATCCAGAATTCATTACCTTAGTTGTTACTCCCAGGTTCGGCATTGTTCTTTTGATACAAGGTGTGTCGGACTTCAGGGTTGTCAGGTGGACGTGTTTCACGCAATCTGATCATATTCCACTTGATATCTTTTAGTTCTTGTTCTAGTTCCGGTAGGTGTTCTTCAGTCCTTAATATTCTGTTATTATATGTGGCAATATGTCTCTTATTTATAGTTGTTAGTAATTCCTTCATTTTGTTTATTCTTTTCATTACTTCTGTGTTTTTTATTTTCTGTACCTGTATACAGGGTGAGTCAACGATAGAGTAAATTTCATCTCATTTGTTTCGGGAATGACGAAAAAATGTTAAATACGATAGTTTTAGGGAATGCACAGTTTAAAATAATTTTTGAGTATACAGGGTACTTCAAAAAAGTGTAGCCGATGTAACATATGTTTTTTTAAATGGAATGCCATATTTACTAATTTATTTCTAAATTCTAAAATTTTATAACTTTTTTATTAGTAATGTTATATACCTAAACCTAGTAGTTTTTCTAATATTTCAATTTTTTAGAAAAAGATATATAAAAAAAATTTGAGTTAGATGCTACAGGGTGTTCAAAATAAATTTATGCATTTCGATTATTTTAAATTGAAAATTCTCAAATTTTTTAAATGGCACACCCTGTATATTAGTATTTTTTTCTGATAGATTTTACAAAACCCTCCAACTTTTGTTAAGTATGTCATATACCTATTTCTAATAGTTTTCGATTTATTTGGAATTTTTCAATTTTTAGCCTTGTTTTTAATACACTTACGCTATAACATCATAGTTGCCAGTTGGAAAAAATTGTCTTTTGGCAGTACGAATTTACGGAGCGAAGTACCCTAATAGACGTATACTATCTAGAAAATCTTTTCAGTGCTTAATGGAACGGTTTTTAATGGTAGTGGTAGCATTGAGTATACTAAACGGAAAGTATCAAACCAAATTTCAACTTTCTATGTCAAATAGTGTGGGAGAAAATCGGGTGTGACAGACAGATGGACAGACAAACGGACGGACAGCGTGTTCCGTACGGTACACTAAAGAAGCTATGTTCTCATGCTCAAAACTTACTTAATAATTAAAATTGGATTCTCTTTCAGAATACGCTATCAGTTTTTTGCTACAGTTCCTAAAAACCTCGAAAAACGGAGTCGTAATGGGATGAAATATTAAAATTCATGTATAAGCTACTGCAGAATTAGCCTATAAGCTGTGAACGTGCACGTGAACCAAATGTTGTACAGGCTAGAGCTGAACAGGAAGGTTTGAGAACAAAGCATGGAAGGTGGGTAGATTTAAATGAAAATATAATATCTGATTTTTCCAGGTTAGATTTAAATGAATTACGTGATCTAACTATCAGTTAAAACTTACTCCTTCCTATGTGCAAGATAATTTAGGGGACTACGTTGATCACGTATTTCATTTAGACCAACTAATTATAGAACCAGGATTTATAAGAACTCGCATATACTCTAGATTCCGACATAATAACATAGCTATGGATATCATATATAATCAACGAAGAAGATTATAAAAATCCTAAGACCTCAATATTAGGTTGCTATTGTACTTGTAAATCTAGTTCAAGGACTTTAGGATCATGTAGCCACATTGCAATGCTTTGCTGGTTCCTTGAATATGCCCGTTATGAACAGAACATTAAATATCTATCTACGAAACTTTTAAATAATGTTTCAGATGCTGGTCCCAGATATCACCCAAAAGATGAAATAACTCAAATAATCAGCTGATGCGATACTGAAAAAATAAAAAATTAAAAAGTTTTAAAAAATAATAAATAACTAAAAAGTTTTAAAAAATATAAAGTTACAAAACGTAAAAAAAAAAATAAAATGAGAAAACCCAAAAAAATTTTTAAAAAGATGAAAAAGCCAAAAAAAAGTGGGATAAGTATCCGCAACGTCCTCCTCGTTTATCCTGGGTAATGCTAATAGTGGATAATATAATATATTATAATGTAATGACTTTTAATATTTCATCCCCTTACAACCCCCCTTTTCACCCCCCGGAGGGATGAAAAGGCTCTAATACCTGAAAAATCCAATTCGACGTAAATTCGACAAAAATTCCATGGATACATGTCTTGCTGCTGCTTATACGAGTATATGAATTTTATAATTTAACCCCTTCACAACTCTTATTACAATCCTTTGAAGGGGTGGTAAGGCCTAAGTAATACTCTTAATGTCTAAAAAACTGGACACGACTCATCCGAAAACTCCATGGCCCCTATTTGGGTGAAAACAGCCTTACACATGAACATATAAGATCTTATACATGCATTTTAATATTTCATCCCTTTACGACTCTGTTTTTCGAGGTTTGTAGGGCTTGTACCAAAAAACTGATATTGTAATCTGAAAGAGCATCCAATTTTATCTCTTAGGTGAGATTATTATCCTATTTTGACATCGGAACATATCTTTTTTCGATTGTCAGTAAATGATCGAATGGATTCGCTTGGGCTCGATTGGAGTTGATTCGGTGAATAGCGGGGCTAGGAAGAATTTTCGCGAGTTGTGTCCATGGAGATTTTTATTTAGGAGCAGAAGATCTATCTCTGTGCAAAATTTGGAGTCATTTTGCCAAAATCCAATTTCCATCTAAAGTGTGTGTGGTCCTTTATATCTACCCGTTTCATGTTTCCTCCATCCATTTGTGGACTTAATTGTGTAAGTAAAAGGTACCTAGAAATAAAAAAATAATAATCTTTTAAAGGGACAACAAAATTCAATACATTATTCTTTTTTTCTGCCCTTATTCAAATCTTAACTCTGCTCTTATTTTTTTAAGGGTATATTTTACATCCGTATGAAATTCAGCGTGTGAACCGCTTTTTTCGCATACGCGTCGCCCCTGTAACGCTTTGTGGATTTCCCTGCAGCACGTGTGCTCTGCCCATAAAAAATAGCCAATATTTAAAATCTAAAACCACTGTACACAAATATAATAACAAATAACCGGTCAAGTGCAAGTTGAACTTGCACAATTATTGCTCCGTACGTTAATTGCTTTTAAAATAAAAAATTTTGTTACGGTGTTATAAAATGATCAGTGACTTCACAAAACACACCCCAAAGGAGTTTTCAACAAAGTTTGTTTCCAATGTTTACTGACAATTGATGACCTTGAAATTTTTGTTTTTTTTTATATACCAAGTAAATTACTAAAGGCAATGCACTCGTGATAATTTTCGTTCAATCTACACCCCGCACTATGGGACAGAATCGTGCGTACCGTCTCAAAAATCTGTAACTTTGTCGTTGATTGAAGTAAATAGCTGAAATTTGGTAAGTAGTATCTCTAATGTATATACTATGAAATAATGGTATATTCGTTGTTAATTTTTAACCGAGTTCACGTGTGTATTTTTTTTTGTTCCTTTTTTTTTGTTTTTTTTTTAATGTTTGTTCCAATATTACTCCGCCATTTTAAAAATTATTTTTTTGTTTGAAAGGTATTGCTTGCAGTTGGGTCCCATAAATTTTTTTTGGAAATCGGACGAACAAAATGTCCGTCCGAAAAATTAATTTTTGAATATCTCGGCCATTTATAAACCGATTTTCAAAATTCTTTCTTCTTGTTGGAAGAATTTGTTAACAGGCTGAACACATAAAAAAATTCGGAAATCGGACGGATATTTTGTCCGTCCAAAATATTGACTTTTAAATAACTCTATTGAAAATTTATGAAAATCGGAGGGAGGAAGTCGGTTTTCTTTTTTGCGAGAATTATTTTATTTACAATATATAAAAAAAATAATACAAAAATAAAAATGACACTTTTTCATACAAAAACATAGTTTACTTAACTTATTGAATGATAATTATATAGTTTAATGGTATACACTATTATTTCGTATTTTTGTTAATATTACATATGAAAATAGCATATAATAAATGACAAACATCTATTAATCCATTACATAAAATAGAAAAAAAAATTGATATACAAACTACAATTTAAATATCTAAGGGGTTCTTGGCTTCGTCTAACAGTTTCTTGGCAACAGTGACTGATGGTTTTCTGATACTTGATATGTATGGGTCTGATGTAAATAAAAGACCATGAAATACGTCTTCATTCGTTGCGGACCTAGAGCACTTTCTAGCGTGACATAATCTGATATTTTTGTAATCTTTATTACGAGATTCTTGGGCATCCTCAGATAAATTACCAATAAGCAGAACAACAAAATGTCTAATTATACTTTCCCCATGTATTAAGATCTTATGTACTGAAGAAGGCATATTATACCACATATATTGTGTAACGTACAATTGTGCAGTAGCGCGAGTATATACACCAAATTTTTCTGGATTTACAGCAATACCGCATGCCAAAGTCTGAAGAATAACATAAAACCTTTTAATAAGATCCTCATTAACTCCTGATATTTCTGAAGAGCAGTAGTAGTTCTCAAAAAAAACGTCGAGCTGTATTGCCGTCATTGCTATTTCCACTTCCTTGCCGGGGTTTATCAACATGCAATCCCATTCGGCTTCAAAATAGACTTTGTACAAGTTTTTTCTTGTCTTCTCTACTTTTTTTATCTTCCGGAGTTCTCGCAGCCCATTTTTTAAACGAAAGATTATATGAAATATGTAAAACTAACTCCATGCACCTAATCCATGCATGCAACGTCGACAAACCGTACTCGTAAGCATTCATATTATCTGGCTTTGATTCAATCATCTCCAAATTATTCATATCGCTTGGTTTAGCCCCATACACACAGCTCCAGAACTTGTGTCAGTTAGAACTTGTGTAACTTTTCCATCCACCATAGTTAAGAACAGCTCGTGACTTATTTCAATTTGCTGGTCCCCCATGTGTATCTCAGAAATTTTCAAATTATTAATTTGACCCCGAATATCACCGACCACCGAACGGGTTTTCTTGAGCGTTTCGTTTGCAAATTCCATCAGAATTGGTCGGCAATATCGAATAGAAGAGCAAGCCAGATTGTGCCAAAGAACCTCTTTTGTTTCTGTATCAATCAGCTTTATTGGTACCAAAGACGCTATAAATAAGTGTGCATCTGAGACCAAGTTACTTTCATCTGTTAAAATTTGTTTATATTCACTTTGTCCCGATGAACCATCACATCCCCATTTGGTAAACAATTTAAGATTTCTTCTTGTTGGGTTGTAAATATTTTCAATTTTTAAGATACGGGCAGTAGTGTGATCCAGCAAATCTTGTAGATTTACTTTAGCGCCTGTATCGGTTATTTCAATGCTGGAGGGTGGAGGATAACACAGTTTTTTTGCGTTTGTTAATATATTATATGACGGCAATATATCGAAGTTTTTGTTAATCAGACTTGCTCGAAGTAATCCGTATTGTGATTTGGAAAGATCTAAATCAGCAAAAAGACTTAAAGCTTCAACCGCCGTAAAATATGTTGCATTGCGAGTTTCATGCAACAATTTTTCCTTTATGATCTTTTTTTCATCTCTATCACAATTCCGCATCATTGCAACAACAAAAGCTTCTTCCAATTATCCTTCAGACCGCAATCCTTGGACGTACGCGTTATGTATATTCTCGAGTCCATATTCTTGAATTAACTCCATATTCTTTATTTTTTTCGATTTCTCTGACAGATCTTCATAAGACTTTGATGGACGTCCACGTTCTCCAGATATTTCGTCGAACTGTACCTTAAATTCACCGTCTAACCACGTTGTATTTTTATTAAAGAAACGTTCTTTAGTTCGGTTAAATATGGTCCAGCGATTGTTAAAAGCTGATATAAGCGATTTTTGAATACTTTTCACAACTAATTCACTTTTTGAAGACGACAAATGATGGTGTTCTTCTAAGTATTTTTGAATATCTTCTCTTTTTGTCCCATGGGCAATGAAAAATTCGCATAATACTCGTCGAGGCACAACATATTGTATTGTTGTATAGATACTTCGCAAATATTGTTTTTACCGAGGTTGGTGAAGACTCTATGTCGAAGCACAATGAAAGTATTGGTAAATGACAATTAAATCAATAACTTTTATACTTCAATTCCGTGAGAAAAATGTTATTATCTGAGGGTAGTCACATATTTATCGCGTTCTTATATGATATGATATGATTTCCAATAACAGTATTTCCACCTTACCTAAACTTTAATTTAGGTAGTAATCTATCTTTATATATAAAACACAGGAAATGTTTCTACCTACCCAAGGCAGCTCTACCAGGTAGTAGAAGTTCGGCAATAGCAACAAAGCAGAAAAAAAATCACATGTATTTTGTTGGTAGAAAAATTCACCACATTGTCAAAAATCACGAGAGCTTCTCTCAAAAAACAACCACTTTATGTATGTATGTAGTTCAATGTGGTAGTTTATAAGCAAAATTTTGACAACTTGCTGGGATGTAAACAATAGTCACCTGTTCTAGTGATATTACCTGGTAAAGCTGCCTTGTACCTACCTACCTACCTACATATCTAACTGCCTACCTATGTCCGCTATAAACGCTAGTAGACAATATTATTTAACAATAAAATGTCAGAAATAATTTATTTTTCGAAAAATCTCCTGAATGGAATCTTAAAAAATTTTTTAAAATATTTTGCATTTCCCTCCCCATCAGGTATTTTTCGTCCCATTTAAAAGAGGGCAGATTCGGGCAAATTTTTTTTTTTTGCCTTGACTTGCTTATATCAGCTGCTCTATGTGATGGTATCAAAATTACGACATCGGCAGACATCGCTAACTGTCAAAAGTCTATTTAAAGTTTCTAATAAGGTTAGGATATTTGATACTGCAAAAACAATCGTGTACCTCTCCAGTTTTTACATAAATGTCTACTTAAATGCTTTTTAAATAAGGTACTTAATACCCATTCTAACCATATATCACACTTACATATTTGCATTGAAAATAATGAAAATATGACCATGTAAACTGGTGCAATTCTGTTCTACATAATCGACATTATGTTGGGCGTAAACTTGCAAGTCAAATTTTATTAAGAAAAATCAGAAATAATCTATTTTAAATTCTATATAATATGTATTAGACATTCAGTTAGATATGTGCATTAACAAAATATTCAATATCGAACATTCGCAAAAACCTATTTTTGAGACGATACGCACGATTCTGTCCCATAGTGCCCCGTGGAGAACATTCCAGAGTTTTTTTCAAAATTTTTTGATCAGTACTTTTCGAGATAAGGTGGGGAGAAAGCGATTTTTCGCGACTTTTTAAAAATAATACAAAGAAAAGTGAGGCCAAGTACTACAATATATGTGTATATATATATATATATATATATATATATATATATATATATATTACTCGTGTTTGCACAAGCTTTCATTGGACACCACACTCGATGACCTAGTAAAAAAAATTTTTTTTCACTTCCGATTTCACGTCCCAAAACTAACCCCTTAAGTCAAAATTTAACTTTCAAAACTACACGGCTTTGATGAGGCTATCAGTTCCTATATTACTACCAAATTTCAACTTTCTATGACAAATAGTTTCGGAGAAAATCGAGTGTGACAGACAGACAGACACCGAAGTCATCTTATAAGTGTTCCGTACGGAACACTAAAAATAAAACTCCCTTACGAATTTACCCATCATACAGCAGAAAAAAAAAATAAAGTTGATTTCTAAAATACAAAGATTTTAAGAATTGAAAGCCACACAAGGAAACGCAGACTTAATGAAATTATTGAAATACAAAAGAATCAAAACCACTGCTTACCATGCAGGTAGCACTTTTCCAACTGAACTAGGAAATGAACGTGACTGACATTGACAACTTTGTTGTACTACTTTATACGAATGGAGTCAGCCATTTTTAGTTTTCCTTTTTTCGTAAATGTGATTAGATCGTTTGGAAAATTCATGTCGCGAGGCCGTAAAATCATAAAATTTTACCATTTCTTTTTAAAATTTGGTTTATATGGCCAATTTATATTACATTTCATTCCGTTTTTTGGCTTACGACAAAAATTTATTAATTTGATCTTTTAATATTTTTACTCATATCGTTTACGCCTTGTATAATATTTCTAATTCTTATTGGGAATCGTTAATCTACTTGTTTAACAGATATGTTGTTTAAAACACTTTCTTCAATCTGATCCTGTGTTAGATTCTCTAGAATGTACTTTTTAGCATGATGTTGCAATATTGCTGAATGTATAGATGATCTAATCAATAATAAAATTACTATTAAATTAGTTACAACATAACGTTGTATATGAATATAGTACTAGCAGAGTATCTGACCAAATTAGGTGAACTAACTTATTTGAGAAATAAAATTGATACCCATAATGCGTTTCTAAAATAAAAAAAAAATTCACTGTATTTTCTTAGTTTTCGTTCATCAATCATACTATATATATATATATATATATATATATATATATATATATATATATATATGTATATATATATATATATATATATATATATATATATATATATATATATATATATATGTATATATATACACTGGTGAGCAAGAAAATCGACTCAAACGATTTTGCTTCATTTAACAGCTATCCTTGAATTTGATTTTCAAACAGTGGTATTAATTTTGGTAACATTAGAATACTGATTTTCTATTCTTTCCGATAATATCGAAAACATTTAGATTTCCAAAAGTTTTACTGATTAAAACGATTTTACTCAATAGAACAATCTCTTGCTCGCTCAGCAAACTCCTTGCGCTTTGCTCATCCCTAGACAAACACATGCCACTGCATTTTCCTATCATTATCGATGGGTCGTGGGATTTAAAACAAAGGTCTAATTAAGAGGAAGTTAGAAAATATTCGATGAGTTCTTCTTATTTACCAGATTTGTGATGTCAAATCTTGCATGATTTAGGTAGAATTCATGGTCGAAAGAACTTAACGGGGTATTTATGAGACGGTGTAAATCTCTGGACTATTGGTTAAAAACAGGTCAAGAAGATTGGCGAACTCTCCTTTACGGTCAGGGATCTATGTTGTTCATCGATAAGCTGAGTATATCCATAACTGTTTAGGAATGATTCCTCTTGGCAATTTCCGCATTTCCATAAATAATATGTAAATGATTAATAGTATCTGTAAGAGAAGTGAAAATGAAGGATATAGGAATAACTCAAAATTGGTAGTCAGCAAGATATACATCTAACTAGTCTCAAGATTGTAAGTTCAGGAAAAAAGACAACCATAGGTTTGGCAATATAGATACCTATTATTTTGAATATTACTGATACAATAAAACAAGTATAAACTAAAACTTGTCTAAAAAGTGTTCCTGTTTTAATTTTTTTTAGATATACTGCTCGAATTTCATCATCATTATCATTCCACAACATTATTTTTCAGAGATATCAAAAGTTTTGCTGTGAGTTTAAATGCTGTTAAAGTTACACTTCCTACTTCTACTATTACTCAAACTGTTGAATTATTCATAGAAATAATTGGACCATGAGCAATGCATAAACAGTCACGTACATAATTCTTGCAAACATGAAATACCAATAAATTACCTTCTTTAAAATTGGGTCTTCCGTCCATACTCCTGCAAAAGTCATAGGCCATTTTGCAAATGTTATAATCATATTCTTATTTTTAGTGGACATCTTTGACAGGTAGAACACTACCAATTTTATAATTATATTTTTGTTTCCTTTTATATTGTTGTCTTAGTAAACACCTACAGACATGCTTATTAAATTTTAAATAATAGTTATTTCGGTATAATCAACGGTTATAAAAAATTCAAAAGAATATTGTACAGAATGTTATTTTTGAAATAGGTTTTATTTATAAGAATTTCAGATCTACGGGTCAGATTTAAGAAATATATTTTCCTTTTTCCCTTAATACCTCTTGCAAATTTTTCTACATTGAACTAGATTCAGCCAATGAATCTACTCTAATTTCGAATGGCTAAAAAGTATGTAATGGTGGTAGAGAATATTGAAAAAAATATTAGTTAACAGCATGAAATCGTTCTTTATTCCTTAATCTTAACAGCCGGATAAACGAACATGATGTAATATTTCAGGTTGATCTAGTTCCATGGAATCAAACAGTTTTATTTGGCGAAGCCTGTTTTGTGGAAAACGATATTTCATTTTAGCCACAGGACCACAAAAAAAAGTTTTATAGTTGAAAGGTGATATACCATACCATATATTTTTTGGTGTGCTAAAAACGAATCTGAAGTCCGAATTGACTCTTCGTCCAGGGATTTTAACATAACTTCAAAAAAAAACGCCCCGAAAATAACCAAAATACTTTTACAAATAAATGAAAACTGTAAAGGAGCAAACCACCATATCTATACGTATTTTGGGGTACTGACATTAATTCCAAGGTCAGAATTCACCCATCACGTCAGCATTTTGACATAACCTCAAAAAACACCTCAAAAATAGTCAGAATTACGTCTGTAAGTAAATTAAAAAATTAAATGAAAATACCACCATATCTATACGTATTTTGGGATGCTTACACCGCATATGCCAAAAGAATTGACCTATTAAGTCAAAAACTTCAAATAACCTCAAAAAATCCAGACCTTTCATTCACAGATTGCTGTATTAAGGTGAGTCCCCTCGCTTTTACGCCTACTGGATGGTTTACTAAAGTGATGCCCCGCTATTGAGAGGTGAGGGGACTCACTTGAATAAAGCACCCCGATGATGAGAGGCAAGGGGACTCACTTAAAAAAGCAGCCCGAGGGTGAGAGGCGAGGAGAATTTCCATAATAACGCACATCGTTGGTGAGTGGCGATGGGACTCACTTTAATAACGCACCCCGAGGTTGAAAAGCGATGAAACTGACCATAATCCGGCATCATGTGAATGAAAGAATTGGACTACTTGATGCTATTTCAAGAGCCTGACATAATAGGTCAATACTTTTGACATTTTTGCTTTCAACGACCCAAAATACGTATAGATACTCGTATGATGGTCTGCTGGATTTTTTTTTGTATTAGGTTAAGTTAGGTTGTTTTGTGTAGGGTTATAGATTTTTTTTTTATGTGGTCTAGCACACGTACTGCAGGGAAGAAGTCCCTAAAGCGCTACAGGAGCGACACGTGTGCGGAAAAAAGCGATTCACGTTGTTCTTGAATCGCTGTAAATTGTACTCGGTGGGAAACACAGTCCTGGGCAAATTATTCCAAAGAGATGATGTTCTCCATATAAAAGACTGCTGGAAAAGCGTTGTACGAGGAGGAACAAGCTGAACTTCATGCGGATGTGAAGTATTAGCGCGACGTGTACTTCTAACATGCACCTCTCTGGGAGGAATTAAGCGGGCCACATCCTTCGAACACTTTCCATGAAAATACTTGTAGAATAGGCTCAAGTCGCAAGTTTAACGTTCTTGATGTAAGTTTCTTATATTAGATTATGTTAGGTTTAGAGTTCTTGGTGTAAAGTTCTTAGTGTAAGATTCTTGCATTAGCTTATGTTAGGTTTAGAGTTTTTGGTGTACAGTTCTTGCATTAGATTATGTTAGGTTTAGAATTTTGGCTGTAAAGTTCTTCCATTGGGGTGAGAGGCGAGTGGACTCACTGTTATCCAGCCTCGCTAAAGTGACATGCGAGAGGAATTACTTTAATAAAGCATCCAGTGGGCGAGAAGTGAGGGGACTAACCTTAATCCAGCAACCCTTGAATGAAAGGACTGGACTTTTTGAGGTTATTGACTTAATAGGTAAATTCCTTGGGTATAATTGGTTTAACAACCCCAAAATACGTATAAATATGGTGTGCTGTTCGTTTAATTTTTTAATTTACTTACAGACGTATTTTTGACCACTTTTGAGGTGTTTTTTAAGGTTTTGTCAAAATGTGTGATGGCTGAATTCTAACCTTAGATTCGATTTCAGCACCCCAAAATACGTATAGATGTAAAAGTATTTTTGGTCGTTTTCGAGGTATTTCTTGAGGTTATGTCCAAATCCTTGGGTGATGAGTCAATTCTGACCTAGGATTCGTTTTCAGCACATCAAAAACATATTATATCGTATCTCATCTTTCAACCACAAAACTTGCATTTTTATGGTCCTGTGTAATTGTTCCAAATTAAAATAAATAAAAAATTTAATAGCGTAGTTATTACGCAATTAAAGCGTTTTAATTGCTAAGAAAATTAATTAAGAAGTTTTGTTAATTTTTAATTTTTATCGGTTTAATTAAAAATTAAAACTGTTTTCGCGAGTTTTGTATTTCTTCTTCTTCTTTTTCTTTTTAAGCTAGGACAAGACCTGCCTTATTGCATTAATGCTCTAATAATAGTTGGGACCCTGAATTTTTATGGGGGTCGACCTCGAGGTCTGGATGTGTTTGGCAATTTTTGCAGTAGATAGTTTGGCATTCTGTTAACATAATCTCTCTATTTTCTGCTTATATTTCGGGTACGTCTTGGATTTCACACATCTCTCCTATTTGCTCATTCCTTTGCTTATTAAATAATTTGTGACCTGTTATTATTATGTTCTCCGCTCTGGTCTCTACAGAATATGTTCGCACTGGTCTGACAATAACCTTATAGATTCTCACTTTGTATTTAGTACTTAGGTACTTGTTCCTCCATATGACTTCACGTAAATATCCAGATATTACTGTTGCTTTTGTTATTCGGGCTCTTACTTCTTCATTTAGGTCTCTGTTACTGATAGTGTTTGCTACACGATATTGGAATTTAACAGCTTGTTTCACACTCTGATTGTTAACTGAAAGTTTACATCTTTTTGTTCTTTAGTCGCCATAAGAGAATTTGTTTTCAATAAGAAGATTTTCATCTGCCGATTATTGAAATCTATATAAAAGGCTTTGTAAATTATCCTCGTCCTCAGAGATTCAGACTGTGTCGTCAGTATAATAAATATGATCTTTATTTCCTTATTTTCCATTGATAGCCTTCTCCATCTTATTTTGTCCCTTTGATTATTTTGTCCATTATAATGTTAAATAGAGAAGGGCTTAATAATTTTCTAAGTGTATCGACTAGTCTTATGAATGTTTGGTTGTTGGTGTTCAACTTCTTAATGATAGCTATCATGTTGGGGTGCATAGCTCCACTCTATCAAATGCTTGAGAAACGTCAACGCAATATATAATTTTGTATTGTTTGCTTCAATGTTTAGGTCTACTATTGCTCCGATCAATCCGAAATTGATAAACAGCCTAAGGCATTAGGTAAATTAAATTTAGAACTGATGAAATCTATTTGTTAAATTTCATCAGTTCTAAATTTAATTTACCTAATGCCTTAGGCTGTTTATCAATTTCTGATAACTTATTCCGTTCTTTCTATAAATTTAACTAAAGTATGTTCCATTCAAGTAGCCGTTACTTGATGGAAATATTAGTTGAAATAAATACTAGTTCTAATTCAGGTAATCGGTAACTAACCGTTACCGATTATCTGACGAAGGTACTGTTTACCGAAACTATTGTCATAAGATACAAAATATAGTGGGAATTTAGAACATAAGTGTTTATTTAAAATAACTAAAGTAACTTTATCTTATATCAGCTTATATATTAGTGTTCCGTACAGAACACTTATAAGATCACTTCGGTGTCTGTCCGTTTGTCCGTCTGTCACACCCGATTTTCTCCGAAACTATTTGTCATAGAAAGTTGAAATTTGGTAATAATATAGGAATTGATGGCCTCACCAAAGCCATGTAGTTTTGCAAGTTAAATTGTGACTTAAGGGGTTAGTTTTGGAGGGTAAAATCGGAAGTGAAAAAAAAAAAATTTTTCTACTAGGTAATCGAGTGTGGTGTCAAATGAAAGCTTGTGAAAACACGAGTAAAAAAATATATATATAATGTAATACTTGCGCGCACTTTTCTTTGTATTATTTTTAAAAAATCGCGAAAAATCGCTGTCCACCCGCCTTATCTCGAAAAGTACTTATCAAAAAATTTTGAAAAAATTCTGGAATATTCTCCACGGGGTGTAGATTGAACGAAAATTATCACGAGTGCATTACCTGTAATAATTTATCTGGTACAAAAAAAAAACAGAAATTTCAAGGTCATCAATTTTCAGTAAAGATTGGAAATAAACCTTGTTGAGAACTCATTTGGAGTGTATTTTGTGAAGTCACTGATCATTTTATACTTCCGTTACAACATTTTTTATTTTAAAAGCAATAAACGTACGGAACACTAATTGCGCAAGTTGAACTTGCACTTGACCGGTTATTTTTTTTAATAAAATATATTTTTAATTTCCTAGCTAAAATCAAGTATTATATCAGGAAAATTCGGGGATTTCTTGTTCAAAAAACATAGTCCCCCATTTTCGTTAGTCTGCCTATATCTCTGTCTTTCTATCTGTTGTAAATACGATGTCGAGTTCAAAGTTGCTACACGCATATTGAAGTAGGAATTTACTTTATAGTTTATGAGCGAAACTGCTAAGAAGTTATAGTTCTCTTTCAGGATTCTTGGAGTTAAGGAATCTCAAAACTGTGTTATTTTTTCAATGTTTGAATTATTTATGGTTAATCCTATAAGAGATCATTGAGTGGGAGAGGGTTGGAAGGGCTGTTTCTTATATATCGTATTACATGTCCTTTTCAGGCTTATGGAGAATATGGAATTGTGTTTTATTTTTATTGTTTTCAATAATTTTTGGATAAATATAAAATCGAGGTAATAAAGTTGGAAAGGTAGGAGTTACTTCAAATGTATCGTGTTGTACGTTCTGTAGTCGAGGAATCTAAAAATTATGTTATTTTTCATTTTTAGTGATCCGTACGGAACACTTATAAGATCACTTCGATGTATGTCCGTCTGTCACACCCAATTTTCTCCGAAACTATTTGACATAGAAAGTTGAAATTTGGTGCCCCATCAGAACTATGTAGTTTCGAAAGTTAAATTTTGACTTAAATGGTTAGTTTTGGGGACTGAAGTCGGAAGTGAAAAAAAAATTACCAGGTCATCGAGTGGGGTGTCAAATGAAAGCTTGTGAAAACATGAGTTGCAAAATATATAATGTGATACTTGCATACACTTTTCTTTGTATTATTTGTAAAAAATTGCAAAAAATCGCTGTGCCCCTCCTTATCTCGAAAAGTACTGATCAAAAAATTTTGATTGTGTGTAGATTGAACGAAAATTCTCTGTACATGTCCGTACCATACTAACTGTTGGGTTCTGATTTCGTCCACTATATCGTGCTTTATTTCTAAAGCTCGTCTTATCATGTTATTTGGTATGCGGTCTTTTCTGGATTTTCTGGCTGCTCGTCTCCAGAAATCCATTTCTGTAACTTTTAGTATTTTTTCTGTTCTTTCCTTCAATGGCCACACCTGGGAGCTGTAAGTTATTATACTTTTCACTACTGAGTTGTAAATTCTCTTCTTATTTTCAATGGTTATGTTTTTGTTCCATTGTATACTATTAAGCATTGCAATCGCTTGTCTTCTTTGGATATTCCTCTTGAATATTGCTTCTTCTAGTCTTCCGTCCCTAGATATTCTCGTTCCCAAATACTTGTAACTGGCACAGTGTTTGATGGTGTGTCCTGTGGCCAGTTTCAAGTCCTGCTGTTGTCCTCCACCGCACATGTACTCGGTCTTTTTAATATTGGCTTCTAGGCCCCATTTTTCATATTCCTCCATAAGTTTTCGTGTCATGTATTCCATATCATCGATGTCCTGAGCGACTACTACCTGGTCGTCCGCGAATCATAGCGTGTACAATGTAGTATCGTCATCCAGTGGTAATCCCATACTGCTGCATTTCCTTTTCCAGTTCTTCAGTGCACTCTCCAAATAGATTTTAAATAGCGTTGGGGATATACAGCAGCCCTGTTTGAGACCCTTTGTGACCTGGAACCCTGTTGTTATATCATATTTGGTTTTCACACTACTTCTTGCGTCTTTGTATAAGGATTTTACGGCTTTAATTATTTCGGTGCTTACATTACTCTGTTGTAGTGTTTCCCACAATCTCACGAGGGGCGAAAATTATCATTTTAATAATTTATCTGGTATATAAAAAAAAAAATAATTTAGGTCATCAGTTTTCAACAAAGATCGGAAACTAACTTTGTTGAAAACTCATTTAGGGTGTGTTTTATGAAGTCATCGATCATTTTTTTTTTTTTTTTTTTTTTTTTTTTTTATTGGTCTAGCACACGTGCTGCAGGGAAGTCCCTAAAACGCTCCAGGAGCGGCACGAGTGCGGAAAAAGCGATTCACGTTGTTCTTGAATCGCTGTAAATTGTACTCGGTGGGAAACACAGCGCTGGGCAAATTATTCCAAAGGGATGATGTTCTCCATATAAAAGATTGCTTGAAAAGCGTCGTACGCGGAGTAACAAGCTGAACCTCATACGGATGCGAAGCACCAGCGCGAATTAAGCGGGCTACATCCTTCGAACACTTTCCATGAAAATACTTGTAGAACAGACTCAAGTCGCCAATCGTTCTTCGATGTTCCAGCGAATCAAGGCCGCCGGTCAATTCCGGGTCCCCAATCAGACGGACCGCTCTTCTCTGAACAGAATCCAACAAATGCAGTGTATGTTTGGGAGCGGAGCCCCAAACGTGGGAGCAGTATTCCATAGTTGGTCGAATTTGGGCTTTGTAAAGAATTAACAGTTGCTGTGGGGTGTAAAGCTTTCTGGTTCTAAATAATATTCCCAATTTTTGAGAAGCTCTCCTTGCTATGCCTGCAACATGTTCATGCCAAGACATATTTGCTCCCAAACTAACGCCCAACAAATTGAGCGACGATGCTAGGGGAATGGAGTGCCCCGACATAACTATGTCGGGTTCAGCAACGTTAACTTTTTTAGAAAAAAACCGCCGCCTGGGTTTTTGCAGCGTTAAATTCCACTTGGTTACTGTCACCCCAAGATAGAATTTCTTCCAGGTCTTTGTTAAGTTGAACGACCTCCTGCTGTCTGCGGATATTCGCCTGAGCAGCCGATGTCCGAGCGTTCAAGGTGAATGAAGAGACAAGCGTACTGTCATCTGCAAAGCTATAGATTGGATTCCCGGTCTTTTCCAGCAGATCGTTAATGTAAATGAGAAAGAGAGTAGGAGACAGTATGGAGCCCTGGGGCACACCGGCGTTGATAGTGAGGGTGTCAGAAAGAAATCCGTCGACCGCCACTCGTAAAGAACGCTCTCTGAGGAAACATGAGAGCCACAAACAGAACCTTTCAGACATACCATAAGAGCGCAACTTAGCGAACAGTCCATCGTGCCAAACACGGTCGAATGCCCTGGATATGTCAAGAGCAACCGCTCGAGATTCTCCAGAGTGTTCAATTGCGTTGTTCCAAACATGTGTTACACAAGTCAGAAGATCTCCTGTTGATCTATGTTTACGAAAACCATATTGGTGATCGCTAATAATATTGAATCGTTCAAGATATTTTAGAAGATGCTCATTGATAACCTTTTCCATGACTTTCGATATTATTGAAAGCAGTGCAACTGGTCGGTAGTTATTTGGCAAGGACTTCTTACCTTTTTTAGGTATCGGCTGAACCGTGGCACATTTCCAGCAGGACGGAAATATTCCCTTTCTGTAGGATAGGTTAAAAAGTCTATAGAAAAACTGGTGTTAGTTCCCTTGCACAGTTTTTGAGAACTATGGCAGGTATTCCGTCAGCGCCAGAAGCCTTCTTGGTGTCTAGCTTCATTAAAATACGCTTTATGATGCGCTGTCTGAAGACAACATCGGGCATCCTTGACTGCAATATGGGAATACTAGGTGGTGTTTTTCCTTGGAAATCGACAGTAGAATGTGAAGCAAAGAGTTCAGCCAACAAGTTCGCTCTCTCAACAGGTGTGGTTGCAATGGAATTATCTGGCCGTGTGAGTGGTGGTATCGTGGATTTGGTAAAGTTTTGACTAACTGCCTTAGCGACTGCCCAAAAGGACCTGGAATTGTTGGGGCAAGCGAGAAGTTTGTTTCTAATTCGTTGATTGTGTGCCTCCTTGGTTTCGTCGATAATTCCCTTGCATCTGTTCCGGGCATGAACAAAGATGTTTCGATTTAAGGTGTTAGGATTTTCACGCCATTGTCGGTAGGCAATATGTTTAGAAGCAACAGCTTCTTTGCATTTTCGGTCGAACCAAGGCTTGCCGTTGGAGGAGCATTTCTTCGAAAAAGGGATGTAAGCTTCCATACCAGCCAAAATAACATCGGAGACCTCCCTGGCGCAGTCAGATGGGTTATCGGATCGAAAACAAAACGTCTATCCAAGGGAAAGTTCGAAAGTATTCCATGAGATCTTCCCATTTAGCAGATTTGTAGTGCCAAATCTTGCGCGGCCTAGGCGCCTCTCTGTCACTGATTGGCAGGATACTCGATGTCGAAAGCAGTTTATGGTCTGAAGAACCTAACGGCGGATTTACGGTGACCGTGTAAATCTCCGGATTGGTGGTTAAAAAACAGATCAAGAAGACTGGCGAACTCCCCGTCTCGATCAGGGATCCGTGTTGGTTCGTCAATAAGCTGAGTTAAGCCATAACTGATTGAGAATGATTCAGCTTCACGACCTTGTTCGTCGGTAGTATTTGAATATTTGAGCCAGTTGATATTGTGGACATTAAAGTCGCCCAGGATGGCAATTTCGGCACTTGGATAGTTACTTTGTAAATGATCGATGGTGTCTGCAAGAGAAGCGAAAAGTGTTCGAAAATTGGTATCACTTGGTGGTCGATACAGGATACAGATGAACCTTGTGGTTTGTTGAGTCGTTATTTTTAACCACATAACATCAAAGTTTGGAGGCTCCAGAGCTTCTTCTCGTTGACAAGAGAGGTCGCTTCTGACAAAAAGACAGATTCCAAAGTTACGCCTACGTTGTACCTACGTAACAAAAATTTTTATTTCAAAAGCAGCGTACAGAACACTAATTGCGCAAGTCCGACTTGTATTTGGCCTGTTATTAATAGAAAAGATATATAGAGAGAAACAATATTTTGTAGTTGTAAATAACTGAAGCTCTTCCCCTCTTCCATTTTTTAGGTGATTCATATCTTACCGTATAATATATGTAATTTAACATATAAAGTTGTACATACTTCTTGGATTTTTAGAGTAAGCATGTTAAATTCACTATTTACTTTAGAACCACATGTTTGCAAGGAGACTACAGGGTAACCACTGTACAGAGTTTTATAGTGATTGACTTATGTTATATGTAGAGACCGGATTATATGCATTTACATATTTTCATATGCATTTGCATATTTTTTTTTTTTTTTTTTTTTTTTTTATGGGTCTAGCACACGTGCTACAGGGAAGTCCCTAAAGCGCTACAGTAGCGACACGTGTGCGGAGAAAGCGATTCACGTTGTTCTTGAATCGCTGTAGATTGTACTCGATGGGAAATACAGTCCTGGGTAAACCATTCCAAAGGTATGATGTTCTCCATATAAAAGACTGCTTGAAAAGCGTTGTACGAGGAGTAACAAGCTGAACCTCATACGGATGTGAAGCATTAGCGCGACGCGTACCTCTAATATGCACCGCTCTGGGAGGAATTAAACGGGCCACATCCTTCGAACACTTTCCATGAAAGTACCTGTAGAACAGGCTCAAGTCGCCAACCGCTCTTCGATGTTCCAGCGAATCAAGGCCGTCAGTCAGTTCCGGGTGTCCAATCAGACGCACAGCTCTTCTCTGGATAGAATCCAACAAATGCAGTGTATGTTTGGGAGCGGAGCTCCAAACATGGGAGCAGTATTCCATAGTTGGTCGAATTTGAGCTTTGTAAAGAATTAACAGTTGTTGTGGAGTGTAAAGCTTTCTGGTTCGAAACAATATTCCCAACTTTTGAGAAGCTCTTCTTGCTATGCCTGCAACATGTTCATGCCAGGACATATTTGCTCCCAAATTAACGCCTAACAGATTGAGTGACGATGTTAGAGAGATGGAGTGCCCCGACATAACTATGTCGGGTTCTGCAACGTTAACTTTTTTAGAAAAAACTGCCGCCTGGGTTTTTGTAGCGTTAAATTCCACTTGGTTACTGTCACCCCAAGATAGAAATTTCTTCCAGGTCTTTGTTAAGTTGAATGACTTCCTGCTGTCTGCGGATATTCGTCTGAGTAGTCGATGTCCGAGCGTTCTAAGTGAATGAAGAGATAAGTGTACTGTCATCTGCAAAGCTGTAGATTGGATTCTCGGTCTTTTCCAGCAGATCGTTAATATAAGTGAGGAAGAGAGTAGGAGACAGTATGGAACCTTGGGGCACACCGGCGTTGATAGTGAAGGTGTTAGAAAGAAATCCGTCAACTGCCACTCGTAAAGAACGCTCTCTGAGGAAACATGAGAGCCACAAACAGAACTTTTCAGACACACCATAAGAACGTAGCTTAGCCAACAGCCCATCGTGCCAAACACGGTCAAATGCCTTGGATATGTCAAGAGCAACCGCTCGAGATTCTCCAAAGTGTTCAATTGCGCTGTTCCAAACATGTGTTACATAAGTCAGAAGATCTCCTGTTGATCTATTTTTACGAAAGCCATATTGGTGATCACGAATAATGTTGAATCCTTCAAGATATTTTAGAAGATGCTGATTGATAGCCTTTTCCATGACTTTCGATATTATTGAGAGTAGTGCGATTGGTCGGTAGTTATTTGGCAAGGTCTTCTTGCCTTTTTTAGGTATCGGCTGAACTGTGGCACATTTCCAGCAGGAAGGAAATATTCCCTTTCTGTAGGATAGGTTGAAAAGTCTACAGAAAACTGGTGTTAGTTCCCTCGCACAGTTCTTGAGAACTATGGCAGGTATTCCGTCAGCGCCTGAAGCCTTTTTGGTGTCTAGCTTCATCAAAATACGTTTTATGATACGCTGTCTGAAGACAATATCGGGCATCCCCGACTGCACTATGGGAATAGTAGGTGGTGTTTTTCCTTGGAAATCGACAGTAGAATGTGAAGCAAAGAGTTCAGCCAACAAGTTCGCTTTCTCAACAGGTGTCGTTGCAATAGAATTATCTGGCCGTGTGAGTGGCGGTATGGTGGATTTGGTGAAATTTTGACTAACTGCCTTAGCGACTGACCAAAAGGACCTGGAATTGCCGGGACAAGCGAGAAGTTTGTTTCTAATCCGTTGATTGTGTACCTCCTTGGTTTCGTCGATAATTTCTTTGCATCTATTCCTGGCACGAACAAAGACCATTATTTAGACCATTCTCACCGATTATTGCATATTTTACCTAAAATCTAGTAATGATGCATATTTTCCCTATATTTACAATATTTCTCGGTATTACTAGGCAATTGAATTGCTCAGGGTATTGGTAATGTCGCCGTCTGGAAACAATAGTCTAAACATCGATTAGGTTATAGTGCCAAGGGAATACCCAAAATTACGACGGTATTTTATTGCTTTGTTTCTTGGTCGGGATATTAAGTGATAAGTAATTAGTTTCTAAGGATATTTGTTTGAGCGTGAATCAAAGAAACAATTTTCTCGAAGACGAATTTTTATTTTAAAACAAGATATCAGTTTTAACATCATTGTTGACGCGCTTGCATCAGTGTAGTTTTTTTTGCAATTTTTAACGTGTTGTGTTAAAGTTTAACGTATACCATGCCACCTGCAAAAAAAGTGTCTCTTCGTGGGTAGCTGATTATCCTGGAACATTTACATACGACGGAAATGTTTTGTATTGTCGAGTTTGGGAGAAAAAGCAAGGAGCAGTGATTCCACTTCTATAGGTAAAAACCACTTTAGCATGGATTTATGTGAAGCATTGCTTGCAAGTAATATTCCTCTCCACAAACTTACAAATCCTATATTCAAAAATTTTCTGCGAAAATATTGCTTGAATAAAAAATACTAGACGAATCAACACTGCGTAAAAATGACATACCAACAATTTACCAACATGTTCTGGAAGAAATACGTAATGAACTTAAGGATGACATTATTTGGATTTCAGCTGATGAAACTACCGACAGTTGTAGTCGCTATATTGCGAATTTAATTGTGGGTGCATTAAGATTCCTATCTGGTGGCCTGCAAAGAACTTGACAAGACAAATCATTCTACGATCGCCAGATTTGTGAATGAGGGTATTAAAAAAATATTTCCTGAATCTGCTGCAGATGAAAGAGTGTTTATATTTCTCTCAGATGCTGCTCCCTATATGATCAAGGCAGCCAAAGTCCTCCAAATATTTTTCCAAATTTAATTCATGTGACCTGCTTTGCTCACGGAGTCCATCGACTCGCTGAAGAAGTACGATCCACGTTTGGAAATGTAAATAAACTGATTTCATCAGCAAAGAAAGTGTTTCTTAAGGCACCTGGTCGCAATAACGCCTATAAAGAAAATCTGCCAAACGTGCCTTTACCTCCCGAACAAGTGGTAACTCGATCGGGAACGTGGATTGAAGCTGTACTATTTTACAATTAACATTTCGAGGCCATCAAAGATGTAGTAAATGACTTCGATAGTGCAGAGACTATGGCAGTTTGTCAATCCAAGGAAGCATTTAACGATTCTGATATTAAAAAAAAAACATAGCTTTGATTAGCACTCACTTTTCCCACATACTTGCGGGTATTAAAAAGCTTGAAACTCGAGGTTTGGCGTTGACCGAATCAATTCAGATAATGAATAAAATCCGTCAAATCCACATTGCCAAATGTATTCCCGCGTAGAGTTAATGGCTTTGAACCTTTGTGTCAAATTGATAGTTTTATTAATGGGATGGGTAAACTTTTGCCAGAAACAATAAGTGCTAACATAGCACCCAAATTCAAATACTGCTCAGTTACCTCAGTGGATGTGGAACGGTCTTTTTCCACTTATAAAAATATTTTAAGTGATCGAAGACACAATCTTACTACCCAACATTTGGAACAATACCTTATTGTTTACGTGTACAAGAATACAAATGTTAAATAATTTTAAAAAATGTTAAATAATTGATAATTCAATTTAAACATCGTTGATAACTTGTTAATTTTATGCTGATTTTGAAATAAAAAACTAAAAATTAAATCCGGAAATTATTGAAGAATTATTGCAATTTTTAGATTCCTCCACTCTCAGAAATCTGGAAAGGAAGTATAACATGATATATTCGAAGTAACCCTTCTAACACTTCCTTGTACTCTTTTAATCTCATATTAGTTTGATTATAAATATTTATGCTGAAGGCTTATAAGGAGTCGGCATGTTTTTAGTGTTCCGTACGGAACACTTATAAGATCACTTCGGTGTCTGTCTGTCTGTCTGTCTGTCTGTCTGTCTGTCTGTCTGTCTGTCTGTCTGTCTGTCTGTCTGTCACACCCGATTTTCTCCGAAACTATTTGACATAGAAAGGTAAAAATTTGGTAATAATATAGGAATTGATGGCCTCATCAGAGCCATGTAGTTTTGAGAATTAAATTTTGACTTAAGGGGTTAGTTTTGGGGGGGTGAAGTCGGAAGCGAAAAAAAATTTTTTTTTACTAGGTCATCGAGTGTGGTGTCAAATGAAAAGCTTGTGAAAACACGAGTAAAAAATATATATATAATATGTTACTTTCGCGCACTTTTCTTTGTATTATTTTTAAAAATTCGCGAAAAATCGCTGTCCCGGGCCTTATCTCGAAAAGTACTTATCAAAAAATTTCGAAAAAATTCTGGAATATTCTCCACGGGGTGTAGATTGAACGAAAATTATCACGAGTGCATTACCTTTAATAATTTATATGGTATATAAAAAAAAACAAAAATTTCAAGGTCATCAGATTTCAGTAAAGATTGGAAACAAACTTTGTTGAAAACTCATTTGGGTGTGTTTTGTGAAGTCACTGATCATTTTATACCACCGTAACATAAATTTCGACTTAAGGGGTTCGTTTTGAGGGGTGAAATCGGAAGTGAAAAAAATTTTTTTTACTAGGTCATCGAGTGTGATGTCCAATGAAAGCTTGTGAAAACACGAGTAAATATATATATATATATATATATATATATATATATATATATATATATATATATATATATATATATATACTCGTATATAATGTAATACTTGCGCACACTTTTCTTCGTATTACTTTTAAAAAATCGCTGTCCCCTACCTTATCTCGAAAAGTACTGATCAAAAAATTTTGGAAAAATTCTGGAATATTCTCCACGGGGTATAGATTGAACGAAAATTATCACGAGTGCATTACCTTTAATAATTTATTTGGTATATAAAAAAAAACAAAATTTCAAGGTCACCAGTTTTCAGTAAAGATTGGAAACTACCTTTGTTGAAAACTCCTTTGAGGTGTGTTTTTGTGAAGTCACTGATCATTTTATACCACCCTAACAAAATTTTTTATTTTAAAAACAATCAACGTACGGAACACTAATTGTGCAAGTTCAACTTGCACTTGACCGGTTTTTTTTTTTTAATTGAAAGAGAACAGTAATCCTTATAAAAAAATAATTTTAGGCTAATTATCTTGTAATTTCATTTCTGAGGCCCAAATTCATGAAAAATGAATAAATAAAAATACTCAAAAAATTTAAATTAAAAGAAAGGATTTGTTATTTTACAAATTGTAAAGTTTGGTCCCTTTAAGAATTTTTTTTTACATTTTTAGATGAAGTAATTGTTCCAAAAACTGGAGTATATATATATATATATATATATATATATATATTTATATAGTATATATATATATATATATATATATATATATATTATATATATGTATATATATATATATATATATATATATAT
>CM032454.1:17583615-17585652 GCA_019049505.1 Pachyrhynchus sulphureomaculatus
TTCTCCGAAACTATTTGACATAGAAAGTTGAAATTTGGTAACAATATAGGAATTGATCGCCTCATTAGAGCCATGTAGTTTTGAGAGTTAAATTTTGACTTAAAGGGTTAGTTTTGGGGGGTCAAATCGAAAGTGAAAAAAAAAATTTTTTACTAGGTCATCGAGTGTGGTGTCAAATGAAAGCTTGTGAAAACACTAGTAATATATATATATATTCTTAAAAAAAAAACATTTCAAAGAGAGATACGTACGGGATTTTCGGTAGGTTGATTGTATCATTTTTAGTGTTCCGTACGGAACACTTATAAGATCACTTCGATGTCTGTCTGTCCGTCTGTCTGTCTGTCTCTCCGTCTGTCACACCCGATTTTCTCCGAAACTATTTGTCATAGAAAGTTGAAATTTGGTAATAATATAGGAATTGATCGCCTCATTAGAGCCATGTAGTTTTGAGAGTTAAATTTTGACTTAAAGGGTTAGTTTTGGGGGGTAAAATCGGAAGTGAAAAAAAAAATTTTTTACTAGGTAATCGAGTGTGGTTTCAAATGAAAGCTTGTGAAAACACGAGTAAAAAGTATATATATATTGTAATACTTGCGCGCTCTTTTCTATGTATTATTTTTAAAAAATCGCGAAAAATCGCTGTCCACCCGCCTTATTTCGAAAAGTACTTATCAAAAAATTTGGAAAAAATTCTGGAATATTCTCCACGAAGTGTAGATTGAACGAGAATTATCACGAGTGCATTACCTGTAATAATTAATCTGGTATATAAAAAAAAAACAGAAATTTCAAGGTCATCAATTTCCAGTAAAGCTTGGAAATAAACTTTGTTGAAAACTCATTTGGGGTGTGTTTTGTGAAGTTAATGATCATTTTATACTTCCGTTACAACATTTTTTAATTTAAAAGCAATCAACGTACGGCACACTAATTGCGCAAGTTCAACTTGCACTTGACCGGTTATTTATTAAGAAACAACTACCATTTTTTTGGGTCGATAATCGAACTTTTTCTTCGAATGCTTGCCATTTTCACATAAATCAATATTTTCAAAATCTTCTACGTATTTCTATAGCTATTATGATGTAGATAAAGAGATAATTTTTTTATTTTTACAGTTTCGAAATTGCGGCAGTAATACTGCGTGCCATGGACCCTTTTCATTTCAAGATATTGCGAACAACTCTAGTGCTGCTATTTTATAATATTGTTGAATAAAAAAATTTTTCTCCATACCTAAAAATATGCTTGATAACATCCTTGAGTATTTTTGTTCAATTACTTTCCCTTCCACATGAAAAAAAAATCGTAAAAAACGCTTGATTATCGCGCGCCATTGTGGCGCGCGATAATCAACCCTTAAAGGGTTAAGAAAATTGACAATTGTTAAGCATAACTATTTATGGTCAAATACGTAAAGGGTTAATGCGAGGGTCTTGAAAGTGTTACTGTGTATATATTGTGTTAAATATCATTTTCATAATTGCTGGAATAGAGGAAGTTTACACATTGTCTTATTTTTTCAATATTTTCAATTTGAAGAATCTGAAATATTTAGTTCTAAGTCGGAAAGATATGTAACTTATTCATATGTTACGTCAAGTTTTACTAATATTTTTGCCCTAATATATATTGCGTTATACTAGCAAATGGTGTAAAGGGTGTCTTAACAAATTAACAAAACGCATTATACACGTCGTGAGTTATCAAGAAGTTAATTCCGAAAGAGAGTACGTATTAGCTTGAATGCAGGCACGGTTTTCCATTAGAAACCATCTTAAAAGAAAATCAGCGACGTGCACGGAGTAATATTAACTCGCTTTTCAAGCTACAATTGACATGTTGCTTTGCTGAAAACCCAACGTTCGAGAAATGAATGACTTTAGTAATTTGCAAAATTAAAAGAAGAAAAAACAGTTTCAAAGGACATGTTAAAATACATCTTGTTAACAGAGCCTAATGTTACATGGTACTCAGTTTATATTGACATTCAGATCTATAGAGTAATTCCAACAAATTCAAAATACTTCAATT
>CM032454.1:17585752-17735752 GCA_019049505.1 Pachyrhynchus sulphureomaculatus
TTTGAGTTGAGTGGGAGATAAAAAGTGTTATCTCTGTTCAGATACCAGTCAAATTGATGGCAAACCGATCCCAAACTATCCAACTCATGCGCACTTTGATATGGGGACCCCAAAAAAATAGAAAATATTAAGCAAGTTAGAAATAGTATCCTTGGCCTACCGCGGAAGGACAGAACCAGGAAGAATATTATGTCGAAAATGACCACGAGTTTGATTATGTGCCTTAATTAATTATTAAAATCAGGAATATTATTGTTTGTTTGTATTTTGAAGCATTTTTAATAAACCCTTTTGACAGTTTGTTGACTTGTTTTCTTTAAAGAAGGAAAATGATAACTTCAAAATTATATTCAGTGCAAAAACCACCTGTCTCAAGAAAAAAAATTTTTTTCTTAATAACAACGAAAATAAACTACATGTATTATGTGATAAACTATGTAACTACTTAAATAATTTGAACTAAATTAAATTTTTTTCCTCTTATAAAGGATAGTTTTAGTTTAATAAAGTTTTTTTCGCCTACTGAAAATTTTACTTTTTTGACTTATGTGGTTTTTGAAATGAACTATTCAATTAAAGTGATATTCATGGGACATTTTCCAGAGTGAACTAAAAAACTTAGCTTACAGTTTGCAAGTACCCCCATTTAATCATAAAAAAAGACAAAGGAAAAAAAAAAAGGAGAAGAAAATGGCTAATTTCTCTCAACCAAAAGGTTCAAACGACATCCATTGCCCTTAAATTTTTCACTTTTTTATCTAGAATCAAAATCTGTCAGAATTTTCAGTTTATCTTCCATAAATTTATGATAAAATTGCAAAAATACGCTAAAAAACCTAAAAATTGGCTTATTCTCCCATTTTTGAGGGTGTTACCCCAATTTTTCAGCGGTCGCAATATTTTTTCCTTAATGTACTCGTCGAGTCGAGTATTTTTTTTTTTAAAGTAGAAGTATCCGACGATATCTATTTTTGGCCTGTTTTGGTCGTATTCTGACTCGACGAATAGTCAGTTATCAGTATCATCTACACTTATGCCATGTTATAGAGTGCTATAATTTTTTAACAATTATTCTATTTCTAAAATTAGACTTGTCTACCGAATCATTTGCCAGATATTTATGTCTCAACTTCTTTTAAATTCTCCTCGTATTCATAATACTAATATACCCATAGGTAGATCGCATCACCTAAAATAAACCCAAAATATATACCATAAGCATTTATGTACATGTATCTATAATACACTTAATGTTGTGATTTCTAAGATGCTTCACATTTGTTTCTCATTTACCAATATAAACGTTTCAGTTGTCATGGGACCAAATGGGCCAATAGTTATTGCTAAAGGTCGTTGCGCCCTCTGCATTAAAATTTGTGTTAAAACCCTTCCATCCTTATTCAATAAATACCATTTGCTTTCGTAGGCAGCATCTGCTATACCTTCACTCTACGAAATATTTTTAATTATTATTTACCTATGGATAAAAAATATTGCATGAAATATACACATATTACCAATATTGGTGTTATAAAAATATTTTCGAACATTCGTCCAGAAAATTTTTTGAAAAAGGTTTGATATTGGGCACGGCGTCACAAAAAATAGGTAAATGAAGGAAAGATTTTACACCAGACGTCTAGAGCCTGCCTTTGAAAAATTGCTTTCTTCCACTCAACTGACCTGATACTCGGGAAAGAAAGTCGCCTAACTAGTCTTGCACAATATGACTATGCGTTCTTAAGTAATTAAAGATTAAGAGTGAATGTCCTATCGTACTTTTAACAATCCAGCTGACATATCTTTTTATGGACATAGCACACATGCTGCTGCGGGGACACTTCAACTCGCTCTCACCACAATGTCTCGGAAGATGTTGAAAGATTCCATCAGTGCAGAATAGGAGCAATAGAGCAGCTATTCTGAAAGTACCAACCTCAGATCATGAGGCTCCGAGTCTAAGTTAAACTGTGCTACATTGCTCAATCGCAAAAATGAATCAACAAGAAGGGTTTGTTTGATCCGCTCGTATGGCTACAAACCCCTCTCCTACTACTATCAGTTAGCGTACATTGTCAGTGTCTCGCATTAAAATTATGAAGGATTAGACGGATAATAAACATTCCCACGCACTAACTACCTATCAGCATCGATCATATGCTATCTCAAGATTACTGAGGTTACAAATTATTCGATGGAAATGGAAAAGCATTGCCAAATATTTATTTTCAATAAGGGTTAAAAAATGTGTATTTTTTTCATTTTAATTCATATAAATATAAATAATATATAATAATATAAATAATAGATTAATCAAAATTCTTATCTTGGCATAGTCAACTAAATTTTGGTATTCAATATAATTACCACCACCTACTATAAAAACTATAGCGTCCTGGAATGGAGACCTATTTTTAGGAATTTCTGTTAATTTTAATTGCTTTGGATCTAAATACAAATATTCGTCCATTTCTTATTCATTAGTTCAAATAACCGTCAAGTGCAAGTCGGACTTAGGCAGTTAGTGTTCCGTATGTTGATTGCTTTTAAAATGTCATGGAGTTATAAAATGATCAATGACTTCACAAAATTCACCCAAATGAGTTTTCAACAAAGTTTTTTTCCGATCTTTATTGAAAGCTGATGATCTTATATGTATTTTTTTATATATCAGATAAATTATTAAAGGCATTTGTGATCATTTTTATTCAATCTACAACCTATGGAGAATATTCCACAATTTTTTCAAAATTTTTTGGTCAGTACTTTTCGAGGTAAGTGTGGGAGAGCGATTTTTCGCAATTTTTTAAAAAGCATACAAAGAAAAGTGTGTGCAAGTATTACATTATATATATTTTTGAACTCGTGTTTTTACAAGCTTTCATTTGTCACACCACTCGATGACCTGGTATAAAAAAAAATATTTCACTTCCGATTTCATCCCCCAAAACTAGCCCCCTATGTAAAAATTTAACTACACGACTCTGATAAGGTCATCAATTCCCATATTAGTGCCAAATTTCAATTTTCGATGTCAAATTGTTTCGGAAAAAATCCGATGTGACAGACGGACAGACAAACAAACGAACAGACAGACAGGCGGACAGACAGACACCAAAGTGATCTTATAAGTGTTTCGTACTTCTTCTCTTCTTCTTCTTCTTCAGCCCTTTAACTTGTCCACTTCTGAAGATAGGCCTTTCCTCATATTTTCCATGTTGCCCTGTCTTGTGTTTTTTGTTGCTAATCTATACCAGCTATCCTCTTGATATCGTCTATCCATTTCAATTGGGGTCTACCTCTACTTCGTTTTGTTGCCCTAAGTCGCCAATGTATGATTTTTAGTGGCCATCTTTCATCCTGCTGTCTGCTATATATCCAGTCCATTGCCAGTTCGGCAATCCTCTTTATAACATCCGTATCCGTTGTTCTTCGACGGATCTCTTCATTTCGGACTCTCACTCAGAGGCAACCCCAACATTGACCTTTCCATTGGCCTCTGCATTACTCTCAGTCTATTCGCGTTCTTCTGCGTTAGACACATAGTTTGTATTCTGTATGTTGTTACTAGTATATCGGCATCGAAAACTTTCCTTTCTAAAATTAATCGGGATACTGCTATCTCTCAGCACAAAGGAGAGTCTCCCAAATGCTGTCCAGGAAAGCTGTTTTCGCTTGATAACCTCCCTATACTGGTTTTCTTTCCCTAGAGTGATTGAATGGCCCAAATAGTTGTATTCACTAATATTTTATGTGTCCTGGTTCTCAATCGATATATGTGGATCTTTTAGGCTCATTATTATTGTTTTCCACTAATTCATTTTAAAGCCAACCCGTTTCGACTCATAATTCAGTTGAAGTCATTCAAGTCACTTGATATCAACATAATATCATTTCGTACGGAATATTAAAAATACTCTTTACCAGGCTAGTTCATAAAATATATTTTACTAAATGATTTCATTGGGAAGCATGCTAAGGCAAGATCAGATAGCTGAGTAAAAACGAATTTGTATGCAAATATTGACTAGCGTTCCTACGATGAGGAAGAGTTCGTGAACTTGCGTATTTGGTAAATTAGAACTAAATAATTATTTAGTTATAATCATTTGTACAGGGTGAGTCAACGATAGAATAAAGTTCATTGACTCATTTGTTGCGGGAATGACGAAAAAATGTTAAATACAATAGTTTTAGGGAATGTTAAGGTGCACAGTTTAAAATTATTTTTGAGTATACAGGGTACTTCAAAAAAGTGTGGCCGATATAACATATGATTTTTTGTTAAATGGAACATGGAACTTTTTATAAATAATAATTATGTACCTAAACCTAGTAGTTTTTCTAATTTTCTTAAAAAAAATACTAATTTTCGGTTTTGTAAAAAATTGCCAGTAGCGTCATTGTTTCGGAAGGTGGAATACTCATAATTGGTACGAGCATTCTATAAAGATGAAAAAAAGATATATGTAAAGAAATTTGAGTTAGATGCTACAGGGTGTTCAAAATAATTTTATGCATTTCGACTATTTTAAACTGAAAAATCTCAATATTTTTAAACGGCACAACCTTATATTATTATTTTTTCTGATAGATTTTACAAAACCCTCCAACTTTTATTAAGTATGTCATATATCTATTTCTATCAGTTTTCGATTTTTATTTTGAATTTTTCAACCCTTTTTTTAATACATTTACGCTATTGTGAAAACATAAACAAATAGTTAATAATAATTTTAATGTAGTTTAAATTTTCTAATGATTAATTATTATGACGTAATAAATGTTCAAAAATATGCACATGTTTAGTCATTTTACTATATTTTCCTTCACTTTCCGTAGCATAAAGGGCGATATTGTCCTGCATGCATTCCGTATCCTATTTTCCATATCTACTAGTATTGTAGCGGGATTCACATAAACACGAGCTTTAATGTAGCTTTAAGTCACATAATCGAGGGGGCCGCAGAATGAATCTATCCCTACCGATCCATTTTTGTCGGTAACGATAGTTTAAAAATTCCCGAACTTCCCGGTGGTAATGAGCAGGAGCTCCATCTTCAAAGTTATCAATTTCTTCAAAAAGCTGAGGTAATGGGTTTTGCAAAAAATTTAGATATATATATATATATATATATATATATATATATATATATATATATATATATATATATATGTATATATATATATATATATATATATATATATATATATATATATAATATATATATATATATATATATATAGACTCATTAAGCGGTTTGAGGAAAAAATAGGGACCAATAATTTGAAAATTTAATATCTCACACCATACATTAAGGGACCAGTGGTTTTGGTTTTGAAATTCCCGGACCCAAAATGGATTAAATGTTGAATAATAATGCATGTTATGGCTGTTAACTGCTCCATTCCTGCGAAAAGTAGCTTCATCAGGAAACATTATGTTGGATAAAAAATTTGGATCGGCCTCTATTGGTACATTCATGGTGGTACAAAAGTTTACACGTCGTTGAAAATCACAGTCTTGAAGTTCTTATGAAAGGGATGATACTTGTATTTTCTCGTGGTGCGATTAGCCATAGACTGGGATGTGTCAGATAAGTCAGCTAGTTGGCGGCTGCTGACCTGGGGATTATCTTCAACATGAAGTAAAATCTCCATTTCTTTTTCCTCATTGGTAGCATTCTGGTTTACTACTTTCCGTTTCGTATACTCAACTTATCACTACAATCAAATCGTTCCATTAAGTACTGAAAAGATGTTCTAGATGGTATACGCCTATTAGGGTATTTCGCTCCGTAAAGCCTTACTGCCAAAAGACAATTTTTTCCATATCAACTAATTCATTTTTAGGAAAATCCATAACTATTACCTTTATGCGTCACTTACTACAACAAATTAAACTATTTTTACTTGCTTAATAAACAACACCAGTAGATATGCTAAGGAAAGTGAAGGAAAATATAGTAGAAAAACTAAACATGTGTATTCAAGTAGACGGGCATATTTTTGACCATTTTTTACGTCATAATAATTAATTATTAGATAAGTTAAACTATATTAAAATTATTATTAACTATTTATGTTTTCACAATAGCGTAAGTGTATTGAAAACATGGGTAAAAATTGAAAAATTCAAAATAAATCGAAAACTAGTAGAAATAGGTATACGACATACTTAATAAAAGTTGGAAAGTTTTGTAAAATCTATCAGAAAAAATAATAATATACAGGGTGTGTCTTTTAAAAAATTTGAGATTTTTCAATTTAAAATAGTCGAAATGCATAAATTTATTTTGAACACCCTGTAGCACCTAACTCAAATTTCTTTACATATATCTTTTTTTTCATCTCTATAAAATGCTCGTACCAATTATGAATATTCCACCTTCAAAAACAATAGCAATTTTTTACAAAACCGTAAACTAGTATTTTTTTTTTTAATGGAAACATTAGAAAAACTACTAGGTTTAAGTATATAACATTATTAATAAAAAATTTATAAAATTTTGCGCAGAATTTAAAAATAAATTAGAAAATAGGATGTTCCATTTAAAAAAAAAATATATGTTATATCGGCGGTACCTTTTTGAAGTACCCTGTATACTCAAAAATAATCTTAAACTGTGCACCTTAATATTCCCTAAAACTATTGTATTTAACATTTTTTCGTCATTCCCGAAACAAATGAGATAATAAACTTTACTCTATCGTTGACTCACCCTGTACAAATGTACCAAAAGTTTTGCACATGTCGTGCACAAATGGTGCCTTAAATAACAGTCCTACAAAAAATACTCAACGTTCATTTTGGGTTAGTAATATTGGTGTTCTTAACTACATTTATAAAATGGATACAGGAAAAAGACGAGTTTATTCATATTTTATAATAATTCCAAAAAAATGTCAAAGATTTCAAAAATATTTAACCCGGGGTAATTAATGTGAAAATATATTTCTATTATTTTTAATTTCATAGTTTGTTTTTTTTCCCTTAATTGCCCACTAGTCAGATGTAATTTTAAGTGTTAGCAGGTTGCATTTTGGCATACAGGTAGTTTTTTGGACCTGGAATACGATAAAAAAAAAAAAGTTTGCTGCTCTAAAGTGTACGCTAAGCCTACAAAATCGAAAATAAAATGAAAAATTAGGTTTTTTTTGCAAATATCTCTAAAATAGAGAAGATATCGAAAAACTAATAGCATCACGTGAGAGAACGGGAAATTTGACAAAAAAAATAGCATATAGATTATTTCTTTTTTTTTAGTTTTACCGTAATTTTAAAAAAAATTATTTAAAATGAAATGTCTGGTTTAACCTCTTCAGTTGTAGTGGGAATCATGCTTCAAACCTCGTTTATGATTAAATTAACGTTTCTGTATTTTTTTTTATGGGTCTAGCACACGTGCTGCAGGGAAGTCCCTAAAGCGCTCCAGGAGCGGCATGTGTGCGGAAAAAAGCGATTCACGTTATTCTTGAATGGCTGTAAATTGTACTCGGTGGGAAACACAGCGCTGGGCAAATTATTCCAAAGGGATGACGTTCTCCATATAAAAAACTGCTTGAAAAGCGTTGTATGCGGAGTAACAAGCTGAACCTCATAAGGATGTGAAGCGCCAGCGCGACGTGTATTTCTAACATGCACCGCTTTGGGAGGAACTAAGCGGGCTACATCCTTTGAACACTTTCCATGAAAATACTTGCAGAACAGACTCAAGTCGCCAACCGTTCTTCGATGTTCCAGCGAATCAAGGCCGCCGGTCAATTCCGGGTCCCCAATCAGACGGACCGCTCTTCTCTGAACAGAATCCAACAAATGCAGTGTATTATTAGTATGCATAGTTGGTCGAATTTGAGCTGTGTAAAGAATTAACAGTTGTTATGGGGTGTAAAGCTTTCTGGTTCGAAATAATATTCCCAACTTTTGAGAAGCTCTCCTTGCTATGCCTGCATGCCATGCCAGGACATATTTGCTCCCAAACTAACGCCCAACAAATTGAGCGACGATGCTAGGGGAATGAAGTGCCCCAACATAACTATGTCGGGTATATGGTTAAATATTTTGAAATTAGCTATTAAGGGATTTCTCGGGGTGCTGTTTAAGAATCCAATGACAGATTTGATGAATTCAAAATGGCGGATCCAATATGACGGCCAGAGTGTGCGTAATTTATTTAATTTCTTCGAGTAATTCAGAATTTTTTGTGTTTTCAGTAACTGTTTTCTCTATACTTGGATGTTTAAATGAAATATAACCTTACACTTAAAGCTTCCCTTCTTTATATATATATTTTTTTTAAATTATGGTAAGTTTAAGTTGTAAGATTATTAATAAGCAAAAAATACGTTTATCACGAACACTTTTTTAGGAACAAAATTACAAAATAAGAGAAAGTTTTTTAAAGTTTTTAATGATTTTTTAACATAAAGTATAGTTTCTTTCGCGTTACAATCTCGGTCGTGAGCAGTGGTGCTGTGAACTAAAACCTTGATTCCTTTGTGATTTGTTTGCCTTATTTTTTTTCCTTTTTAGTGTTCCGTACGGAACACTTATAAGATCACTTCGGTGTCTGTCTGTCTGTCTGTCTGTCTGTCACACCCTATTTTCTCCGAAACTATTTGACGTAGAAAGGTGAAATTTGGTAGTAATATAGGAATTGATGGCCTCATCAGAGCCATGTAGTTTTGAGAATTAAATTTTGACTTAAGGGGTTAGTTTTGGGGGGTAAAGTCGGAAGTGAAAAAAAAATTTTTTTACTAGGTCATCGAGTGTGGTGTCAAATCAAAGCTTGTGAAAACACGAGTAAAAAATATATATATAATATTATACTTGCGCGCACTTTTCTTTGTATTATTTTTAAAAATTCGCGAAAAAAATCGCTGTCCCGGGCCTTATCTCGAAAAGTACTTATCAAAAAATTTCGAAAAAATTCTGGAATATTCTCCACCGGGTGTAGATTGAACGAAAATTATCACGAGTGCATTACCTTTAATAATTTATATGGTATATAAAAAAAAAAAAAAAATTTCAAGGTCATCAGATTTCGATAAAGATTGGAAACAAACTTTGTTGAAAGCTCATTTGGGGTGTGTTTTGTGAAGTCACTGATCATTTTATACCACCGTAACATAAATTTTGACTTAAGGGGTTCGTTTTGAGGGGTGAAATCGGAAGTGAAAAAAAATGTTTTTTACTAGGTCATCGAGTGTGGTGTCAAATGAAAGCTTGTGAAAACACGAGTAAAATATATATATATATATATATATATATATATATATATATATATATATATATATATATATATATATATATAATGTAATACTTGCGCACACTTTTCTTCGTATTACTTTTAAAAAATCGCTGTCCCCTACCTTATCTCGAAAAGTACTGATCAAAAATTTTGAAAAAATTCTGGAATATTCTCTACGGAGTATAGATTGAACGAAAATTATCACGAGTGCATTACCTTTAATAATTTATTTGGTATAAAAAAAAAAACAAAATTTCAAGGTCACCAGATTGGAAACAAACTTTGTTGAAAACTCATTTGGGGTGTGTTTTGTGAAGTCACTGATCATTTTATACCACCCTAACAAAAATTTTTATTTTAAAAACAATCAACGTACGGAACACTAATTGTGCAAGTTCAACTTGCACTTGACCGGTTTTTTTTATATTGTAAATACTTTAGTTTTTTTTTTTGGGTTTGATACATATATTTAAAGTTTTAGTTATTGATTTACGCTTAAATTATTTAATAATTAATTAAAATACAATGGAAACGGATATCCTCCCGATCAGGGGTGGAGAGAGATGAATAAATTCAACAATTTTGATATTACTATTAAAAATAAAAATAATAATGATGAAAAGGAACAAGAAAAAATTATAAACTTATATAGATGCCAAGACCCGGTTCCCTAAGTAGTTTATGTGGAGACAATGGAAAATGGGAGTAATTTAACTAACAAATTTAAAGACTTGAAGATTGCGAAAGATATTTGCAATCTCAAACTTAAAGATGTGATTAATATTAAAAACAAGGGTAAAAACTCAATAGAATTTAAAGATTACATTGCTGCTAACAATGTAGTTAAAAATTTGGATTTATTCAACAAAGGATATAAAATTTTTATCCCTTTCAATTTTATCATATGTAAAGGAGTCATCCGAGGAGTATTTCAGAGAAAGAAATTATGGAATCTTATGAGGCATCAATCAAGATAATTCATATTTCTAGGTTAAATAGAAAAATTATTAACAAAGAAGAAAAAAAAACGTCTTTCGAACCAACCAACTCCGTAATAGCCACTTTTAAAGGTATATACCTCCCTTAGTCTATCAAAATCTATAAATCCAAAAAAGCTGTGATACCTTTTGTAGCGCCGGTTACACCATGTTTCAACTGCTTTTTGTATGGTCATACAAAAAAGATATGCAAAGGAAAAACAAAATGCTTTAATTGTGGAGAGTTTGAAAAACCATGTAATAGAAAACAACAATAATATTTTCTTTTATGCGTTTAGCACACGTGCTGCAGGGAAGTTCCTAAAGCGCTAGAGGAGCGACACGTGTGCGGAAAGCGATTCACGTTGTTCTTGAATCGCTGTAAATTGTACTCGGTGGGAAACACAGTCCTGGGCAAATTATTCCAAAAGGATGTTGTTCTCCATATAAAAGACTGCTTGAAAAGCGTTGTACGAGGAGTAACAAGCTGAACCTCATACGGATGTGAAGTATTAGCGCGATGTGTATTTCTAACATGCACCGCTCTGGGAGGAATTAAGCGCGCTACATCATTCGAACACTTTCCATGAAAATACTTGTAGAATAAGCTCAAGTCGCCAACCGCTCTTTGATGTTCGTGCGAATCAAGGCCGCCGGTCAGTTCCGGGTCTCCAATCAGACGAACAGCTCTTCTCTGAATAGAATCCAACCCCATACATGGGAGCATAGATGGTCGAATTTGAGCTTTGTAAAGAATTAACAGTTGTTATGGAGTGTAAAGCTTGCTGGTTCGAAATAATATTCCCAACTTTTGAGAGGCTCTCCTTGCTATGCCTGAGACATGTTCATGCCAGGACATATTTGCTCCCAAATTAACGCCCAACAAATCCAGTGACGACGTTAGGGGAATGGAGTGCTCCGCCATAACTATGTCGGGTTCAGCAACGTTAACTTTTTTTAGAAAAAACTGCCGCCTGGGTTTTTGTAGCGTTAAATTCCTCTTGGTTACTGTCACCCCAAGATAGGTCTTCCAGGTCTTTGTTAAGTTGAACGACTTCCCGCTATCTACGGACACTCGCCTGAGCAGCCGATGTCCGAGCGTTCAAAGTGAAAGAAGAGATAAGCGTACTGTCATCTGCAAAGCTACAGATTGGGTTTTCGGTCTTTTCCACCAGATCGTTGGCAAAATACCTTTTCCTTGTGAAATAAAATGTTATCGCTGCTACAGTAATGAACATAGATCAAATAATAAAAATTGTGCAGAATAAGACAAGAAAAAATAAAAAGAAGAAAGAAGGCATTTAACAACCTTACCTTCTTTGATGCCAACGCTATTTGCCCGAAAAACAACACAAAAACAGACAATAACATAATCCTTCATCCAGTGGATTTCCCGGCTATTAAATCCAAACAAACTTATGTGGAAGAAAAAAAATGATTATAATGAGAAGATCCTACCAGCACAAAGATGAAGTGTTGAATTTAACTCAAATTCTCAAAGAACTTATAAATAAATATTAATCGAACCCACTAAAAAACGACCAATTGAAAAGGGATTTGACAAACATGTTCATGAATCTTGCTTAATTAAATTAATGGTAGAAACCACAACAGTAATACATCTCAACCAGGACCTAGTTCTAAAGAAATAGATGTAGTAAATAACTCTAAAATAACTAATAATTTCATATTTAAATTTCAATTTAAACCGCCTTTTTGTGCAAATCAATCAGATCTAGTGGATAATTTCCAAAATATGTTCAATACCTTATTTTGATTCCAACAATTAAAAATCCAAAATATAATATATAAATCTCTCTGTAAAAGCTCAACAAACTCGAATTCGACAAACAATCATTAACATTCAAAAATTCAAGAAATAATTTTGATAATAGAAAAATTATAGACTCTCAAAACTGCCCCTGTGGTAAAATTTAAGATATTAATCTTACATTTTTTCGAATGTCCGAATAATGAAATTCCCAGATTTGACATTTATATAGAATTTAAGAAACTAGGTTTAATTTACCGACAAATATATATTTTGTTTATTAGTCTAGCATACGTGCTGCAGGGAAGTCCCTAAAGCTCTACAGGAGCGATATGTGTGTGGAAAAAGCGATTCACGTTCTTCTTGAATCGCTGTAAATTGTATTCGATGGGAAACACGGTCCTGGGCAAATTATTTCAAAGGGATGATGTTCTCCATATAAAAGACTGCCTGAAAAACGTTGTACGAGGAGTAACAAGCTGAAGCTTATACGGATGTGAAGTATTAGCGCGAGGTATATTTCTAACATGCACCGCTCTAGGAGGAATTAAGCGGGTTACATCTTTCGAACACTGTCCATGAAAATACTTGTAGAATAGGTTCAAGTCGCCAACCGTTCTTCGATGTTCCATCGAATCAAGGCCGCCGGTCAGTTCCGGGTCTCCAATCAGACGAACAGCTCTTCTCTGAATAGAATCCATATGCAGTGTATGTTTGGGAGCGGAGCCCCAAACCTGAGAGCAGTATTCCATAGTTGGTCGAATTTGAGCTTTGTAAAGAATTAACAGTTGTGGAGTGTAAAGCTTTCTGGTTCGAAATAATATTCCCAACTTTTGAGAGGCTCTCCTTGCTATGCCTGCGACATGTTCATGCCAGGACATATTTGCTCCCAAATTAACGCCCAACAAATCCAGTGATGACGTTAGGGGAATGGAGTGCTCCGCCATAACTATGTCGGGTTCAGCAACGTTAACTTTTTTAGGAAAAACTGCCGCCTGGGTTTTTGTAGCATTAAATTTCACTTGGTTACTGTCACTCCAAGATAGGTCTTCCAGGCCTTTGTTAAGTTGAATGACTTCCTGCTATCTGCGGATATTCGTCTGAACAGCCGATTGCAAATACATATCATAAAGAATAATAGTAACAAAATTTAAATCAGAGAATCAAAAAATTAACATCATTGGAATATACGAGTACAGTCCAGAAAATTGCAAACCAGAAAATGAGTGAACAAAATTCTAAGAAAAACTACAAGAGACAATTGATGCAGTCCCAAAAAGGGAAGTAATTATCATAAAAGGGAACTTTAATGCACGAATAGGGAACATGAGAGTACGAGGAGTGAAACAGGTTCAATGAAAATGTGGCGAATCTTCGCACAAAATGAGTTCCGAATAAATAACACCTTCTTTAAACATACGGAACAACATAAATATACATTTCAAAATACGAGAGAAGATATGTTACATTCTAACAAATGAAGAAATACATTATACACAAATATTAGACATAAGATGTTTATGTTCTGCAGATGTAGGAAGTGATCACAGTCTTGTATTGGGAAAGATCAGAATGACAATAAAGGGACATCAAAAGCAGTTTACGAAACAAAGATAAAGGTAGAAAGCCTACAAGACGAATCAATAAAAAATCTCTACCAGACAAGATTGGAGAACGAAATAAATAAAAATCCAGTGGTAGAGGAAGAAGACATAGAAGATAGTTGGAGAAAGATCAAGGATAACATTATACACGCAGCAAAGGAAGCACTCGGGGAACGTAAAATAAACAAAACATCAAGAAGATCGAATAATACACCTTGCTTCTGCGAGGAAGTGAAATTAAAATGCCAAGAAAAAACAAAAGCCTATCTTAAATATAGACCAAGGAAAATCAGACAAGCATATGGAAAATATAAGACAGTCCGCAATGAAACAAACGCACTAGTGAGAAAAAAGAAAATGGAGCACTGGGAAAGATTCTCTCAAGAAATGGAACATGACTTTTATGGTATGCAAAAGGAGATTTGGAAAATGATACGTGGACAGAGAAAGGAAATGAAAGAATTAATAGAAGTCAGATACATCGAAAAAGATACGTGGATATATTACATAAAGCAGTTGTGTAATACAACAGAAAATTTGGCACCCGAAACACCAGAAATAGTAATCAACGAAATTTCAGAAATAGGTGATAAATAGGTGAAAGAAGCTCTCAAAAAATTAAAAAACTGAAGATCAGTAGGTAAGGAAGAAATACAAATTAAACTGTTAAAGTACGGAGGAGTGAAACTGACTAAAGAATTGACAAAATTTATAACCAAAATAATACCCGATCCGAATAATTATCGAGGAATTAACCTCTTGTGCACAACTTTAAAACTGACGACAGAAATTGTTACTAGTAAAATAACACCACTTATACAGCTTTTCAAAGAACAACAAGGATTCAAGAGCGGAAGATCCTGTATGAAAAGAATATTCCATTGGATATAATAAAGCTAATTGAAAATATTTACAAAATAAATAAAATAGAAGCGAGAATAAATTCGGAGTTAACTGAACCCACAGAGGTAACAACTGGTATTAGACAAGGAGTCTCACTGAGTACCCTACTGTTTAACATTATATTAGATGAAATAATTAAATATGTAAAAACAAAAAAAGCTATAAAGTGGGCAATAAATAGATACAAATATTGTGTTACGCCGACGATACTGTAATCGTCGCTGAGAATGAAGGTGACTTGCAGAGATCATTACACTAGTTTAATACAACAGCAAAGGAATTTAATATGAAAATATTAACTGAAACAAACCAAATCACTAGTTATCTCCAAAGAACCAATTAGGTGCAAGTTGGAAATCGATAACTAGATTATAGAGCAGGTGATGATAATTAAATATTCAAGAATTAAATTATCATATAACAACAACATAGAAGAAGAAATAAAAGAACAAATAGTAAAAGCCAATAGAATAGCAGGATGCCTGAATGACACTATTTGGAAAAATAAATACTTGAGAACAGGAGTAAAATGTCGTATATATAAATCTGTAGTTCGACCAGTTATGACCTACACAGCAGAGAAAAGACCAGAAACACTCAAAACTCAGAGATACTTACAAACAAGTGAAATGAAAACATTAAGAAGAATTGTAGGAAGAACACTTTGGGATAGAGAAACAAATGACAAAATAAGGCACATATATGAAGTAGGGGACAATCACACGTGGATACGAAACAGAAAACAAGAATAGGAACAACACATAAATCGAATGTCCGAACGATTAGTGAAAATAGCTCGAGATAAATCACCGATGGGCCGAAGAAGTATAGGACGATCACGAAAAAGATGGAGCGACGACCTGTAGCGACGATACATTAAAGAAAAACAGGCAGTAACGCCTAATATAAAGAAGAAGAAGAAATAAATTGGGTGAAAGGGACGAGATAGGGGTTAGAGAGCGCTTGCGTATATATTGTAATATAATTTCAGTGCTCTTGGGTTTCACTTCTTATAAATTAAAAAGGATATAGAAGAGATTGAGATGTGGTTACAGAGTAACCTAAAAAATGTTGATTTGAATACAGAATAAGTTTTAGAAAGTTGGTGGAAATATACTTATGGCACCTTATGGCACAGCAGGTAAATTATTGTATTTACCTTGCTAACGATCAGAATTGTATTCGTAATAAAATTATCGTTCGAAATTTTTCGCTTTTCTTTACTTTCTCCTTAGGATTTTTAAAGTATGAGAAACCCATTTTTCCACTTTCGTCGGTCTGTCTATCTAACTATCGGCCTCAAAAGAGATAATAATATAATATTTAAGGCATGGATGAAACCCGTAGTAATTACATGATACCGTTTTATTGAAGGGGGTGAAAAAAGTGGGAATTTATTTACTCTTTATTTGAAAAAGTCGAATTCAGTGCTTAATTTAAAATTGCTTGTTTACAGGGAAAATATTGGGTAAATTACTTACTACCGAATATTTTAAAATTTATAAATTTTAAACTGGTTCTTTTCCTGTAACCTTGACCTATAACAGCACATGCATAATTTATTTCATAACTCTTACTTGATATTTTATTTCATTGCAAAACCAAGTTAGAAAGAATATTTGTATCGTCAAAATCAAGAAGTAAAATATCATAAAAAGTACATCTTGATCTTGCTACAAGAAAAATTATATTAATAATTTAAACAATAATAGTTTTAAATGAAAAAGAATAAAAAAAGAAAACGAAATTTTTGTATTTCAGTTAAAATTTTCTAAATAGGTATGAAAAATGTACAAAAATTTTTCATTCATTATTTTGTTTTATTAAAAATAATTAGAAAATATGCGTATAAATAGTAAAACAGATTTTTTCACCACCAAAACCTGAGTCATAAACTTAATACTTTAAAGAATAATTCCAAAAAATATCCTCTAAAGGGGAATAAACTTTTAATATTAATATCCGACTTACTTCCTTTAGCTGCGCCTAGGATATGATATGGTAATGCTGGGGAGATAAGCTATTGTAAACTGCAACGAGTTAAAACGCTACGGCAATGGACACACGACGTGCGTTGAGCCGAATAGAAAGCTCGTTTTTATCTTGTTGTGAAAAACATTGAGCTAAATGCTTTTGATAATCCGTCCCAGTTGAATAGGAACGACAAGCAGGATGGAGAAAATGACCACCTGATTGACGGACACGGGCCATTCAAGTAGATAGACGAACTGTGGAATACCTGCTCGATGCTGTTGCGATAAGTAAACTGATCCGCAAAAGATATATCATGTGATATTTGCAGCAAAAGATATCCAGATCCTTCGTGTTTCTCACAAAAGGTACTTCGCAACCATGCTATGTATTGTCTAATAAAAGTTGGATTAGAAAACTATTTAGAAAATTTAAGCCTCAATGGTATAGAGGGGATACTGAAATCATCTCACAGAATGACGGAACTCAAACACGAAAAGATATAAGCGCCTGGATGTAAAGTTTTGCTTAAATTATGTATGTAAGTTTTCGAGTAATTCTTGCGATTTAAGGTCAGTCAAATCATTAGAGAACACCGACGGCGGACAACTCTGAGTATTTTCGATGAACTCTCTATTCCTGGTATCAGAACAATGCCCGGTGAGTTGTCGTGATACCGGTTCGTTCTGTACGCAACAGTTTTGGGCTAAAAGTTACACGACCGTCATTCTCTACCTTTTTATTGTCCTGATTTGGAACCCAGTGATTTCGAGCTGTTCGGCCATATGAAGATAAAGTATCTCATTTGGCATTTTCAAGTGCTCCCGCTACTGCTGCTACTCGATACTGTGATTTTGCCTTAGCTTCAAGCGGCAGCAGTAGCAAAATCACAGTATCGAGTAGCAGCAGCAGCGGAAGCATTTCAGAATGCTAAATGAGATTTTGGTGAAACGTCGAGTAAGTTCATTTTTAGACGAACGGACTGAAACCCGGAATATATATATATATATATATATATATATATATATATATATATATATATATATATATATATATATAAAGTAACTTAGTAAAAAATGCAGTCAAAAACAGGCCATAGACACTCTTTGTGTAATTGTTAAGCTTTCGGATTTATTTAACCCTTCCTCAGAACATCTAAAAATTATTTACAATTGGTTTGCAAAAACACAACTATAAGGACGCTAGACTTACAAACGTGTAAGCTGACATAATTCCAGGATACTTAATTATGAAGTTTTATAAAGACTTACAGAAAGAACATAATAACATTTCCCGGTAATATTTTCACGGGATACAGAACAACGTGGCTCTTTATAGGTTAGTAGTTAGTTTAATAAGAGTAACGGTAAAACTTCGTTAAGCGGGCTTTTCAGAAAAAAGGGTTTTTTTGAAATAGGCTTAAAACGGTCTAATTTTGAAAAACTTACGAGAAAATATCGGGGGAGGCTGTTTTTGCTCTTTTTTTTGCATATAAACATTGATGCGGAAGCGCCCGAAAGTCTAGTATGCTATTGACAACCACTAATCGAAACTGCTCGGGAGAACTCAATTCGTTCATGCGCATGCGCCGAGATGGTCATGCTAGATTTACAGTTATAGTAAATTTCCAACAAAACTTTGCTGTGAAATTTTCTTTGCGGAAAACAACACAAAAAGAACAAATCACAAGATTTTTTAATGTGTTTTGTAATTGCTGATTATTTAAGTCAGGTTAGATTCAGTTAGTTTAGGTTAACAAAAACGGTTACCTCCCGATTTTTTCTCATAAGTTTTTCAATTTAAAGAATATTTAAAAAAAAAATCTTCCGTTTTCTGAAAAGCCCGCCAACAGAAATTTTACCAGAAAAAATGACACAGTTGTGATAGGATTAAAGTATAAATTTGGTAAAAGTTTTTGGAAAAGGCCTAAAATCCTTCAGAGAAAGGGAGGGATTTACGAGAAGAAAAGGGGGGGAGGCCATTTTTGCTAAAGTGAACTAACCGGAACTAACCTAAACTAAATAATCAGGAAGTAGAAAAATATATATTAAATAACGAAAAAAATGTCCTATAGTATAGTAAATCCCAAGATATAAGATCGTGCCTTTTTGCTTTTTCAGTGGGGCAATAAACGACCCTATTAAGGTTTTGTGCATAGTTGCCAGGTATTACGATAAACCTATTTTTATTTTACCTGCCTTGTATACCGCCCTCACTTGCACCTGCAATCATATTGGATCTATTTTTACCTATATATCTGCAATCATATTGGATCTAGTTTTACCTATATATTTACTACCTGGCAACCTAGTTTAGAGCCCTTTAAGTATTTGATAATATAGGCCTAAAGACCTCAGGTCCCCATTATGATTTGAAAGATTCTTTTTATTATTTTTAGTGTTCCGTACGGAACACTTATAAGATCACTTCGGTGTCTGTCTGTCTGTCTGTCTGTCTGTCTGTCTGTCTGTCTGTCTGTCTGTCTGTCTGTCACACCCGATTTTCTCCGAAACTATTTGACATAGAAAGGTGAAATTTGGTAGTAATATAGGAATTGATGGCCTCATCAGAGCCATGTAGTTTTGAGAATTAAATTTTGACTTAAGGGGTTAGTTTTGGGGGATGAAATCGGAAGTGAAAAAAAAAATTTTTTTACTAGGTCATCGAGTGTGGTGTCAAATGAAAGCTTGTGAAAACACGAGTAAAAAATATATATATAATATTATACTTGCGCGCAGTTTTCTTTGTATTATTTTTAAAAATTCGCGAAAAATCGCTGTCCCGGGGCTTATCTCGAAAAGTACTTATCAAAAAATTTCGAAAAAATTCTGGAATATTCTCCACGGGGTGTAGATTGAACGAAAATTATCACGAGTGCATTACCTTTAATAGTTTATATGGTATATAAAAAATTTTCAAGGTCATCAGATTTCAGTAAAGATTAGTTAAAAACAATCAACGTACGGAACACTAATTGTGCAAGTTCAACTTGCACTTGACCGGTTTTTATTTTTAGTCTTACAACTTACGGTTCTGTTTTAATTATGTGGCGTCCGTGGGAAAATTGCAATAGTGGCTATCACAAGAGAAAACATTTATCACTTGACGCTAAACAATTAGTGAAAAATGTTTACGACAGTTTGGTAAAAAGAAATTTGAATAAACAAAGTGCTTTGCAAGAAACCAGTGAACTAACAAAAACCTCAATTTCTACGATTGAGGGTATTGTAGGAAAACTATCACTCAGAAACAGGAAAAAACGGAAAGATTTTCAAATGCATCATGTAGACGATTGTGAAAAAGACGTCATCAGGAGAAAAATATATTCTATGTATGAAGAGCAGTTGGTGCCGACACTAGACAAAATAAAATTAAGACTGGTGCAGGACGGGACCAATATACATTGTGGCCGATCAACCCTTCATAGAATTCTCTTAAGAATGGGATTCACGTTCCGAAAACTCAACAAAAGGCAAGTAGTGATGGAGTCACAAAGATTACGAATCTTGCGTCATACTTATTTACAAGAAATTAAAAAGTATCGATCAGAGAATTGGCCAGTAATTTACCTTGACGAAACATGGTTCGATACCCATGACACTGTGCAAAAAGGGTGGGTTGACAGCAGTAAAAAATGTCAGACTAACTCACTTTCAAATAGGTAAACGAATAACCATTTTGCATGCTGGGTCTGAAAAGGGCTGGGTTTCAAATTGTCTACTATTATCTGCAAAAAACATAAAAGATTCTAGTTTGGACTATCACGAAGACACGACCGCACAACTTTTTGAAAATTGGTTTCAAAATTCCCTTTTGCCAACTGTTCCCGAACAGAGTGTCATAGTTATGGACAATGCAAGTTATCATAGTCGCCTACTCAATAAGGTTCCTAATGCAGCCAACACCAAATCGGAAATACAGGAATATATGTTAGAAAATGACATTTGTTTTGACTTTAGTTATAAAAAAAAGTGATCTTTTGAAAGTTTTGAAAGACTATAAATTGAAAAAGAAATATGTTTGTGATAGTATGGCTGAGAAAATGGGACACACTGTTTTGCGGCTTCCTCCGTATTATTGTGTGTTTAATCCAATTGAACATATTTGGCATCAAGTTAATCAAAAATAAGGGCACAAAATGTTTCTCCTACTTTAGCGTGTCAGTAGTTGAATTAGTAAAAAAAAGTTATAAATGATATACCTTGTGAAAACTGGAAGAATTCCATTCAGCACGTTGTTAAAGTTGAAGATTCATATATCTATATAAATAATATAAAACCACTTATAATTACCTAGACTTATGACATTGATAGTGAAACCGAATTAGGCTTAAGTTAAAATATATTTTTATTTATACAATATGTCCCCTCTTGTAAACCTCATCCATTCAAACTTTATATTTGTACTTTTTATCCATTTGTTTTTACATGCATCTATAAATAAACATCTCCGAAAACACTTACAATTTTATTTATTTGCATTAATGAATAAAATTCTTAAGTCAATCTCTGCAACCTATCATAAACAAAAGGTCAAAATTTTTATATTGCCCACTTAAAACGGCAAAATTAGGATCTTATATTTTGGGACAGGTTATACGTGATATATTAGTGACTGGAGATCAAGTTAGTTGAGATTAGTTCGGGTTAACAAAAATGGCCTCCTCCCGATATTTTCTCGTAAATCTTTCAAAATTAGGCCATTTTAGGCCTATTCCAAAAAAGAAACCTCCTTTTTCTGAAAAACCAGCGTACCCCACTTTTACCAAAAATTTAATAATTTTTTGAAAAAATTAGGCTGACCTCTACATTTCCCCCATTAGTGTGAACGGAGCCAATTCTTCTGAAAACATCTGACAGTTTCGATCAGTGGTTATAAACAGTTATCAGTAATATAGTTTAATTTTTATTTACCAAACAAAAAAAAGCAAAAACGGCTTCCCCCGATATTTTCTCTCTCTTTTAAAATTAGACCATTTTAAGCCTATTACAAAAAAAACCCTTTTTCTGAAAAGCCCGCGTAATGAAGTTTTACCAGAGTAGCTAGTGATAGTCGTATTGAACAGTTGGTAGACATTAAATAAATTTGACCTTGACATAAAATTACAGTAAATTATATACAGTGTGGTACGTTAAAATGTAACACTTTTACATAATACGTATTAAAGAAGTTAGGAAAGTACAATTATTAGAAAATATTAACAGCGAGGCTGGAATACAGTTGTCAGTGAAATACAATAGAGTTCGGTATAAACAATTTTTTATACCTTAATAGTATTATGTGATGTCTTAACTTTATAATAGATCCTTGAATAGTCTGAGAATGTAAGAATAAACGATGCTGAGGTCTGCCACATCGGTACTTCTGTTCATCGTATGGTCGCAGGCAATAATAGCAACTATCTCCAAAAATTCCCTTTTGTAGTAGCTTTTTTTTTTGTAAACTATTTCCACATTGTCATAGTCTAGACGATGATCATTGTCAATTGAATGTTCTGCAAGGGAACAAGATTTAATACCCCTTCGGCAATCACACCATACGGGATGTTTGTCCAATGTGCGAGGATGTACAGTCTTTACACGAAATTTTGTAGACAGCATTAGAAGTTTGTTCCTTAGTAATGGGTGTTTTTCCTTTGGAATACAGTTATTTTAATTAATGCAGAGTGGTTCTGGAGAAACGAATGTTATCATGTTTGCGTTTTTAAAAACCAATTGCAAATAATTCTTAGATGTTCGGAAGAAGAGTTAAATAAATCCGAGATTTACCACTAACGTTGACAAGCATCTAACAGTCAATTAAATAAGTATTCAAACTTCAAGAATAGCCTAATTGTAGATCATTATTCGATAAGACATTGGATCTTAAAATCAATAATATTTTTTTTATTCTTTTTAATTTTTCGCTGGTTTCTTATTACCTTAATTAGAGAAAAAGCTGTGGTAGCAAGATCTATAGAAGTTAAAATAAACTCCATCATAATGATATTCTTGCAACGACCGTTAACATCCTCAATAAATCTGAAAATAAAAATGTTAAAAAACTATGCAAAAGGAATCATTACTCATCATAGCAGTAGTAGTAATATTGAATTGGTCAAAATCGAAGGTTTATATCATCTTGTGGAGTGACAGAAAACGACTAGAAAAAAATTATATTTAATTTTTACAAGTAAAATAGTCCAAATTTGGATAACTACTTCTTTTTTTATAGTCCACCTCCCAACGACTATAGAGATTTCTACTCATTTTTTTACTATCTCTCTAATGAGATATGTTGATGAGGATGTCATGTCAGGTGCCGAAGCATATATATTTGAATTTCAAGGCACATTTAAGATAACCTGGTAGTACTTCCATGAGAGTTATTGCATATCTGTATTAACTACTACCTAATAATACACATGGGTCATTCCATGCCGAATCGACCACTTTTGACCCCGACCCCTTTCGATTTAGCTGAAAGTTTTTTATCTTTTTCTAATCTATGAAATGCGGTTCTCAGAATTTTTTTGAAAAATTCATAACTTTTTTTGAGGTGGGTAAAAAAGTTTGAAAATTGAGAATTCTGAGAATTGTGTATTTTTTGTAGATACCAAATTCTAAATTATTATTATATTTAAAATTAAAATATCTAGAAACGGCAGTTGTCCTCTGTTCTCGATTTCGTAAGCGAATTTAATGGAATCATATCGGTTATTTCACTTATGGAAATTGAGAACAAAGGATAACTGCCATTTCTAGATATTTTAATTATTAAAAATAAAAATGGGTTAGAATTTGATATCTGTAGAAAAGACACAGTAACAGATAGATATATTCCTAATGAATCATTTCATTGCAAACAACACAAATTAGCAGCATTAAATTTTTTAGTTCATCGTTTGGTCACTTTTCCTCTGAATAGAGTAAACTTCAATAATGAAAGGAATCGTATTAGAAATATAACTAGAGTTAATAGTTATGACGATGACTTAGTAAACAAGTTAAGAAATAGACATAAGTTCAGGCTAAATATTCAGAATTCCATCTTTTTTACACGCGAAGAAAATAAGACCAAGTATGTTTCCATACCTTATAATTTGAAATATGTATAGCAGTGGACTCAATAAGATATTTAATAAGGTAGGCCTCACCTTAGTCTATAAGTCATTAGACAATCTAAGGAATACCTTAGGAGATCCAAAAGATAATATCCCTAATTGTGAGAAAAGGGGAATTTATTAAATTAGTTGCAACGATTGCGACAAAAAGAATGTTGGACAAACAAAAAGGTCAATTAAAATACGATTTAAAGAACATTTAGCAGATTTAAAATACAGTAGAACGGAAAAGATTAGCATTGTCGAACATGCCCTTGAAGCTGATCATACTGTAATATTAGATAATATAGGATTAATTAAAAATGTATCTGATAGGAGATTGTTGAACGCATACGAAAGTATGGAAGTTATAAAATGTAGAAATAGTTTAAAGACAGAGGACCTCTTCCTTATAGTGTCCTCTACTGGTTACTTGACCGCAACTGATGGCCTCGCCTATGTCGTTAGTTCCGCCTGAGTAATTCAGGTGCTAGGCTAAGTATGAATAGGGTAGATTTGTAGTTAGTTTTAGACAATCATCGCTCCTGATGAAGCTAACATGGTTATCGAAACACTCGTCGAGTGCAAAATAAAGTATTTGATGTAGTGGTGATATATACTGAGTACTAAGAACAGTAATACAGTTTCGTTGTTATGCTTGTCTCGTTTCATAGATATCATCAGATATTTTAACTTTATTTAATTTATACATATTGAAATATTTACACGGATATATCCTGTATAACAGGGGTGTTCAGACTTGAACTGCTGGCGATCTACCTCAATATTGTTAGACTACGATCGATCGACTCTGAGCTCTGAGAGGCTGCAAGTAAGTATGATGCAGGATTGTCGTCTAGGTAGGGTGTATCGTATATGCATTTTTTTAGTCAAGGTAAGTGTAGGTCCGATCTAAAATGTCAATGACAAAACTCATAATTATACAAAATTGCGAGTTTATTGGTTCTTACAAAACAAACGAGTTCTAGTGTCTAAACTTAACTAAAGAGTGACTTTGGATGTTGAAGCGTGGCACTGCATGTCCTCAGCATACTTTTCATAAGATGGTACGTAATTACCGAGTGCTAATCGCAAGCATGATGACATATGTTCGTCAGTTAGTCGATTGCGATATTTTAACTTAATTATCTTCATTTCAGAAAATGCAGACTCGCACAAGTAAGTTGACCCAAACATTGTCGTCAGTTGAAGGGCGATTTGCCTTACATTCGGATATTTATCTTTAGATATAAAACACCAGAATTTTGTATCAGATGCTGTGGCTTTGAGATGTATATTTGAAATAATCTGCACTAACTTATTTTCAACAGAACATGAGTCCTTGTTAAACTGACTTGCTATTTCAGTAGCTAATTCCTCAATGTTTTTACACGAAAAAGGTTAACTCATAAATGAAGCGATATTTTGCCAATTTACTGAAATCATAAAAACGTATTTCGAATTGGCCCAAAATATTTGATAATTCTGCCTCATAAATATCATAATTCAACTGAGGAATCCTTGCTTTCAAAGACGGAAAATTTTTCAGATCCTTTCTTTTCAGTTGATCTATCATAAGTTGCAATTTACTTTTGAATGCGTTTATTGCGCTAATCATCTCAATAATAGTTTTTCCTTTACCTTGAAGCTCCAAATTAATGGTGTTTAAATGCATTGTGGTGTCTGTCAAAAATGCCAAATCAGTCAGCCATTTTCCATTTTTCAGCATCTGAGTGTCATCACCTCTTTCGTCCAGAAAAGCTGTTATTTCGGGCAATCATTCTTGAAACCTTTCTAGGAATTTTCCGCGACTCAACCACCTGACGTCCGTGTGAAGAACTAAATCAGTGTGTTCAGCTGACTCACTATCTGCAATTTAAAGAGCCGTCGTTGCAAGCTACGTGCACGGATAGAATTCACAATTTTTATTGCAATGCCCATAATCTCCATAAATGTTTAGAACTTTTGAACACAAAACTTGTTGATGTATAATGCAATGGAAGGAGAAAAATGAAGGGAAATCATCATTAGCTCGACACAATGCCACAAAACCGTTTTTGTTTCCAGTCATTGTTGGTGCTCCATCGGTTGTAATGCACACTAGTTTATATATTGGTAGCTTGTAGTTTGTTACAAAATTGAAGAAAACGTCATATATATCTTTGCCCCGGGTCTTTCCTTTCAGAGGAATCATTGTCAAAAACTCTTCCTTAGCCGACATGTCACTGAATACCATTCGAATAAAATTACACAGCTGGGCAGCATCTGTCATATCGGTGGATTCGTCGAACTGTAAAGAAAAGTTTGTACATTCCATGATATCATGTTTTAGTTTATCTGCCATGTCCTGACTCATGACTTCAACACGCCTTGTGACAGTCGGACGAGATAACTGAAGTTCTCTAATAGCAGACATAATCTCGGTTTTATTTTTAAAATCTCCAAATAAAGTCTCACCTGTTTCAATAAATGCTTCCTTCACAACCAATCCATCATCAAATGGTTTCTTGTGTTTCGCCAATATATGAGATATTTTAAATGACGCGATCGTTGCAGCTTTTGATTGTTTGGCTGGTCTTGTGAACATGGTTTGTTCTTTTTTCAAACACGTTATCAAATCACGTACTTTTTGTTTTCTTAATTCACTCTGTGACGGAAAATCCTTTTCATAGTTTTTATGAACCGTTTTATGATGCCTTTCTAAGTTCCCACGCTTAGGTATTGCAACTGACGCACGGCAAATGAGACAAATGCACTTATCCTTTACCACACAAAAGAAAAATTCTTCCTTCCAATCGTTATTAAAATGATAAGTGTTACTTTTCTTCGCCGCACTCATTTTGGACTATTTATTAATAAACTTTGTATCGATGTATCGCCTTCAAGTTACAACTCAGACTGACTCCTATTCCTGCAGGCGCAACATTTATATCGGCGAGAATGAAGTCTCGAATGTTCCCGTCAAACACGCCGTCCGAAGTTTCTAGAAAAATCGGCGGTAATCAAAAACGCGGCTTTTCTTTGACAAGTATCGCGCGTTCCTTTGATAAAGCCGCCTTTTGCCGCTAGCAGGGGGTTATTACGATAAAAGAAAGTGATGAGGGGGTTATTCTGGCCTAATTGTGGAACGAATAAATTTTAGTAGTTTATTCATTACATTTTGTTTTAGTTACCTAAAACAAAATCTGTAAATAGTTCTATATCGGAATTTTTTTCTCGAGATCGACTCAAAAAGCACTCGCGATCGACTTGTCAATCGCGATCGACCGTTTGAGCACCCCTGCTGTATAATATTTGAAACTTTAAGTAATGGGGCACCAATATCCTCAGCGTTTGCACTTACAATTTACTACAATATTTAAAGTACATGTCTAATGGGGAAATGCTATTTTGCTATATTAATTTTTTTAGGAGAGCTATACGTGTCGCTCGATTGAAGGAATATGGTTTTTCTTACGCAATAATGTCTTGATGCTCTAATATAAATCCTTTCAATTTAACAATCATTTCTTCCATCTGTTCTTCTTTAAGATTCTCTGGAATGTAATTTCTTATACGCCCTTGCAATATTACCAAATGTGCTTGTGATCCAACTAATAATAAAGTTAATAATAAATTAGTTACAACATTATATGTAAATCCTGCGTATGAAAATAAGATTTCCATAGTGTCCGCCCAAAACAGATGATCAAGCTTGTTTGGGAAATAAAACCGATATGCATAAGGTGATTCTAGAGTAAGATTGTTAGCTTGGTTATATTGTTTTACCTTTCGTTCACCTATTATACCTAAAATTAAAAAAATTAGTAGTATTATTTAATGCCGCCTGAGACCTTCTGCATCGCAAGCAAGTTACGGACCTACGGGCCTCTACACTATGTTGACGACTAAAATTTTTTAAGCAAAAACATAAATTTTTCTTCAACAGTTTTTTTTCACCTCATGTAGTACTTCGGTAGAAGTTTTCATAAGTTTATAGCCGGTTTGTTTGGAGTTGATAGCACACAACAATGGTTATAAACATTAAAATGTCATAAACCATAAGCGTCCGAAATTTCTCTACCAATTATTTGCATTTTTAGTTTTAATCACCTTTAGTTTCTATCTCTATACAACAGTGCGACCTTTTTCTAAAAAAATATTTTATTACATGCCTTCTAAACTTTATAATAAGCTGTATAAATCAACGCATTTCAAAGTTTATTCTAATAAGTAAATGATGAAACTAAAAGTTTTATTTGTATGATAAAGGCCATAACGAGTACAATTAACAATTCTTAAAAACTCGAAATCTACAGTGTTATAAAGCCTAATGATAATAGGTACAATAAAATTATTTGGGATTTTAACAGTTATTGAAATATAATTAACAAAAATACTTATCGGTAGGTAGGTGTCTAAGTACCTAAGTATGCAATAAAAATATTCTGTGTAAGTATAAAAATAAATAAAAAAACTATAATATGCTTAGTTCAAATCAGAACAACTTTAAGTTTTGTCCCGGACAAACTTCCCAGAGTCTATAAATCTGCATTTTAACTGCAAGAAAAAACAATGATATTTAACGTCCACGATACCCTAGTGCATGGGTCGGCAACCTATGGCACGCGTGCCATCTCTGGCACGCTAAGCAATTTTGAATGGCACGCGTACCTATTCAAAGTTTACACATTAATTCTGTAATCTGTGACATGTTTCAAAATTAAGTAAATAATCGAAGACAGTATTACTTTAACGATACAAACAAAAACGATATATTATATAGGTCACTAGGTATTATTACCAAAAACTACAAAATATATATTTTGTAATTTTATATTTTACTGAATGCATTGGTTTGGCTTTAATTTCGGCAAGTATTAAAGACGGCAAGCCTCAAAATATAAGCCTAGGCAAAAATACAAATAAACGTCCTTAATTCAGATCAAAAGAGCCGCTATAAGGCGGTTTTTGTTTGACTTGACTTCATTCGTTCTGACGCGCGCCGCAACTCTTTTTATATTGCCGAACTTTAGTTTTTGTTAGATTTAACTTCTAGGCGGCCCTTTGATTGCAATGGGCGCGTTGTATATAATAATTTTTGTTCTAAGAAATTTAATAAACGTAATTATTGAAATTTTCTGGCAACATTATTTTTCTACATATAGCAAGCGGCTACACGTTTGGATCATTTAGTATAGAAGTAACATTCGCTCCAGTCAATAGACGTCGAAAAGTTTAAAAATTAAAATTAGGTTGCGTTATGGCCGCGAAGAAACAGAAGGTAGACGTTCGATCATTTCAAACTTCATGGACAACAGATTACGGTTTTGTACAGCAAAACTATCGGGCCATTTGTGTCCTATGTCGGTAAAGCGTAGTTTTCCGGACATCTAGTGTTCAACGACATTTCCAGATAAAACATGATTCGTCATTTAAAGATGACACTGAAAAAAGGGAGGCAATACAAAGAGTAAGTAAACAATACGAGAAACAGTCAACATTCTTTAGCAAAGTTTTCTAAGGAAAAAATCAGGTAACTGAATGCAGTTTCAAAATTGAACAATCGTTGGCACAAAAGGGTAGGCCGTTTACTGACGAAGAATTTATGAAGCAAACGTTTTTGAGTACTGGCGAGATTTTATTCGACGATTTGCCCAATAAGGATACAATATTGGCCAGGATTAGGGATATACCGGCATCAGCGCGTACCATCGAGAGACGAATTACCGAAATGACACAAAATGTCCAAAAACAGCAGAGAGCCCTATCAAACGGAGTTTTGTATTTAGTGTAGCATTGGATGAAAGTGTCGATATTAACGACATTGCCCGTCTGGCAATCGTTGCGCGATACTTCGATGATGGCAGTATGTATGAAGAGCTAATTTGTTTGCTCCCATTGCAGGGAGGATAGGATATATTTTCAGAAAGCGGAACATTGATGGCGCTCCTACTATGACTGGGAGACATAAAGGATTTGTTTCCTTTCTTATTGAACACATGGGTCGATCAATTTTGAATTTTCATTGCATAATTCACCAAGAGAGTTTGTGCGCTAAAATCTCCGCTGGAAGTTTAAAATCCGTGATGGATAGGGTGGTTAAAATTGTTAACTACATTGTCGGTCGTTCTTCACTGATCCATAGACAATTTAAGGCGTTTCTGCAGGAATTAGAAAGTGCATATTCAGATATACCATTGCACAATAATGTGCGCTGGCTCAGCCGTGGTAAAGTGCTCTTTTGATTTGTGCAATATCTGGGCAAAATTAAATCGTTCTTGTTGGAAAAAATCAAGTGGATGCTTATCCGGAACTAGAAGATAAGAACTGATCTGTATGTTAATGTTTCTTACTGATATTACAAACCGTCTTAGTGAACTCAACTTAAAGTTACAAGGTTCAGGCAAAACAGTTCTGGATTTATACGAATCCTGGAAATCATTCAAATTAAAAATAGATTTATTTATCAGCGATATTACTACAAACACATATAAATATTTTCCAAATTTAAAAACTTATATATCCAGTGTCGACGATGGTGCACTAATAGACGAAATTCTTAAATATATGACTAATTTAAAAGAGGAGTTTATCGAAAGGGATCAGGATTTTGATAAACATGATCCTATGTTCGCTTTTTTAATCAAACCAGATTTAATGAAATTTTTCCAGCAGTTGCGTTTTTGACATATGTCTTTTCTTATAGATGGACATTAATGATTTTGATCTTCAATACAAAAACTCTCTAAAGAACTTCAAGCAAGGATTCACACTAGGTCCTAGGACTAGTATAAATAAAATTATTTGTTAAATGTTAAAATTTTTTTGTAATTAAAACCTTCTAAAAGCAATATTTTAAGTTAATTTAAGTTAATTTTTGTTAATTTTAGTTGTAGTAAGTACCTATGTCGGCACGCAAAATGTTGTATGGATGAAAACTGGTACCTCTTAGTTAAAAGGTTGCCGACTCCTGCCCTAGTGCATCAACAGGCAACAAGCCAAGTTCGTGAAATTGTGAAAACCTGTGCAAACATAACGGGAGTTGGATCAGCAACTATTTATAGATTTCTAAAAGAAAGAAAACGAGGTCCTTGCAACGAAGTTCAGAATCACAAAGAAAAAAAGCCGTTAGAGGTCGACGAAGACTTTAAAAACGCAATAAGAAGAAAAGTACACCATTTTTGAATTAAGAAAGATATACCTACACTACATGAAGTTTTGCAAGAAATCAGAGAAGACCAGGTAGATTTAAAAAAAATGGAAAATATGGAAAATCCTTCATAACCTGAATTTTCGTAGGGAAAAACACAATAGAAAATCTGTTCGATAAAACAGAAATAACTTGTTGGAGAAGAAAATATCTACGAGCAATCAGAAAATTTCGAGCCGAAGAAAGAGATATTTTTTATTTAGATGAGACTTGAATTAATGAGCGACACACAGTGAAAAAATTTTGAATTGACAAAAACAATAAGAGGGCCAAACAAGCTTTTATGGAAGGTTGGTTAATTGGATTAGAACCCCCTTCAAGAAAAAGTCGTAGACTAGTATAACACATATTGTTAGTGAAAACGGATTTCTCGATGGTGGCTTGTTGGAATTCGAATCAAAGTCAACTAAAGATTACCATGAGAAGATGATGGCCCATGTTTTTGAGGACTACTTCCAATAAATGATTGAATGTATACTAGCAGAATCAGTTATAGTATTAGACAATGCCTCATACCATTCTCGATTATTAGAAGGACAACAACAAATTCATGGAAGAAAGCGGATATTCTTCAATGGATAAGAGACAAAAATCACAAACATAAAGATGATTATGTTAAAAGCGGAACTTATCAAAATAGCGTATTTGATTTTAATTAAAGTACTTCTATATCGTGAATTGTGAATTTGTATATATTATCTGTAGATTAAAAAATTGTTGGTAATAAATCTTATATTCCTATAACTTTTTTTTAAGATAATTTTATTTATTAAACACTAAAAGTAGGTTACGCTCGGAAGGCTATGCTACCGATGAATTCTCATTTACATTTTATAACTCTATTGTATAACAGAGGTTTTCTGCCTAAAATAGGGTAAACCCTTAAAAATAATTCAAAACAGGTAGCAAAATCCAGTAAAATGCATAAGAAATGTCTTTTTTTTTGGGCGCACCCCAACATGTATTTGCATCTAAAATGAGGTAATTATGCTATCAACTCCAAACAAATACACTTTAGAGATATAAATTATTCTATATTAGTGAACTCTATATGTGTTCTTCTTTCTTTAGTATTGTCAAGCAATATTTCATATATGTAATCATGTGAGCATATGTAGGAAAAGAATAGAATATCTTCTCTACTTCTGAAGTTGTTAGTAAGGCTACCGAAAATCAGCTTGAGCTATGAAAGTTTTCAGGACGTTATATTGAAGAAAGTTTGTCCATTTTATTTGGCCATGAAGTTCAAATTAGTAAATCAATATATTGTTTTAGTTAAATTTGCCAAGTGCAATTCCCGGCTGGTAAAAAAACGTTGTATCCATATACCGTTTCATTTATTATTAATAACACAGGGGAACAGCTGTTTTGGTGTCGAGGTTTTTTGAGCCGATTCTATATCAATTTGATGTCCTGAATTCAAATAACGTATTCATTTGTACCTAGGAGCTCAAATTTTTAAGATATACAATTTTAGAGAAATATAAGTTACATTATTGTAACTCAAATCCGTAAGTGTAGTAAACAAAAGTAGATACGAAATTTTTATTTTAGTTATACAAAATACAATATTATGTCGTACTTACAAACAAAAAAAAACATTGAAGAAATGAAATAGTCACTCAACACTTGGAAAGCTTCTTTTCCGCGACATTCTTGAATGTTTTTTTAAACAGTCCCTTTTTAAACTCCAGCAGTAATCTGCCATCATGTGCATGTCCCATCTTCCTTGGTAGCGGTTCCCATAACTTTAATATCTTGGTGAAATCTTTCACCTTGTTCCTCACTCATGTCTCCTAAATTTTCTGGAAAACGGTCTAAGTGGCTGTGTAAATAGTGTATTTTAATACTCATATTGCACCCTAAGGATTTGAAACTATTAAGCATCTTGTTAACCATTTCAACATAGTTTTGAGCTTTATGTTTCCCTAGAAAATTTTCTACAACTGCAACAAATGATGTCCAAGCTTCTCGTTCAACTTGATTCATTGAATTTATGAAGGCAGGATCCTTAATTAATTGTCTTATTTGTGGGCCGTCAAATATCCCTGCTTTGAACTCTATTGTGCTGTGCTCAACTGATGCATTTTTACCCCTATATATGCAAAACAAGACCCATTTTTATCAAGAGCCTTTACAAATTGCTTCATTAAGCCCAACTTTATATGTAACGGAGGAAGTATGATTTTTTCTCTTTCAACCAAAGCGTCGTTAATAACATTCTTTTCCCCTACGTCCATGTTTTCTCTCTGAGGCCAATCTTTTCTAACCCAGTGGTGTGTTTTGTCCCTACTATCCCAGAGGCACAAGAAACACGGATATTTCGTGTAACCACTTTGCTGCCCAAGAAGAAAGTTTACCATTTTTAAGTCTACACAAATCATCCATTGATGTTCGTAATACTTTATCTTCTGCAAGACCAAAGCTATGGTATTATATTCTTCTTTCAGTTTCGTTGAGTGAGCTAATGGTATTGAACCATATTTATTCCCATTATGTAGAAGGACACATTTTAAACTTCGCTTTGAACTGTCAATAAATAGGCGCCAATCATCTGGAATATATTCAGAAAGTCCCATTTCTTTCATGAGTCCCCTAATTTCGTGACAAAATACAAGATTGTCTTCTTGAGAAAAGAATGGTAGCAGATCTTTTTCTCTTGTATGGTAAAAGGTAATTTTGGTTCCTTGTGCCAGTAAATTTTTGTCGTTCAACCTAGAAGCCAGTACTTCAGAAGCTTTTTTCGATAAATTGAGATCCCTGGTGAGATCATTTAATTCATTTTGATTGAAGCGTTGAGGAACTGATGACGTCCCCTCATAGTCACTGTTAGTTTCATTAGCATCAGAAGAGCGATCAGAGGGAAAATATTCGTCATCAGAGATATGTGGTAGCTGATGAAATGTTGGAATCGGTATTTCATCTGAGTGCGGGATAGGGCGTATTGCCGAGTCTAAATTGGGATAAGTCCACTTACTGCGGTTATTTCGATTGATTCCATTAGTATTTACTAAAGAGAAATAACAATCATTGAAGTGGTTTTTTGGTTCTCTCCAAACCATTGGTACGCCGAATTTTAGACATTTTCTTTTCCCGGTAGTCCACTGCCGTAAATGCTCTGTACAAGTTTTACATACGAGATGCGGGGCCCACGTTTTGTCCTGATCACCAAGCTTAACTCCAAAGTATCCAAATACGCTCGCTTTACAAAGTGAGTAATAGTTTGTCTGTTTTGTTGAAACATGTATTCTCCGCATATATAGCAAAACACATCAGGTTGATTTACACAACTTCTTCTTGAACTGGAACCTGAACTCATTTTAATTCTGTTCAATAACACAAAAACACTCTTTTCTTAACATAAAATAACACGCCGAATTCGATCTACTCTCATTAGTAAGAACTCACAAACTGACGAGACTTACCCGAGTTAGGTGATTAAAAGGGTCAGTTCAGGTACCTGATAGGCAATGGTTCCACTATTTATAGATTTACCTGGAATTTACTCAATTACAGACTGACAATAAAACCATTGTACCTACATTAATGAATATATAATAATTTTAGAACTCTCATAAATGAATATACTGAATAAAAACCACATTGGTAGATAAGTTGATGTATCTAAAAAAGTAGAGCTGATAGAGAAAAACGGATTGCATGCATAGATTTAGCGTCCCAAATATAGTTAAAATCAGCTCTAAAATCCCAGGCACCAAAACAAAAATATTGTTTTGTTGCCCTGTGTAATCAAACATCAGTTTCATATATCAGCAACAAATTGTTTTCTCTCTGGAAGCCATAACCTTTCTCCCAAAACAGTTATTGTATTTAAAAACTTGCAAGAAGCAAGGCAACATCTTCAAGAGGAAATTCGAGACGTACAGGGTGATCATTTTTAGACGCCCGGCCTCCATTTATGGGAAATTGTTGAAGATATTTTTTTTTAATGTAGAATGGTATAGCGGATGTCAAAGAGTATACTGAGGTATTTCACATTTGGTAGTGAGAACGGCGCACAATGGGAGGAAGAGCCGTTTGGCGCGGACACAGCTTCTAATACACTTATTAACGCCGCAACCTTCACGGGAATATTATTGCAATAACATATGAAGATACTAGATAATATAAAAAACATTTTTAAAAGTTTTATAAACGCAGTAGCTTATTGTTGTATAAAAAAACCTGAAAAATACGAAGTCTGTGATTCTTAAAGATTGCTTATGTATTTAGTTTTACATTTAGTATCATTATATACATATAACGGGTAAAAATGGTCTATTATTAAACAAATAATGTGTAATATTACTACGCGGTAGATATTGTTAACATAAATAAAAATTTATTAAAGTTTACTAAAATAATAATTTCGAGATAAGAAAAAGTCTATAAACTAATAATAATATTATGGTGTAACAAAATAAAACGGTAATATATTAAATTAAGTTTATTGTTGCATTAAACAATACTTAATTATACAAGAGTAACACTAACTATTTTTTTCCGTATTAGTCATTTCATACCGATATTACCGCTTCGGGAATTTCTAAAAGCTTCGGTATTGAAGAGTTCATTTTTTTGGTAACACAGATCTCATTGAAGATATAATGGGATCCGAAGATGTTAAAAATATATTTAACAGATCTTGGTTGTTATCCTGCCTCGATGTTTTGCGACATTTTTTTTCGCGATATCTACGAAAGTCCTTATTCCGGGCTTCCTGGCTTCTTCACTCAACATCCCAATAGGGAGTATAGCGACAGCAATTACATCGGATCCGTGAATAAGAACTTTATGAACTGCTGTTGGCATTGGATACCAACTGTACATACTACTATATAAACGTGCCGTTTCTAAGGCATATGCCCTAAATGCATTTGCATTAACAGCAAAACTGCATGACAATACTTTTAAAATTGTAGCGCATCTAAATATAAGGGCCTCACTGATACCGGTAATCTCAGCTGAGAGAGCTGTATTTTCGAAAAATCTACGAGCAGTGTTTCCATCGTGAGTTGTACCCTTACCCTGAAGTACAACACCTACCAATAAACCCATTTTTGAGCGAAAATCTGCTTGTAAAATAGATTCTCGTGCTTAATTTGAGCTTTTAATTTTTTTGTTTTGCACCATACTTTCAAATCTAACCTTGATGCAACGTGAAGGAACCATTCAAAAAATCTTATATACGCATGTAATGTAGATAGCCCATAATCGCTAACGTTCATGTCAACATCTCTTTGTAATACTTTGTCAATATTATTAACGTCTTTTGGAGTAACACCGCACATATTACAACTTTGAGATGATGCGGTGTGCGTGATTGCGTGGCAAGTTTTGCCATCTATCATCGTCATACATAGCTTGTGCTGTATGCTAACAATTTCTGTAAACCCGGTCACTACAGTTGGTAGGAGAGCTTCAATTTGCTGATACATAAATATTTTTTTTTGAAGTATTACTTCAGTTGTCTCTTTCACGAACTGTAGCTTTACGGGTCTACAGAATCTTGTTGAAGAAAGGCGAGAGTTTTGCCATACAATCTTTTTGCCATTATCGGATTCAACAAAAAGTTGCAAAGGCACCAAGCAAGTCATAAACAAATTTCGATCTATCAAAAGTTCCTCATTATTAGCAGATTTTTGTTTATAAATAGAATGACCGCTGCTGCCATCACATCCCCATTTACTGATAAGAATCAATTTACTCCAAAGATTTGGATGGAGACTCAACAAAACATATTTCTGCATTTCTATGATTCGATTAACGGTATGGTCCAACAACGCTTGTAATCTAATTTCAGATTTTGTATCGGTAATAGAAATAAAATCGGTAGGTGGATAACACTCTCGTTTGGCCTCTCTTACTCTATCATACGATGGATATAAATCCGCTCCCCTCGATTTAGCTTGCATTCTTGTCAAATGATAAGATGCTTTGGACATGTCAGTGTCCAACATGAAAGCAAGTGCTTCCCGAGGAGTATACGGAGTAATATTAATAATTTTTTTTCGTATTCGAAGTAGCATTTACATTTTTGTTAAGTATAGGTGTAGAGCTGTTTGTCCTAATGATGGCCTGTTTGACAATGTTCGCTTCAGCAGTTTTACCTTCTGAACGAAGCTGCATTTGTACTGCGTACGCTAATTCTTCTGCTGAATGTTTATCTTTGAGTTGCTGAACTCTTCTCTGTTTACAACGGTCGCGCACAATGACGAGAAATTTTTCTGGGTTTTTTTTTCTGCGAGAAAATATTTATTATATAAGAAAAATGTTTTATATCAACCATACGTTACAGTATGACAATACGCGACATTATAAAATAAATGTATTGCTTTGCATAATACCTGGAGAAGTAGATGGTGCTAGTAATGTAATAATTTGTGTAAGCCAGACATCATATTTCTTAAAAAATCTTTCTTTCTTCCTGCTACATTCGTCCCACCTCTTCTTTATAGTTCTACAATGGCTGTGAATTTTCTCTTTCACTAATTTCCACTTATCATCAGATATATTTTTGCCCAGAGCAGTCCTAATACGACTATCGACGTGCTCGTATCGTATAGGCCACGTTTCGGAACATTTTTCCATTAAAAACTCGAAGAGTTCACGCCGAGATATCTTGAATAACATCTTGATGCGTCTGTTATATTACATATATCAACTGATGTGACTGTACGGATTTGCAGTAACAAATGAGACTCAAGTTCAAGCCGCGCCATTTGCTATACATACGGCAATTATCTCGATCGTCTTATTTATTACTGCAAATCCGCGCAAACATTAGTCGATATATCAAACGCATTATTCGGATGAGATCTTTTGACCGAAAGATGATTTTTCATGAAAAAAATTGCTTTCCGATTATTTAAAAAATTATTGTTTAAACAATTGAAAAATCAAATATTCTCATAAAACATCTGTTGGTCAAAATATTTCATCCCAATGTTACCTTTCTGCTATGTCTATTGGTATGATACACATACAAAAATAAATACATAAACTATATTCAAGAATCTTCGACTTTGTATATATTTTTTTAGGTTTTTTTTATATAATAATACGCTATTGCACGTTTACAAACCTTTTAAAAATTATTTTTATATTATTTAATATCTTCATTTATTATTGAAATCACATTTCCGTGAAGATTGCAGGATAAATATGTATATTTGTAGCTTTGTCTGCTAGTCGAGCGGACGCAGTATTATCGTGGTACCAATTTTATTTGTCGTTTTCCAAATAAAGCGCAGGCAGACGCAGTTTTTTTTTAAATGGAAATTTAAGCTTATAGTTTGGGCTTTCGATTAATGCTTCATTTTTAGTGTTCACTTGCGTTCGCTCTTTTGTGTGTCACAAAACATCTTATTGAATACCATTTTAAACGTAAGATGATATTTGATGATTATGTTTATATTATTTCATTAAACGATTAATACAAGCATTCACATAAAGCCTACAAGGATGAATTTATATGGAATACAAGTCATTCGCGTTACCTTCAAAGCATTATTAACGTTGGGAACCGTACAATCAGAGTATAGCGCAATAGGTATTCTCACTGCTTACGAAACAGTTATGTTTACTTACGATTTACAGATACATGGGCCAGGTATGGAAGCAAAATACTTTTTTTTCGTAATATTTAGATATTCCTGACTGTAAAAAATCTGGATATAGTTCCGAATATAGCATTTTATTTTTGGCCTTTTGTCCGGGTCAAGCGGCGTTTCCTCCCATAGTGCGGAGTTGGGCGCCGAGATGCCAAACAACTTTTTTTTCCATCTATATATCTTTTGTAAAAGGAAATTGGAAAGCCTTAATTTTTTTCAATATTTTTCCCTTAAACTGTTTTTTTCTAATATACTTTGCAAAAAAGTTATACAGTAAAAATCATTATAAATTTACCACCAACTTGGAATCCGATCTATATGAAACTGAAAAAAAGGTCTGAAAGATGCTAAAACACAGAAAAGAGCCAGTTAAGGAATACGTAACACGTAGGCTGAAAAATTTTTGGTTTGACACCTAGATGCCCATTTTTTCAAAAAAAAATCATATGATTTTTAGGAAGTACCAATCTTCAAACAATACATGTCAAAATTTCATGACATTTAGACATTTAGTTTACAAGTTACATTGGTTTCAGTGACACTATTTTTGATATTTTCAAAACAATGGATATAATCGAATTTCGAGTGTTGATTAAACACTGTTTTTTGATGGGAAAAACTACAGTTCAAGGAAAGCAAAGGCCTGATAAGTGTTACGGGGACTCTGCCCTTGGAATATCACTCGTCATTTACTGGTATGCTCAATTTAAACGCGGTCGTACAGGCACAAATGATGCTGAACGCTCTGGACGTCCAAACGAGCTGGTTACACCGGAAAATATCAAAAAAATCCACAAAATTGTTGTTTAATATGATAATAGTATCTCTATTTAGAACAGCAGTGAAAGTCGTTATAGCTAATTTGATAGCCACCGTCCGATAATCGGATAAGGCACGCTAAGAAGAAGATGATGAGGATTCCTTTAACTATTTAGATTGAACGGTAATTACGGATGAAACATGGGTCTATCATTACGATCAAAAGACAAATGACTAGCTTGTTTCCATTTTTTTGTGATGGCGATGGAATACTTCTTACAGCGACTGGAGAATATTATTTTACATTAGCAACCAAACGTCGCGAAAAAATTCTGGAAAAATGACAAGAATATATATCAGTGGATAGCATGTTTGCAAGACAATGCGTTTGCTTACAAATCGCTGCCACTTTTGTAAAAAATACACGAATTGGACCTTGAACCGATTGATTATTCCTCAAATTTCCCCGATTTGGTTCTCCTGGATTATTTCCCATTTCTAAAACTAGTAAATTCTTGATTATAAACGAAATAATAGTAGATGCCTCAAAACTGAACCTGGGTTACCTGTTAAACAACAAGCACTATAATTTACTACACAGATAACGCAACAATCTTAGCTGAAGCAAAGAACGTTCAACAAAGACAACTCCACAGATTCTATCAAATGGCTCGTCAATATAACACGTCCATCTCCACAGAGAAAACTAAATCATTAACGTTCTCCAAAGATCCCGTCAGATGCTAGCTGGTGGTAGAAGACAACCTGATCGAACAGGTTATGCAGTTTAATTATCTTGTCGTAAACCTGTCAAGCAACCACAACCGAATAAGTGAAACAAGATCTCAAGTTAATAAAGCCGCCCTCATATCTGGCGCACTACGCGACGTCGTATGGAACAACAAATTTAAGACTACTGAAAGCAAAGTAAAGATATACAAGATATGCGTAAGGCCTGTCCTAACATACGGTATAGAAACCAGAACAGATAACAACAAATCAAAAAACATTTTAAGATCGGAGAAAATGAAGACACTAAGAGCAATCTCAGGAAAGACACTACGAGACTGAATAAAAAACGAAAATATACGAAAGTCATGTGCAGTCTATGACGTGGTGAGATGGGGAAGTCAGAGGCGACGATTCTGGCGTGATCATGTCAAGCGAAAAAACCCTGACCGTATAGTAAGTCTAGCTCTGGAAGGAAAACCACCGGGACGACGCCCGCCGGGAAGGTCTTCTAAAAGGTGGATGGATAGTTGACATTCTGGATCCCAAATGACCCCATAAGGTTCTGAAAGTCAAACAGACCAACGGTCTATATCAAGGATGATGAAGAAGAAGAATATTGATCCGCGATAAAGTATCTTTTTTTGAAGGTCTATCCGCTATCGAAATTTACAACGATATGCTTAATACAGTAATGAGACTATTTTCTTTCTATGCTATTATTAAAAATTGGTTTGGGGATTATAAGAGAGGAAGAACCGTCACCAGTCATGAACAACGGGCTGAAAGACTCATTTTTGTATCTATCAGAGTGAATGTGGGGGCGGAAACAAAGCAGAGATTCTGTACACTTCATACGAAGGTATTTGTCGCATTGTCTAGTCTAACTTTGGATTGAGAAAATTATCGGATCACCAGATGCCTAAACGTCCGAACGCGTGGTGTAGAGTCTTAGACGCTTCCAGAAAACTGAAGTAAAATGTTAGATGAAGGGTAGAATGAGTAAGAAATGAAGATATTTCGAGGAGGATAAAGGAAGAAAAAAAAATATTAACGACAGTAAAAATAAAGAAATTATTACATTTTGGACACACTGTAAGACATCCCGACAATAATGGAGGGTAAGATTTCCGGTAAACGTGTTGATGGTAGACATAGTATATCCTGGTTGAAACCTTGATCAATGGTTTAATATGATAACAGTATCTCTATTTAGAACAGCAGTGAAAGTCATTATAGCTAACTTGATAGCCACCGTCCAATAATCGGATAAGGCACGCTAAGAAGAAGATAATGAGGATTCCTCTAACTATTTGGATTGAACGGTAACTGCAGATGAAACATGAGTCTATCATTACGATCAAAAGACAAACGACTAGCAAGTAAAGTTCTTGTTTCTATTTTCTTGTGACGGCGATGGAATACTTCTTACAGTGACTTGAGAATATTATTTTACATTAACAACTAAAATTCTGGAAAAATGCCAAGAAAATATAATCAATGGGTAGTATGTTTGCAAGACAATGCGTCTGCTTACAAGTCGCTGTTAATTTTGTAAAAAATACACGAATTAAGCCTTGAACAGATTGATTGTTCCTCAAATTTCCCAGAATTGGCTCTCTTGGATTATTTCCCATTTCTAAAACTAGAAAATCCTTACAAACTCTATTCAAATGAAGATGAAATATATGTTGTCGAAGACTGGTTTACAAACCAACTCAAGAAATCTTTTTTGACAGGTGTATGGATACCTCGTACCAGTTGCACTAAGTGTATAAAGTTGAAGGGAAATTACATTTACATTACAATACAATTTCGGGAGAAAAGTTTGTGACATACATACCTGATATATCTAAAAATATTAGTGTTACAAGAGTTGTATAAATCTGAAGTTGTGTATAACGCTTTCCTGTTTTAATTTCTTTTAGGTACTGTGTTGAAATTTCATCGTTAGCCTCTTCCCATATTCGCTCTTCTTTTTTAGTAATTTTATCCAATAATTCAGTAACATTATTCTTCAAATAAATAAAAGCTTTTACCGAGATTTTTGACACTGTTATTACTATGCCTCCGGCATCTAATATTACACGAATTGCATAATGTTGTATTATGAATCTAAATAATTCCATCGTAAGTAATAAAGAGAAAGTCAGGTAGTTAATTCTTGCAAACAAGTAATACGCGTAAATTACCATCTTCAAGACTGAATTCTCAGTGAGGGGTCTTGACCAAAAGCCTGCTAAAATCATGGGCCATTTTACTAGTGTTACGAGCATATCTTTATTTTTAGTGGATTTGGACATCGTTGAAATCTGTAGCAGTTTGACTTTTAAAAATGTCATTTTGCGCCCTTATATATTATATATAAAATCTACAAAGATAAATATTTAATTTAAAATAGCAGGTGCATTTTCCTTTAAATTAAACTTATAAAAAATTCAGATAATTTTATACGGAGCGTGTTTTCCATAAAAACTCTGCGGTGAAAGAAAAATCGTATCGCGCGAAATTATTGCAGTTACGATTTACTTTTCAATATTAGCTTGACAATTTTTAGTTATTTTTGTTGTTTCATACGGAACACTTATGGCATCACTTTGGTGTCCATCGGTCTGTCTGTCACATCTGATTTTCTCCGAAACTATTTTACATAGAAAGCTGAAATTTGTCACAAATATAGAGTACTTTTGAAAGTTAAATTTTGACTTAAAGGTGATAAAATCCGAAATAAAAGGAAGCTTCTAAAAACACGACTTCAAAAATATATATGATGTAATACTTGCGCAAACTTTCCCTTATATTATTTGAAAAAAGTGTCCAAAAATAGTTGTCTTCCTACCCTATCTCTAGGAGCACAAGCCAAAAAATTTCTAAAAAATTCTGGAATATTTTGCAAAAGGCATAGATTGGATGAAAATTATCACGAGTGCATTATCTTTAATAATTTATCTGGCATATAAATACAAAGATCGGAAAAAAACTTTGTCGAAAACTCATTTGGGGTGTATATTGTGAAGTCACTGAAGAGAGAAGAGAGAAGAAAGAGAAGGGAGCGAGAAGAGAAAGGGAAGACAAAGCGAAGAGAAAGAGAAGAGAAAGAGAAAGAGAAAAGAGAAGAGAGAAGAGAAAGAGAAAAGAAAGAGAAGAGAAAGAGAAGAGAAAGAGAAGAGAGAGAAGAGAAAGAGAAGAGAAAGAGAAAGAGAAAGAGAAGAGAAAGAGAAGAGAAAGAGAAGAGAAAGAGAAAGAGAAAGAGAAGAGAAGAGAGAAAGAGAAAGAGAAAGAGAAAGAAAAGAGAAAGAGAAAAGAAAGAGAAGAGAAAGAGAAAGAGAAAGAGAAGAGAAAGAGAAGAGAAAGAGAAGAGAAAGAGAAGAGAAAGAGAAAGAAGAGAGAAGAGAAAGAGAAGAGAAGAGAAAGAGAAGAGAAGAGAAAGAGAAAGAGAAAAGAGAAAGAGAAGAGAAAGAAAGAGAAAGAGAAGAGAAAGAGAAGAGAAAGAGAAGAGAGAAGAGAAGAGAAGAGAAGAGAAAGAAAGAGAGAAAGAGAAAGAGAAAGAGAAAGAAAAGAGAAGAGAAAGAGAAGAGAAAGAGAAGAGAAAGAGAAGAGAAAGAGAAGAGAAAGAGAAGAGAAAGAGAAGAGAAAGAGAAGAGAAAGAGAAGAAAGAGAAAGAGAAGAGAAAGAGAAGAGAAAGAGAAGAGAAAGAGAAGAGAAAGAGAGAGAAAGAGAAGAGAAAGAGAAGAGAAAGAGAAGAAAGAGAAGAGAAAGAGAAGAGAAAGAGAAGAGAAAGAGAAGAGAAAGAGAAGAGAAAGAGAAAGAGAAAGAGAAAAGAAAGAGAAAGAAAGAGAAAGAAAGAGAAAGAGAAAGAGAAGAGAAAGAAAGAGAAAAGAAAAAAGAGAAAAAAGAAAAGAAAGAAAGAGAAAGAAACGATAAAGAAACGAAGAAAAGAAAGAAAGAAGAAAAAGAGAAAAAAAAGGTGGGAGAAGAGAAGAAAGAGGAGGAAGAGAGAAGAAAGAGGAGGAAAGAGAAGAGAAAGATAAGAGATAAAGAGAGAAAAGGTATAGAGGAGAGAAAAGGAAGGCAATAGGAAGAGAAGAGGAGAGGAGCAAATTGATTTTTTTATTTTTTCATTGCTGATAGTGAATTAACGATTATAAAAACAAAGTTTGCTGCTTGGTTTGTTATATTTGATCCTATGTTCTGTTTAAAGAACATTCTCTACTTACACTACAGTTTTACTTTAATTAATAATATGAATAGTGATATTGTCATTTACGATGAAGGGTTAAAAATTAATTAGGAAGGAAACCGTAAACTTGTCGTAAATGATGGGTCTTTGTCATCAGAATGAGCATCTTTAGAGGATTTGATTGGGAGCCATTATAGCCACTTTCAATCTTCGGCTACACACCTATTTATCCGTCGATCGATGAATCATGGCTGAACTGGGATGAAGAAGAACCCTTGTAATCGGTCATGAATTTTTCTGATAAACGACAGATGTTTAGGTGTTGCGTTGGTTCAAGGTGTCCGATTTCATTGGATTTAGCACAGGCTTACTCGATCGTGTAGAGAATTATGCGAAATCTACTCGTTTCATGAGGGAAAGTTAAGAGAACTCATCGAATTTTCATGGAGCAAAAGTAGTCAGAAGTTAAATTTTGATAGGAAACTGGTACAGATTACAAAACGCATATAATTCTCCTGTTTCGAATCACAAAGTGATATTGACATGAATCATGCTGCTCGCCAGAAAAAATTGACTTCTTTGGAATCTAGAACGAAACTGATTTAATTTCACTTACATACTCCTTTTATATTAGGAGGGAACCGAGCTTCATGGATGATATGTTCCCACATTGGAGAGGGGTAGGGACTAGTGTCATGATTAAGATTGTTAGAATCATTTTAGGATAGACAGACGAATTTGTTGCAATAATATTTAATTGGTCAAAAGAATCCGATATCTTGTTTCGTGTTGTTGTTCTGAAAGTGCGCAAGTAAAAAGGTTATGAAGACGTGGTGACTTTTGATATTCCTTAATTCTAGTGCATATTTTTTTGCTTTTTTGCTGATACAGGTTTTACCATTATTTGCCTTTTCATAGAATTTTTGAAATGCAATCTATCACATTCTTAATGTATGGCAGGACTAGAATTCCAAGAGTCTGCTCTGCTTGACTTACAGTCTTCTAATACTCCTGGGAATATGGATGTTTTTGAAAGGAACGGTTTATATCTCGGAACTGGAAACTGTTTGTTTGAATACCGGAAATAAGGTGTTTTAGTTCTGATTTCAAAAATCGTGGCTGATACAGGTTTATCAACAAAGGAGTTGGAGGGGTTGTTTTGAAGAGTCTGAAGAGTGATGTTATCCATGTGACTGTACTTTCTGTATACTGAGTGACCCAATATATCTATAACAAAATCTGATTTTCGATTTATAAAAATGTCTAGAAAAGGGAGAAAATTATTACCTTCAATATTAAAGCTGAAGTGGATATGTAGATGTAAATACACTGGCGACTCAAACTATTTGACTCCATTTAACACGGATCTTAGAATTTAATATTCATATATCCTTATGGATTTTAGTATCATTTGAAAGTATTGTCTTTCTAATAATAACAAGTTTCATAGCATACCTCATGCTTTTTACTGATTATAATGATTGAAAGGGGAAACAAGGAGAACAAAGATTGAAAATAGGAGTAAGAGAAAGAAAAAATTAAACAAACTCTAAGTTTAACAATTAGATTTATTGATAAAATCCAAAACCAATATTTTGTATTACCTCCACTCCCCTAGCCCTTATTACTGCTTCCAGCAGGTTTTACATGGAGCAGGTGAGCTTTTTCACTACTTTCTGTGGGAGTCTTTCCCACTATCGTAACCTGGATTTTTGGCTCGAACCCTCCTTTTGAGCTCCTCCTACATGTGCTCCACTGGTTTAAGGTTAGAACACCACGCAGGCCAGTTTAGACTGGTCTGCGTGGTGTTCCCACTTCCACCAGGTAATGCCACACCGATGCAGCAGCATGAGGATTCGCATTGTCATGTATTAGCACGAAGCTATCGCCAACAAATCCAGCGTAAGCGTTCTTGCAGGATCTCCTCAATATACCGATGAGCAGTTAATCCACAGCTACGAGTCTCATCAGTCCCGAAAACCAAATCGGTTTTTACATTCAGTGAGATGCCTCCCCACACCATGATATTCGTCATTGCCATGTAGGCACATTCGGGACTCATCGGAGAATAAAACCGAACACCGTTGCTCTAAGGTCCAGTCGATATGTTCTTGGGCAAATCTAAGTCTTGCTTGTCAATGGGCTGCTATCAATTTAGGTCTGTTAGCTGGTCTGGTCGTCTCGTTCTTTCCTGCTCCTGGTCTCCGTATATAGGCGCTAAGGCAATGACTTCTGCCGTTTCTTCCGGTGTGGTATCCATTTCCCGACGACGTAATTACTGAGTAGGTATAGCAGAGATGTTGATGGCCAAGTTCCGATAAAGAAACAATAGAAAAATGCAGTTACACGTGTTTTTATAGGGATGAATAGGGCGCAACGAGTACGTTGCTGAGCGAGCAAAAACGGTTCTATTGATTAAAACCGTTTTAATCAGTAAAACTTTCTGGAAATCCAAATGTTTTTGGCATTTTTGGAAAGGGTAGACAATCACCATTCTAATGATACTAAAAATAACACCGCTGTTTTGAAGTTAAATGCAAGGATCGGTGTTAAATGAACCAAAATCGTTTGGGTCGATTTTTTTGCTCACTATTGTAGTTGAGATGGTTGAAAAAACTTTGAAGAAATTCTTGACCGTGCGGGCAAATTACCAAAGTGTTATTGACCTGACTTTTTCGGAGTTTTAGTTTTGGATGAAAAGTGTCGATGGCTTGCTTTTCAAAATGTTACACAAATATTTTTGCAATAACCGGAAAAAAAAGAAGAGAAGTGACTTTCGCGCCAGACATTTGTTTATATCTTTCACTATTATACAAGGGATCAGTCACCCATAGCATTTCTCAACAGTATTTCAAGAAGTGATGGTGAATTAGAGGGCAGTATGTCTTCGTAACATATCCTCTTCAGCACTTGCAGAACACCAGCTTGAAACTTGCACTAATCAAATATATCAATATTAGCCCTGTTTTCTCGTGGTGTTGAGGCTTTAATAGTCTTTAAATCAGACGGCGAAAACCGCGTGGTATTTTGTATTTTTCTAATTTAAACAGTTTTTATTTTGTTCTAGTATCCGAGAGTACTTTAGGTGCTCGAGTACTAACGCTTAAACTACTTTTGGACAAAATGCCGGAACAAAACTTGCCAAATTAAAACAAAAAAATTGATATATCATGAGAGTTATATTTTATCGCAAGATGAATATTGTGATAAGCAAAGGAAGGAAGTGAAGCATAAGTCACAATTCTTGAAAAAGTAGACTGAACCGCATAAGAAAGCAGAAGCTTAAAAGGAATGACGAATAGTTACAAGGAACATTTGAAATACATTAGGGTAAAACGCCGTTCTCCTGGTCGAGCAACAAAGTAATTTAAAGAATTAAGTGAGAAGAGCAAATGAAGAAAAACAGAAGAAGTACGCAGTGCTGTAGATAATAAAGTATTAAAGCTTGCTGTTAAAACAATCCTTCAAAGTTCTGGGAGACAAGTACATCCAGTATTCTAAAAGACATAACTAACTCTCCCCGACAGCCCATGCATATCAGAAGGCATACAAAATATCAAAGCAGCATGAAAAAGATTCTCAACTAAATCCAATAGCAGCCCTCTCAATGTTTGTAGAAGCTGACCTTTCAAGGAGACAATATGAAATAATAAGGAATAGTAACAAGAAGTATTATCCGAGTTCCCCGTGTTACAGCATGCCAAAAGGACTCGACTCGAAAGAGGCTTATCGGGTAAATTACAACATTTATTGGATCACACGGCTAAACTTTTGACCACATATTTGGAGGATGTACTAAAAGAATTAAATCTATAAGAGCTTCAATCATTGATACTCTTTCCGAAATATGGATGTAACGGATCGTAACAGGCCCAATTTAAGCAAAAAATGCAAGAAGATGTTATTGACAGCAACATTTTTCAAAGTTGCTTTGTTCTACTACAATTGATTTGTGAGACAAACGAGAAAGTTATTCGCCACGATACTATCGTCCAGTGAGGATTAGATATCGACTTCAATCTCATAAATCGCTTGAAAAACATTTTGGAGTGGTCATAAAGTCAACTTGAAAAAATTTGCGGGTTATGGATATGAGACCGCCAAAATTTATGTGGAGTTGTATCCTTGGCATCCCATGACTCCTACGATGCACAAGGTATTAATTCACGGAACAACAATAATAGAAAAGGCAGTTTTACCCATTGGAATACAATCCGAAAAAGCAGAAGAGGCTCGAAACAAACATTTTCGCTTGTAACGGCAAAATTTTGATAGAAAATTCTCAAGAGAAGAATGCAATTTAGATGTCATCAACAGATTATTGCTCAACTCAGATCCCTTAATATCTAGTATAAGGCCATAACCCAAAAAAAAGATCTATGTCATTTAATAAAGAAGCAATACAAATGCTTGTTGCTGCTGAACCCAATAATAGCGACGAAAGTTCCGAAGAAGAAGAGAAATCCGCGGAGGAATCCGCAAAGGAAGCCGAAGAATGGAGCTTAACCACGGACAACAGACGTGGGATTCTTCATCGTGAATAATTATTTCTGTAACTTTTGTTTAAGTCAACATGTTTTTTTTCTCAATATACTGCTATATTCAGAAATAAAACCCGATTTAAAATATCAGAAAACAAAAAAACAATTTTGGCCTCATAAAACACTGAAATACCCCTATGTGCGTTGTTATAAAAACATTGTTGAAACTTTTGTAGCATATGATACAAACATTTTTTTTTACAGTTTTATATACAAATACTTCTTCATTTTAATAGATATTAAATTAAAATGGATATGGTGGGGGACACGTGGTCAGACTAAAGAATAATAGATGGACGAAGCGATTCATGGAATGGCAATAGAGAACTGACAAATAGAACAGAGGAAGACCACCGACCCCATGGACAGACGACCTTTAAGCAATCGCTACAAACTGGATTGGAACGTCCCGGAGCAGAGAAGAATGAAAACGTCTTTAGAAATGGGCAAAGGAGGCTGATTGATAATGATGATGATAATGATGATGATGATGATGATACAAATACTTGATAAATTAACTGTCTAATATTTTCAATGTTTTTTTTTGTAAAAATATTTTGTATTTGTGCTTTAGCTTTCCGTATAAACCGAAGATAATTATCCTATGTTCGGGTAAATACTTTGTGAGAATACTGTTAGTTTAATATTTAAATTATTACAATAACAAAAATTACTTATAATTTTGTCGTTATTTCAATATGACTGTCTATTATTACAGAATATGAAATAACTAAAATAATATGAGTGGTAGAAACGTGGCTTTGTCTTTATTTATTTTTTCTCTATGGATTATGTACAGGATAAATTTCACTAGAGTAACAATTTTTTTACGAAATTGATTTAAAAATAACAGTAAATCTTACACAATATGTTAATAATAAAAAATAATAACAATTTCAGATAAGATCTTTAGAAATAATCTTTCCAGTAAGTTTTATGACTTAAAAAGTTTGCACATTTAAACATATATAACAACCTATCCTACAAAAAGGGAATATTTCCTTCCTGCTGGAAATGTACCACAGTTCCGCCGATACCTAAAAAAGGCAAGAAGACCTTGCCAAATAACTACCGACCAGTAATAATAATAATAATAATAATAATAATATCGAAAGTTATGGAAAAGGTTATCAATCAGCATCTTCTAAAATATCTTGAAGGATTCAACATTATTATGGCTTTCGTAAACATAGATCAACAGAAGATCTTCTGACTTATGTAACACATGTCTGGAACAACGCAATTGAACACTTTAGAGAATCTCGAGCGGTTGCTCTTGACATATCCAAGGCATTCGACCGGTTTTCTTTACGAGTGGCGGTCGACGGATAAAACGGGGTTCTTAATATATCGGTGAAACCTGACTCTACACCGAGTTTCATCCAAATCGATGACCCAAATGCTCTGGCCTCTCCTAAGATATATGATAATCATTTTAAAACTAATAAAAATGATCTTCGTTGCGGCAAATATGATAAAATTCAAGAAAAATTATTTTTTTAAAAGTAACTGTAAATTTGATACAAAAAAAAGCATAAAATTGAAAGTAAAATGGTCAGTTTTTTCAGTCTAAATAGATCAAATGATATCCTCAGCCACTCAACATCTAGAGTAACTTGTGTGTAACCTTCACTAATCTGAACTAACCTGTGTAAAATAAATAAAACTGAAAATATTAAAAAAATTATTTAAAAAAAAATCGTGAATTTGCATTAAACAAATTCGAGACTAAAATGGCCAAGTTCTAGGGCTTAAATTATTTAAATGAGTTCTTAGGTACCTCAAATGAAAGTTTCGGGAATAAGGAAAATTTTCTGATATTTTAGGTAAGGTATTTTTCAGTATACTGAAAAAAAAGTTGTTTAAAAAATTCGTCATAAGGAAAAAACGTGAATCGGTAAAATATATCAATAATATGAGGAGCGAAAAATATATCTAATAAAGGGTCTTCCATTTGGGACTTGACAACTTTGAAATTTCACTGTGAACGCACCCTTAAGCCAATCACCGAACTGTCAACGTCAAAACATTCAGTAAAGTCAACATTTTCATCATGGTGAAATACACGAACGAACAACGTTTACAAATATTTAAAATTTACTACCAAAATTTGGAGTCGATGACTGCAACTTTAAGAGTGGTAACGCCAATTTTTGGTCGTAATTCTCGTCCCAGTAGACAAGCAATTAGTCTAGTGAAAAAATTTGAGTTAACATATTCGCTGCTGGATGTTCCCGTGCCAGTGAGACAACGGGTTGGTCGAAGTGGCCAGAATATTGCCGCCGTTCAAGCGTCCATCTCAAACGAACCAAAACAGTCGATTTCACGGCGTTCTCAAGAATTGGGCATCGCTCAGACCACACTATGGCGAATTTTGCGAAAGGATCTTGGCCTGCACCCTTATAAGTTAAAGTTAACTCAAGAATTAAAGCCACTTGATCATATGAAGCGACGTACGTTCTCGAATTGGGCTCTAGAAATGTTGGAAGAAGATGACCAATTTCATCGCAAAATCATCTTTAGTGATGAAGCGCATTTTTGGATAAACGGCTTCGTCAACAAACAGAATATGCGTTATTGGTCAGGTGAAAACCCTAATGTGCTTGAAGAAACATCACTTCATTCACAAAAAATTACTGGTTGGTGCGGTTTTCATGCCGATGGTGTCATTGGGCCGTTCTTTTTCGTTGATGAAAATAACCGTCACGTTACAGTCAATGGAGATCGCTACAGAGGCATGTTACAACGTTATTTCTTTAATTAATTGCATGGGCTAGACATTAGTGATATGTGGTTTCAACACGGCGCCACAAGCCACACAGCGGGTGTAACAATCGACTTGCTGCAATCTAAATTTGGTGAACGTGTTATATCGAGAAATGGTCCCGTCGAATGGCCGCCTAGATCGTGTGATTTAACACCTCTAGACTTCTTTTTATGGGGGTACGTTAAATCATTGGTCTATACTACCAAGCCTGCGTCGTTAAAGGAGCTCAGAGCCAATATTGAAAGAGAGATAGCGGCCGTTTCCGTCGAAATGTGTGGCCGAGTCATCGAAAATTGGGTTCAACGAATCGACCGCTGCAAACGTGCCCGTGGTTGACATATGAATGAAGTCGAATTCCATACATAAATGTTTTGATTGTACTTCAAGCCGATAGTAAAATTTTCGAAATGTCTCAAATGGGTTGCGTTTTATTTAAAAAAAAAGTTGTCAAGTCCTTAATGGAATACCTGATATATAAAAAAAAACCGGTCAAGTGCAAGTTGAACTTGCACAATTAGTGTTCCGTACGTTGATTGTTTTTGAAATAAAAAGTTTTGTTAGGGTGGTATAAAATGATTAGTGACTTCACAAAACACACTCCAAATGGGTTTTCAACAAAGTTTGTTTCCAATCTTTACTGAAAACTGGTGACCTTGAAATATTGTTTTTTTTTATACTAGATAAATTATTAAAGGTAATGATAATTTTCGTTCAATCTATACCCCGTGGAGAATATTCCAGGGTTTTTTCAAAATTTTTTGATCAGTACTTTTCGAGATAAGGTAGGGGACAGCGATTTTTCACGATTTTTTAAAAGTAATACGAAGAAAAGTGTGCGCAAGTATTACATTATATATATATTTTTTACTCGTGTTTTCACAAGCTTTCATTTGACACCACACTCGATGACCTAGTAAAAAAATTTTTTTTTCACTTCCGATTTCACCCCTCCAAACGAATCCCTTAAGTCAAAATTTATGTTACGGTGATATAAAATGATCAGTGACTTCACAAAACACACCCCAAATAAGTTTTCAACAAAGTTTATTCCAATCTTTACTAAAAATTGATGACCTTGAAATTTCTGTTTTTTTATATAACAGATAAATTATTACAGGTAATGCACTCGTGATAATTTTCGTTCAATCTACACCCCGTGGAGAATATTCCAGAATTTTTTTCAAAATTTTTTGATAAGTACTTTCCGAGATAAGGCGGGTGGACAGCGATTTTTCGCGATTTTTTAAAAATAATACAAAGAAAAAGTGAGCGCAAGTATTACATTATATATATTTTTTTACTCGTGTTTTCACAAGCTTTCATTTGACACCACACACTCGATTACCTAGTAAATTTTTTTTTTTTTCATTTCCGATTTCACCCCCCAAAACTAACCCCTTAAGTCAAAATTTAATTTTCAAAACTACATGGCTCTGATGAGGCCATCAATTCCTATATTGCTACCAAATTTCAACTTTCTATGACAAGTATTTTCGGAGAAAATCGGGTGTGACAGACGGACAGACGGACAGACGGACAGACGGACAGACAGACGGACAGACACCGAAGTGATCTTATAAGTGTTCCGTACGGAACACTAAAAATGGCTAAAATTACGCTTGGATCAATTAAAGTAGTGTCCATGGAATATATTTCCAAAGTTATCTAAGAAAAATTAGCTTACAGTTTGCAAGTACATATATTTAATCATAAAAAATTACAAAAGAAAAAACACGACCAAAACGGCGAATTTCTTCCGATCAGAAGGTACAAATCACATCCATAGCCCTTAAATTTTTCGTTTTTTTTTTTATCTAGAATCAAATTCTGTCAGTTTTATTCTGATAACATTGCAAAAATACCCTAAAAAACCCAAAAATGGGCCAATTCTCCCATTTTTGAGAGTGTTGCCCAAATTTTTCAGCGGTCGTAATATTTTTTCCTTAATATACTCGTCGAGACGAGTATTTTTTTAAAAAAACGACGATTTCTGTTTTTAGCCTGTTTTGCTCGTATTGGGACTAGACTAATAGTCACACATAAGTATCATCTACACTTGTGCATGTTATAGAGTGCTATAATTTTTTAACAATTATTCTATTTCTAAAACTAGACTTGTCTACCGAATCATTTTCCAAATGTTTGTGTCTCAACTTCTTTTAAATTCTCCTCGTATTCATAATACTAACATACCCATAGGCCGCTCGCATCACCTAAAATAAAACACAAATACATAAAGCATTTATTTGTGTTCATAATACGTTGTGACTTCTAGGATGCTTTGGTTCTCATTTACCAATAAAAATGTGTCAGTTGTCATGGGACCAAACCCCCCTCCCCCCCCCCCCTCCCCTCCTGGGCCAATAGTTATTACTAAAGGGCGTTGCGCCCGCTGCAATAAAATTTGTGTTAAATGCCTTCCATCCTTGTTCAATAAATACCATTTGCTTTCGTATGCAGCATCTGCAATAGCTTCACTCTACGAAATATTTTTAATCATTATTTACTTTTCGATAAAAAATATTGCATAAAATGTGCACATATTACCAAATATTGGATGTCTTAATATCAAAATATTTTCAAGTATTCATCTAGAAAATTTTTTGAACCCCTTTTGGTTTAAAAAATACCCTTTACCAAACTAATTTATAAAATATACTTTCCTAAATGATTTCAGTAGGAAGCATGCTAAGGCAGGATGAGATAGCTGAGTAAAAATGAATTGATATACAAATGTTGAATAGCGTTCCCACGATGGGAAAGAGTTGGTTAACATTGCACATTTGATAAATTAGTACTAAATACGTATTAAAATATAATCATGTATACGAATGTACCGAAGGTTTTGCACATGTCCTGCCCAAATGGTGCCTTAAATAGCACACTTACAAAAAATACTCAACTTTCATTCTTGGTTAGTAATATTGGTGTTCTTAACTACACATGTAAAATAGATACAGGAAAAAGAAGAGCACATTTATATTTTACAATAATTCGAAAAAAATGTTAAAGGTAATTAACGTGAAAATATATTTCTATTATTTTCAGTTTCATAGTATGTTTATCATCAAAATGAGAAGAGAAACAGATAGGGAAGCTGAGAGTTATAAGACAATAAATAGAGAAATAGACAAGAACATTCGAAAATATTTAAGAGAATATAACACAAAGTTGGTAAAGAATACTATTGAAAACAACAAAAATTTGAAAGTTTTAAAATCCCACTTATCAATTGGAAGAATGAAATCAAGTAAATTGAAGAACAACAGTGGTACCGTAGTTAGTAGTAGAACGGAAATTGTTGCCATAGTTCAGGACTTCTATAAGCATCTCTACAGTTCCAAGTCCCAAGGTCATCAGTACAACAGACGGAAAATTCAAAATATTGGATCCGAGGAAATTCCTGAGATAGATACCAATGAATTAAGAACAGCGCTCAACCAAATGAAATCTCAGAAATGTCCAGGAGAAGATCAAATCACCACTGAAATGTTAAAAATGGGAGGAGAATATCTGTTAGAGAGTGTACGAATCCTACTCAACAAATGCATAACCGAAGAAAGGATTCCAACAAAATGGAACAACGCCGAGGTTATTTTGCTATACAAAAAAGGAGATAGAAATGACATAGAAAACTACCGTCCTATTAGTCTGCTATCACACTTACACAAGTTGCTAACAAAAATAGTAACAAATAGATTAACTCAAAAAATGGATTCGTATCAACCAGTAGAACAAGCAGGTTTCCGAAAAGGTTTTAGTACGATTGACCACTTGCAGATAGTACGCACTCTCATAGAGAAGACCACAGAATATAACATACCATTGCACCTGGCATTTGTAGATTACAAAAAGGCCTTCGACTCGGTCGAAACTTGGGCAATATTGAGAGCTCTAGACAAAGCAAGAGTAGACACCAGGTATTCAAATCTCATCAAACACATATACGAAAACGCGACCATCCAAATAACACTGGACGAAGATACAAAGACAAATAAGATATTGGTAAACAGAGGCATACGTCAGGGCGATACTATCTTCCCTAAATTCTTTACACTATCCTTAGAGGACATTTTTAAGAGTTTAAATTGGCAATCCAGGGGCATAAATATAGATGGTGTGCGTCTGAACCATTTACGATTCGCAGACGATATAGTGATTATAAGCGATAGAATGGAGGAAATTCAGAGCATGCTGGAAGAATTGCATCCTTAAACATCGGGCTCGAGATGAATCTACATAAAACAAAATAATGAGTGTGGAAAATATTCAGGTAAACATCGGAAACCAAACACTGGAAAACGTATCAGAATATATTTACTTGGGACACAAAATACAACTTGGTAAAGAAAATCAAAGCTCTGAAATAACTAGAAGAATAGGACAAGGTTGGGCTGCGTTCGGCAAGTTGGGGTATGTACTTAAATCTAGAGAAATCCCAATAAATCTTAAACGTATGGTCTCGAGACAATGGCACTCACCCGAAAAACCGCTGACAAGCTTCAAGTGACACAACGAGCAATGGAGAGATCTAGGCTCGGAATTAGCCTGAGAGACAGGATACAGAACGAGGAAATTAGAAGAAGAACGTGCGTGACAGATGTCCTCAGAAGAGTAGCTCAACTCAAATGGCAATGGGCTGGCCATATAGCTCGTCAAAGCTCAGAAAGATGGACCAGCAAAATAATAAACTGGCGTCCAAGAGAAACCAAAAGGAGTGTTGGAAGACCTCCAAAAAGGTGGCGCGATGCCATCCAGAAAATTGCGGGGGGAAATTGGATCCAAACAGCCCTAAACAGAACGACGTGGAAAAGATTGGAAGAGGCCTTCATTCAGGAGTCGATGACTATAGGCTGAGGAGAGAGAGGAGAGTATGTTTATCCCTTAATAGCCCAGTCGTCAGAAGCAAATTTGATGAAAAGCTCTCATTAAATGTTAACAGCCTGCATTTTGGCATACAGGGAATTTTTTGGGACGTAGAATACGAGTTTGCTGCTCTAAAGTGTACGCTAAGCCTACAAAATCGAAACTAAAATGAAAAATTTGGTTGTTTGCAAATATCTCTAAAAGATATCGAAAACTAATAGCACCACATGAGAGAACGGGAAATTTTACAAAAAAAATAGTATATAGATTATTTCTTTTTAGTTTTACAGTAATTTAAAAAAATTATTTAAAATAAAAAGGCTGCTTTAACCTCTTCAGTTGTAGTGTGAATTATGCTTCCAATTAATCATTAATGATTAAATTAACGTTTCTGTATACCGTTAAATGTTTTGAAATTGACTAGTAAGGGGTTTTCCAGGGTGCTGATAAAGAATCTGATGACAGATTTGATAAATTCAAAATGGTGGATCCAATATGACGGCCAGAGTGTACGTAATTCATTTAATGCTTGAATGTCTTTAAATTGACAAACGGAAAAACTCCAGTCTCTTATTAAACGAACAGGTAGACTTAATCCATTCACCCTTAATTAATCTTTATTAATTCTTTGAAATAGTATCACAGATTTGCATCTTTAAATTAATTTGGCAGTAAGTAATATAATAAAACGATTAACATAATCTTATGCAATTATGAATAGTTTTAAGCACTATATAACCAGTATTATTACCAAACATTTTTCTCTATAATTCACTTATAAAGAAGCCATTGTATGGTGAAAAATTGTCAAGTCATTTTAAATATATTGGAAATTAAAACATAGTGTTGTTTTTATATAATTTGGTTCTTCTCCTGTAACCTTGATCTAGAAGAGAATATGCATAATTGATTTCATAACTCTTACTTGAAATTTTGTTTCATTGCAAAATCAAGCTAGAGAGAATATTTGCATCGTTAAAACCAAGAAGTAAAATATCACAAAAAGCACATCTTGATCTTGCTACATGTTAGTAATTTAAACAATAACAGTTTTAAATGAAAAAGAATAAAAAAAGAAAACAAAAGTTTTGTATTTCAGTTAAAATTTTCGAAATGGGTGTGAAAAATGTAGAAAAATTTTTCATTAATTATTTTGTTTTACTAAAAATAAATAAAAAATATTCGTTTAATACAAATTCACTTCCTAGTCTTATTAAATTTATAAAATAAATAGTAAAATACATTTTTTTCAACACCAAAATCTGAGTCATAAACTTAATATTTATATAATAATAAATACAAAAAATATGCTCTAGAGGGGAGTAAACTTTTAATAATAATACCATATTAATATCCGACCTACTTCCTTTAGCTGCGCTTAGGATATGATATGGTAATGCTGGGGAGATAAGCTGTTGTAAATTGCAACGAGGTAAAACCCGGATACACGACGTGCGTTGAGCTAATACCCGAATAGACAGCTCATTTTCATCTTTTGTCGCAAGAAACATTGAGCAAAATGCTCTTGATAGTCCGTACCAGTTGAACAGGAAAGTCAAGCAGGATGGAGAAAATGACAACTTGATTGACGGACACGGGCCATTCAAGTAAATAGACGAACTGTGGAATACCTACTAGATGCTGCTGCGATAAGTGAACTGATCCGCAAACGATATATCATGTAATATTTGCAGCAAAAGACATCCAGATCCTTTCTGTTTCTCACGAAAGATACTTCGCAATCATGCTAGGTCTTCTCGAATAAAAGTTGCATTAGAAAACTTCTTAAAAAAATTTAAGATTCGATGGTACATAGGAGATACTGAAATCATCTCCTCATAGAATGGACCTTAAATACGAAAAGAGATAAGCACCTGGATTGTTTAAATTACATATGTAAGTTAATTATCTCATTTGTTTCGGGAATGACGAAAAAATGTTAAATACAATAGTTTTAGGGAATGTTAAGGTGCACAGTTTAAAATTATTTTTGAGTAAACAAGGTACTTCAAGAAAGTGTGGCCGATATAACATATGTTTTTTAAACGGAACTTCTTATTAATATATTTTTACATTCTGCGTAAAATTTGATGCTATTAAATCATTTTTTGTTCATTCTTATAAATACTTGCCTCGCTTGTTCGATTCTGCATCTGATCTCCTGCATACCGTACAATTTTCAGGAAATGTGGAACCCACGTATTTAAAAGGCTGGCTCTATCGATAATACCATTGCATATGTGTGGTGTTTGAGCCTTACCTACCTCCATTCATTTTGTCTTGTTAACATTTAGTGTCAGTCCGTACTCTGCGCTTTTGGATGCAATCTTATTAGTTAACCCTTGCAAATCTTCTAGGGTAGTGAGCTTCTAGATGCTATTAAATGTGTGCTACTTACCGCATGAAAAAAGTTGATTTAATGCCGGAAAACTTAATCTTGATTATGACAAATCGATAATAGTTCACGCCGTCTGTGTTACGAAAGAATTTAGATTTGTATCTCAAATTTAGTAACTAATTAATATACCAGGGTACAGGTATGAAATGCGGATTTTTCTTTCTAAAAAAACATGTTAAATTCGGCAGAATGATAAAAAGTGCTTTATTCAAAGTATGCTCCATCGCTTGTTATACCTTTTTCCCATCTTTCAGGCAATTTGTGAATACCACGCTAGTAAAAATTTTCCCCTTTTGCTGCGAACCATTCATCCAGCCATTTTTTTCACATCTTCGTACGAACCAAAGCGCTGCTCAGCAAGTGCGTGACCCATCGATGCAAACAAGTGGTAATCGGAAGGAGCCAAGTCTGGTGAGTAAGCCGCATGGGGTAGAACTTCCCAGCGTGTCGCGAACTGGTTTTGCCGTATGTGATGGAGCATTGTCATGAAGAAAAATGACTTTGTGTTGCCTCTTTCGGTATTCTGGCTTTTTTCAAGCAGCGAACGGTTCAAATCGATCAATTGTTGTTGGTAACGTTTAGTATTAACTGTTTCCCCAGTAATCGGTATGATTCAAGAGCAGTTTTCTTCAAATGAAAACAAAAAATTAATGCTGTCCGCGAATGCTCTTTGTTCGGTATAAATTTCGACATATTGAACACAACAACACACACTTTTCCAATTTATCACTCATGCGAGTCTGATACTTGTTGATGACATAACAAAATGGCGCAGTGTCAAATCTTTAGAGCACAAACTGCATTGGTGCACCATCTGTTGTCTGAAATCCGCATTTCATACTTGTACACCTGGTAAAAAAAAGAGTCTATAATTTTTCAGTGATATTGCTCAAGAGAAAGGGATTGAAAGATATTTAATGCTATTTCAGTGACAAAATTAGGGACTAGTCTACAATTGCATTAATCTGAAAAGAGGATTGATAATAATATCTACCAATTAGTTAAATACAATTTTAGTAGAATTCAATTCAAACTTTCTCTTTTGAGTTTGGCTTCAGACTTTTTCAATTTTTTTCCTAAGAAGTCGTTTTTATTTTCAGGCACTCATTTAGTTCCTGCAGAACTTGTTCCTTCATGTTTAGAAGTACAGACTTTATGTTTCTACTAAAACTTTCATTATACATCGAAACGAACTTGTGCTAGCTCATTAGAAATTAATGGTAGGATTTTTTAAATAAAAGTTGATAGAAAACTGTATTTTTTAGTATTATTGTTAAAAAAAATTTATGTAGTCTCCATATGGAACTAGAAAAAATATATATAAATCTATCTTAAAATATTGAACAGATTTTGATATTGATTGATTGATTGATTGGAGTATTGTTACTCAAGATTCCTGACAAAGAAAATAAATTTTACTTTGTTACTTAAAAGGGGTAAGAAATTAAAAAGTAAGTAAGAATAACCTTCAAATTTCCTCACCCTCCACACAGAAGCTTTTTCTGATAAATTCTAGTTTTTATGCATCCTACACTAGTTACACGGCTTAAGAGACTAATTCTGTTACAATTAAAACAGTTAGAAGTTTATTACTACCGGGCCCAGAAAATTCTCTCTGAGAAAACCAAAACGTCATAATAAAAACTCATAAAATGGCGACTTATCTCGAATGTTGGAAAATCTCTTCCAAAGCCCTTCTGTACCAAGAAATGAATACAAATCACCACGACATGGCTGGTTCGGTATTTTACCAAACACAACAAGTACTATCATAACCCGAATATTTCGTTTTCACAAATCGGCACGTTCAGCCTAAAGAAAAACTACACTGAAAACTAATCGTCTCACATTTCTGCTCTTGAAGAATAAGAAGGGCCAGACGAACGCCTTTTCCTTTTCATACCACCTCCCCAATCCGGAAGTAGTTACTAAGTGACATGAGTTCGGAGACGACTCCACTGACTACCACGTCAGTATCATTCGAGGGCTATTCACACAGAACCCAAAAGCAAAATCGATACAGCATGGTGTTTTAACCAAACACGACCGAATAGATTCCACTTGTCCTTAAAACAACCCAAAATGATTATAGCCAAGTTTGACGTATGTTATGTCAATGTTAATATACAATGTTTGTTTACTTAGAATATTTTTAATATTAATTTATTCGACAAAATTAAAATTTTCAATCTGCTAAATAACTGAAAAACAAAGGGAAAAACGACATACTAACTTCCGAAATTATTGCTAGGAAGAATCTCCAAAATATATTATGCAAAAAAGGTCGATTATGCAGGTTGTAGACAAAACATCATAATTTGACTTTTATTTGAATAATATATTATTTTGAAAATAAACCTGAGGAAAATAGTATTTTATTTTAAGAGGGCAAATATTACCCAAACAATCTATGCCAATGAATGTAAAAAAAGATGAATATTTGCCAGTGCTTTTATTTTTAAAATATTCGCATATAAACAATTTGCAATAAATATCATAATTTTCTAGAATAATAGTGACTATCTTGTGCAGAAAATTCTAATTAAGATCTTGACAGATCCAGAGATTTTTGCTGTTTTAATGTGATAAAATACTTTAAAATGCCTACATTTAAATACGGAATTATACGTACAAAGTGGTTCAATTTTGAATATGTTTTTTTTACATTTTTTTCTATCCACCAATTTATGAATACAATCCAGTCAGAATACGATTTTGAGGTAAAATCGCCAGCTACTGCTACTTTTTTTTTTAAATATTTACCTCGACTCTCGAAAACGGAAGAACTGGCGTATTTTTGCAATTTTATAGAAGATAAACTAAAAATTCTGACTGATTTTGGTTCTAGATAAAAAAAAAAAAAAAAAAATTGAAGGAACTATGGATGTCATTTGAACCTTCTGATCGGGAGAAATTGGCCGTGTTTGTCGTTTTTTTTTGTCATTTTTTATGATTAAATAGGAGTACTTGCAAACTGTAAGCTAATTCCTTTTAGTTAACTCTGAAAATATGTTCCATGGACACTACTTTAATTGATCCAAACATAATTTTAGCCTTTTTTTACATATTAGATATATTTTTCAATCATGTTATTGATAAATTTTACCGATTCACGTTTTTTTTTTTCTTCTGAAGAATTTTAAAAACAACTTTTTTCAGTATATTACTACCTTCTGAAAATATTCCTTAGTCCCTAAGGTTTCATTTGAGGTACTTAAAAACTCATTTAAACAATTTATGCCCGAGAAATTGTCCATTTTAGTCTCTTTAATTTGTTTAATGTAAATTTAAGATTTTTTTTTTTAATTATTTTTTCTTGAGCTTTATAATATTTTCAGTTTTATTTATTTTACACAGGTTAGTTCAGGTTACACACAAGTTAGTGTACATGTTAAGTGACTGAGGATAACATTTGGTCCATTTAGGCTAAAAAAACTGGCCATTTTGTTTTCAATTTTATACTTTTTTTTTCAAATTTACAGTTACTTTTAAAAAATTAATTTTTCTTGAATCTTATCATATTTACCATAACGAAGATCATTTTTATTAGTTATAAAATGATTACCATATGTTGTAGGAGAGGCCAGAGCATTTGAGTCACCGATTTGGATAAAACGCGGTGGAGAGTCAGGTTTTATCGATATATTAAGAACCCCGTTTTATGTTTTAACTCATACGACATTTTTTAAAGAACATTAATTTCATTTGGCTTCATAATGTTTTGAAAAAGTAGTAATATTTCTATTAAATAAAAAATAAATTATTTTATTTAACTAGTTAAACTTGTATCATTAAAATTATTATTTTGTGCACTAACTTTAAAATTTTTACTATTTTTATTATTATATCTTCATATACAATTATCAATAAAAAAGTAATATTTTCAACATTATTATTGGTTAATTTATTTGTGTTTGTATAAAAATCGTATTAAATAATATTACAGAAAAAATATGACCCACAAATATAACACTCATACTGGCCAATTTTTTCAGCCTAAATGAAAAAAATTACTTCCTTAGCCACCCAACATGTACAGTAACCTGTATATAATAATTAAAAATAACTTTGGTTACTGAAAATATTATAAAATTAAGAAAAAAACATTTTTTTGAAAAGAAATCGTAAATTTGCATTAAAAAAATTAAATTTGAGAAAAAATAGCCAATTTCTCCGGCCTAAATTATTTCTTTTTAATTTTTTTTAAGGAAAATTTTCTGATAATTTAGGTAAGGTAGTAATATACTGAAAAAAGTTGTAGAAAATTCGTTAGAAAAAAAAAACTTGAATTGGTAAAATATATCAATCTTATGAGGAGTGAAAAATATAACTAACATGTAAAAAATGGCTAAAATTATGTTTGGAATAATTAAAGTGACATTCATGGGACATTTTCCAGAGTTAACTAAAAAACTTAGCTTACAGTTTGCAAGTACACCCATAAAATAATACAAAAAAAAAGAGAAGAAAATGGCTAATTTCTCTCAACCAAAAGGTTCAAACGACATCCATTGCCCCTTAAATTGTTCACTTTTTTATCTAGAATCAAAATCTTTCAGAATTTTTAGTTTATCTTCCATAAATTTATGATAAAATTGTAAAAATACGCTAAAAAACCCAAAAATTGGCTTATTCTCCCATTTTTGAGGGTGTTACCCCAATTTTTCAGCGGTCGCAATATTTTTTCCTTAATGTATGTTACTCGTCGTATTTTTTTTTTTTAAGTAGAAGTATCCCACGATATCTATTTTTGGCCTGTTTTGTATTCTGACTCGACGAATAGTCAGATACCAGTATCATCTACACTTATGTAATGTAGAGTGCTATAATTTTTTTAATAACTATTCTATTTCTAAAATTAGATTTGTCTACCGAATCATTTGCCAGATATTTAGGTCTCAACTTCTTTTAAATTCTCCTCGTATTCATAATACTAACATACCCATAGGTCGCTCGCATCACCTAAAATAAAACCCAAATATATACCATAAGCATTTATGTACATATATTTATAATACACTTAATGTTGCGATTTCTAAGATGCCTAACATTTGTTTCTCATTTACCAATATAAACGATTCAGTTGTCATGGGACCAAATGGGCCAATAGTTATTTTTAAAGGTCGTTGCGCCCTCTGCATTAAAATTTGTGTTAAAACTCTTCCATCCCTATTCAATAAATACCATTTGCTTTCGTATGCAGCATCTGCTATAGCTTCACTCTACGAAATATTTTTAATTATTATTTATCTTTGGATAAAAAATATTGCATGAAATATGCACATATTACCAATATTGGTTGTGTTATTATAAAAATATTTTCGAACATTTGTCCAGAAAATTTTTTGAACTCCTTTTGGTTCAAATAACCGGCCAAGTGCAAGTCGGACTTGGGCAGTTAGTGTTCCGTATCTTGATTGCTTTTAAAATGTCATGGAGTTATAAAATGATCAATGACTTCACAAAATTCACCCAAATGAGTTTTCTACCAAGTTTTTTTCCGATCTTTATTGAAATCTGATGACCTTATATGTATTTTTTTATATACCAGATAAATTATTAAAGATATTTGTGATCATTTTTATTCAATCTACAACCTATGGAGAATATTCCACAATTTTTTCAAAATTTTTTGATCAGTACATTTTGAGATAAAGGGGTGAGGGCGATTTTTCACAATTTTTTAAAAAGAATGCAAAGAAAAGTGTGTGCAAGTATTACATTATATATTTTTGAACTCGTGTTTTGACAAGCTTTCATTTGTCACATCAATCGATGACCTGGTAAAAAAAAATTACTTCCGATTTCATCCCCCAAAACTAACCCCTTATGTCAAAAATTCACTTTCGAAACTACACAACTCTGATAAGATTATCAATTCCCATATTAGTGCCAAATTTCAACTTTCTACGTTAAATTATTTCGGAGAAAATCGGGTGTGACAGACGGACAGACAGACAAACCAACAGAGAGACCGACGGACAGACAGGCAGCAAAGTGATCTTATAAGTGTTCCGTACTTCTTCTTCTTCAGCCCTTTATCTTGTCCACTCCTGCAGATAGGCCTTTCCTCGTATTTTCCATTTTGCCCTGTCTTGTGCTTTTTGGTGCCAGTCTCTACCAGCTATCCTCTTGATCTCGTCTATCCATTGCAATTGGGCTCTACCTCTACTTCGTTTTGTTGCTCTAGATCGCCACTGTATGATTTTTAGTGGCCATCTTTCATCCTGCTGTCTGCGACATGTCAGTCCATTGCTAGTTCGGCAATCCCCTTTATAACATCCGTATCCCTTATTCTTCGACGAATCTCTTCATTTCGGACTCTGTCACTCAGAGGCAACCCTAACATTGACCTTTCCATTGCCCTCTGCATTACTCTCGGTCTATTGGCGTTCTTCTGCGTTAGACACATTGTTTGCATCCTTATGTTGTTACCGGTAGAATACAGGCATCGAACATTTTCCTTTCTAAAAGTAATCGGGATACTGCTATCTCTCAGCACAAAGTAGAGTCTCCCAAATGTTGTCCAGGAAAGCTGTATTCGCTTGGTAACCTCCCTGTACTGATTTTCTTTCCCTAGAGTGATTGAATGGCCCAAATAGTTGTAGTCACTAATATTTTATATGTCCTGGTTCTCAATCGATTTATGTGGATCTTCTAGGCTCATTATTATTGTTTTCCAGTAATTCATTTTGAAGCCAACCCGTTTCGACTCATAGCTCAGTTGAATTCGTTCAAGTCACTTGATATCAACATAATATTATTCCGTACGGAATATTAAAAATACTCTTTACCAGGCTAGTTAATAAAATATATTTTACTAAATGATTTCAATAGGAAGCATGCTAAGGGAAGATGAGATAGCTGAGTGAAAACGAATTAATATGCAAATATTGAATAGCATTCCTACGATGAGGAAGATTTCGTGAACTTGCGTATTTGGTAACTTAGAACTAAATAATCATTTAGTTATATTCATTTGTACAGGGTGAGTCAACGATAGAGTAAATATCATTATCCCATTTGTTTCGGGAATGACGAAAAAATATTAAATACACTAGTTTTAGGCAATATTAAGGTGCACAGTTTAAAATTTTTAAGTATACAGGATATTTCAAAAAAGTGTGGCTGATATAACGTATGTTTTTTTTTAAATGGAACATCCTATTTTCTAATTTATTATTAAATTCTGTGTAAAACTTTATAATTTTTTTATTAATAATGTTATATACCTAAACCCAGTAGTTTTTCTAATATTTAAATTTTCTTAAAAAAATACATTGTTTCTGAAGGTGGAATACCCATAATTGGTACGAGCGTTCTATAGAGATGAAAAAAAAAGATATATGTAAAGAAATTTGACTTAGATGCTACAGGGTGTTCTAAATAAATTTATGCATTTCGGATATTTTATACTGAAAAATCTCAAATTTTTTAAATGGCACACCTTGTATATTGTTATTTTTTCTGATAAATTTTGCAAAACCCTTCACCTTTTATTAAGCATATCATATACCTATTTCTATTAGTTTTCGATTTATTTTGAATTTTTCAATTTTTTTTGTTTTTAATACGCTTACGTTATTGTGAAAACATAAAAAAATAGTTAATAATAATTTTAATATAGTTAAATATAATTAATAATAATTATCTGATAATTAATTATTATGACATAATAAATGTTCCTGTTCATTACCACCGGGAAGTCCAGGAATTTTTAAACGACCGTTACCCTCAAAAATGGATCGGTATGGATAGATTCATTCAGTGGCCCCCTCGATCATGTGACTTAACATCTTTAGACTTCTTTTTGTGGAGCTACATTAAAGATCGTGTTTATCTGAATTTCCTACAACACTAGTAGATATGGAAAATAGGATACGTGATACGTGCAGGACAGTAACGCCATTTATGCTAAATAAAGTGAAGGAAAATATAGTAAAACGACTAAACATGTGTATTCAAGTAGACGGGCATATTTTCGAACATTTATTACGTCATAATAATTAGTCATTAGATAAGTTGAACTATATTAAAATTATTATTAACTATTTGTTTATGTGTTCACAATAGCGTAAGTGTATTAAAAACAAGGGTAAAAATTGAAAAATTCAAAATAAATCGAAAACTATTAGAAATAGGTATACTACATATTTAATAAAAATTGGAGGGTTTTGTAAAATCTATCAGAAAAAATAATAATATATAGGATGTGCCATTTAAAAAATTTGAGATTTTTCAATTAAAAATAGTCGAAATACATACATTTGTTCTGAACACCCTCAAATTTCTTTACGTATATCTTTTTCTTCATCTCTATAGAACGCTCGTACCAATTATGAATATTCCACCTTCAGAAACAATGGCTCTACTGACAATTTTTTACAAAACTGAAAACTAGTATTAAAAAAAAAAAAAAAATGAAATATTAGAAAAACTAATAGGTTTAGGTACATAACATTATTAATAAAAAAGTTATAAGGTTTTGCGTAAAATTTAAAAATAAATTAGGAAATAGGATGTTCCATTTAAAAAAACATATGTTATATCGGCCACACTTTTTTAAAGCACCCTGTATACTCAAAAATAATTTTAAACTGTGCACCTTATCCTTCCCTAAAACTATTGTATTTAACATTTTTTTTTTTCGTCATTCCCGAAACAAATGAGATAATGAACTTTACTCTATCGTTGACTCACCCTGTACAAATGTACCAAAGGTTTTGCACATGTAGTGCACAAATGGTGCCTTAAATAACAGTCCTACAAAAAATACTCAACATTCATTTGGAGTTAGTAATATTGGTGTTCTTAACTACATACGAGTATATAAAATGGATACAGGAAAAAGACGAGTTCATTCATATTTTACAATAATTCCAAAAAAATGTCAAAGATTTCAAAAATATTTAACCCGGGGTAATTAATGTGAAAATATATTTCTATTATTTTTAATTTCATGGTTTGTTTATTCCTTTATAGCCCAATAGCGCAAATTTTGACGAAAAGCTCTAATTAAGTGTTAACAGGTTGCATTTTGGCATACAGGTAGTTTTTTGGACCTGGAATACGATGAAAAAAAGTTTGCTGCTCTAAAGTGTACGCTATGCCTACAAAATCAGAAATAAAATGAAATATTAGGTGTTTTTTTGCAAATATCTCTAAAAATAGAGAAGATATCGAAAAACTAATAGCATCACGTGAGAGAACGGGAAATTTTACAAAAAAATAGTATATAGATTATTTTTTTTTAGTTTTACCGTAATTAAAAAAAATTATTGACAATAAAATGTCTGGTTTAACCTCTGCAGTTGTAGTGGGAATCATGCTTCCAACCTCGTTTATGATTAAATTAACGTTTCTGTATACGGTTAAATATTTTGAAATTAGCTATTAAGGGATTTCTCGGGGTGCTGATTATGAATTCAATGACAGATTTGATAACTTCAAAATGGCGGATCCAATATGACGGCTAGAGTGTACGTAATTCATTTAATTTCTTCGAGTAATTTATAATTTTGTGTTTTCAGTAACTGTTATCTCTATACTTGGATGTTTAAATGAAATATAAATACCTTACACTTAAAGCTTAGACTTGTATCTTTCGTTCCCTCCTTTATATATATATATATATATATATATATATATATATATATATATATATATATATATATATATATACATATATATATATATATATATATATATATATATATATATATATATATATATATGTATTTATATATATATATATATATATATATATATATATATATATATATATATATATATATATATATATATATATGAGTGACCGGATCTCATAGAGGGGGAAAAAAAATGTCGGAATCTTGTTCGTCTGGACCATACAAAACGATTCCCCTTTCCAGATATTGAGATAGCCGAAATTTGAGCTCGATTAAACGACGTTAACCCGTGCCGCTCGTCGCTCAAAGTTTGAAAAAATCCAAATTTTTGGCCAAAAAGCTGACATATGGAGCCATAACTCCAGAACGGTAAATAATAGAAAGACGCTTAATATCTCAAAGGAAAGCTAATATTGTTCTTCAAAATTTATATTCTATACATAATTGTTATTGTTTTAAGTCAAACCGAGTTACAACAGCCTTTAGCCCCAAAAACGTAACCTGGTATCACTAGGAGCATACTTCGTATATTTTGTTATTAAGTGATAAATTTTGCTTTTTTTGGTATATTTTTGAGTTTAAAGTAGAAATATAATAAAAAAACAAGTAATACTGATAAGTCTAATGACATTTTTTATTTTAAAATATAAAAATTAGGTATATAATACATACAAAACAGACACAGAAAAGATACAGACGAAGTACCTACATGAGTTGACAATTTTACATAGTTATCTAATCTATTCTAGAGCTTTTGTTAAAGTAGTTTTTGAAACGTCAGGATATAATGCTCGGCATTTACTTACAACTTGCAGGACATATTGCTTTTGGTCTTCATCTTTTGTCAGAAGGTCGTTAAAGTCGGTTATTAATTTAACACCACGCTGAGCCATATCATTAACTACTTTTAATGTTTTGACAATTTTCAATCCTTCTTGGAAGTCATTATTTTGAGGCCAGGTGTTTGGATGTTGTCTTAGGAAATCTGTTTTTATATTAAATTGGTCAAAGAATGTAAACGTTTCTTTGGTAAGTAAATTTACCAATCTTCCATCAATTACCTCTTTTAAGTTTTCTTTGCTAACTTTTGGATTTACAACCCTAACGTGCTGTGATGGTTCATCTGTGCTACTGAGCAATTTATTAGCCATTAACAACTTTTCATCGTCTGTAATGGTGGGATCAAAAAACGATAATCCCACCAACTTTGCATTCAAATACCACAAATGGTTTGAAAATTTGGTCAGGGCTATTTCTGCAATGTCGTTGTCATATTCTTTATAGTCTAACAGACTATGCAAAATACCTAAATCTTGCTTTGGTGCAAGATGAGCTTTTGGAGCATTGAACCAAGCTTTACAATAAATTTTAACTAGGAAAACAGAAATGGCACGCACAGAACTTTCTTCTTCTTTAGACATCTTAAATTGACGACGACAAATGAACATTTTTAAGCAGTAAATAGCCTTTGCCATCCACTTAGCGTGATGAATGGCTCCTGGAGTTCTAAAACCCACAACATTGCCGTCTAGTGATCCAACAAATACGAGAACCAACTGCAATAACTCCTTTTATCTCTGGGGTGGCTCTCAGTTAATTTGGTCTCGAATTCAACAGTAACATTTGCAATTACTTCTGGAGTTAGCTGCTTTTGTATTAGATTGTCACTGATACCTGTGTCGCATTTTCCTTTGTCTATCTTGGGCCACGCAGTGAGGAATCTCTTGAAAATGTCTGGATGAGGTCCAGTGGTTGATCCCATTTTTGTGTCGAATACGCCTCTTAACAGAATTTCCAAGATATGGTGACGGCAAGCTAGGTATAACAATTCTCTTCCTAACATTTGCTCCAATATGACGCATGCTCCTTTGAGTCTTCCCGTGTTGGATGCTGTAGTGTCGAAGCACATCGCCTTGACGGTGTTGAGAAGACCCCATTCATGTAGGCATTCATATACGGCTACGGCTACGGCTTGCTCCTCTCCAGAGCTGTTTGCTGTTACAGGAACTCCCAGCAGCTGTTCCTTTTCGCCATATGAAATAGCTATAGCTATTCGCTCACATTGTTCATTTTTTAAAACACCCGGTAAAAGTTTACGGTCCCAATGGACAACGACGGGCTCTTTTTCAGGAATGTTTACTATATCAAAATTTTTTTTATTATATTGTTCTCTGAACATTTGCCTTCTATCATGTAATAAAGTTTTCGAGACTTTGTACTCAAGAGGGTCAAGGTTTAGTGCTTCTAGAGGAGCTATTAAAATTCTCTTAGCATTTCTGTCGGATACTTTACATCGATCTAATAAAATGGACAATTTCATGTTTAAAATCTCTTTAACGCCCCTTGCAAATGAAACTTTCATTCTCTTCCTCTCAGATGGTCCTGGATCTTCTACAGCGTCTTCAGGGATGTCCATTTCCTCCAAGCTCTCAAGTTCCTGGTAGATGCTGTCCTCTTCAGTGTCTTCTTCTCCTTCTTCGAACTTGTCTTCATCATCCGTCTCTAAGAAGCAACAAAAGAAAGAGAAAAAAAAGACTATAAAAACTTGTCGTTTTAGCAGAATAGTAATAATACATAGGTACTAAATTACCTACTTCTAATTATCAAAAGGTATTATTTAAAAAATATAAACTCAATCATAAAGATGCCAAATCATGCTCTCATGTACAATTTTCTTTCAATTATAATGAAACTATTTACTTATTTGTTTATCTATTTTTTAGAATACTAATAATAAAAAAAAAAACTCACCAATATCAAAAGTTGCTTCTTGGATTTGTCGGTTCATTTTTGCAAGTTCCTTTTGGACCTTGATTTCTTCAGCTCGAGACAACTTGAGATCCACTCCTGGGCGGCCCTTCTGCCTATGTTTCACGAGAAACGCCTTATCTTCTTCCAATTTCATCAGAGCTAAGGCATCTTGTTGAGCAATATCAAAGAGATCATCCAACTTTTCAACAAACTGTTTAAATTTGTTCTTGGCCGTTTTCGATGTTTTCTTCCGGTCTTTTTGAAGAGTTCTCCACTCGGCGTGAAGTTTTTCCAGCTTAGTAATTGCATCTTGCTCATGTTTAGTCGGGATTCGAACTTTCTCCCAAAAAATGAACACTTCTCGTATTGTAAGTTTTGCTGATTCTCTTATAGTTAATTTCACAGTACGTAAATTATAAAATAAAGCACACAAAACTTGACGATTTGAGGGTAGTTTACAACCGGTGATCTGGTGAATGGGATAGCCCACAAGAAATATTTTATCCTTGGTCCGGCTTTGTACACCTGATGTGGATGCCATTTCAGAGGCCAATAGGTAAATAACAGTTAACTTGGAAAATGAAACAAAATATATTGCAAACTTTAATTTCAATAAAATGTTTTCAAATGTCTTTTAAAATAATACTATAATAGTTATAAAAACAATAACACACACACTTGGAAAATTAAAAAAAAAAAACGTTAAAATATCTTCACTAGATAATTGTTCGATCTAACCAGCTCAAAGGCACTTTAGAAACTAAACTGAATAAATAAAAGGTCGGTTGTACGCTGAAGTAAAATCACCATCCCTAAAATAGAAATTAGATTCACCCTCCTTTTTACCTGTCAAACGGGTCTTTCTTTGGTAAACTAGTCAGGTAATCCCCATATAATAAAAGATTAAATTTGAACAAAAAGCTCTTTATGTTTGAAAATTGAGTTCCAAAATACTTTTTAACAAAAAAATGTTAATTCCGAGATACATTATGTAAAAACCCGTAAAATTCTTAGAATACTCCCAAACTGGCTCCTACTGGTACCAGGTCACGTTTTTGGGGCTAAAGGCTGTTGTAACTCGGTTTGATTTAAAATAACAACAATTATGTATAGAATATAAATTTTGAAGAACAACATTAGCTTTCTTTTGAGATATTAAGCGTGTTTCTATTATTTACCGTTCTGGAGTTATGGCTCCATATGTCAGCTTTTTGGCCAAAAATTTGGATTTTTTCAAACTTTGAGCGACGAGCGGCACGGGTTAACGTCGTTTAATCGAGCTCAAATTTCGGCTATCTCAATATCTGGAAAGGGGAATCGTTTTGTGGGGTCCAGACGAACAAAATTCCGACATCGATTTTTTGCGGTCACCCTAATATATATATATATATATATATATATATATATATATATATATATATATATATATATATATATATATACAAATACAATTTTGATATTACCAATAAAAATAAAAATAATAATGATGAAAATGTACAAGAAAAAATTATAAACTTATATAGATGCCAAGACCCGGGATCCTACGTAGTTTACGTGGAGGCAATGGAAAATGGCAGTAATATAACTAACAAATTTAATAACTTGAAGATTGCGAAAGACATTTGCAATCTCAAACTTAAAGATGTGAATAATATTATTAATATTAAAAACAAGGGCAAAAACAGAGTCTCAATAGAATTTAAAGATTACATTGCTGCTAACAATATAGTTAAAAATTTGGATTTATCTAATAAAGGATATAAAATTTTATCCCTTTCAATTTTATCATATGTAAAGTAGTCACCCGAGGAGTTCATAAATGTATTTCGGAGAAAGAAATTATGGAGGTATCAATCAAGATAATTCATATTTCTAGGTTAAATAGAAAAATTGTTAACAAAGATGAAAAAAAAGTCTTTTGAACCAACCAACTCTATACTAGCCACTTTTGAAGGTATATACTTCCCTTAATCTATCAAAATCTATAAATTCGAAAAAGCTGTGATACCTTTTGTAGTGATCCGAATAATTATCTAGGAATTAACCTCTTGCACACAACTTTAAAACTGATGACAAAAATTGTCACCAATAAAATAACTCCACTTATACAACTTTTCGAAGAACAACAAGGATTCAGGAGCGGAAGATCCTGTAACGACAAAGTATTTGTAATCAGACAAATTACTGAAAAATCAATTGAGTATAACAGACCAGCGTTTTTACGCTTTATAGATTTGGTAAGATCATTTGATACAGTACAGCTGCAAGACGTAGTGCACATACTTTATGACAAGAATATTCCATTGGATATAATAAAGCCAATTGAAAATATTTACAAAATAAATAAAATAGAAGCGAGAGTAAATTCGAAGTTAACTGAACCCATAGAGGTAACAACTGGTATTAGACAAGGAGTCTCACTGAGTCCTCTACTGTTTAACATTATATTAGATGAAATAATTAAACAGGTAAAAACAGAAAAAACTGTAAAGTGGGCAATAAAGAGATATTGTGTTACGCCGACGATACTGTAATAGTCGCTGAGAATGAAGATGACTTGCAGATTACACTAGTTTAATACAACAGCAAAGGAATTTAATATGAAAATATTAACTGAAAAAGCCAAATCAGTAGTTATCTCCAAAGAACCAATTAGGTGAAAGTTGGAAATCGATAATCAGATTATAGAGCAGGTGATGACAATCAAATATTCAGGAATTAAATTATCATATAATAATAATAATAATAATTTTATTTCCTCTTTTCTGCAAATCAACATTAGTATTACACTTTACATTATACATTTCAATATTTCTGCTACAAAAAGAAGAAAAAGGAGCTGAAAACAATTAAAACTGTTCAAAGTTCAACCCCAGGTAAACTACATCATCTTGCATAAATGTTCATGAATTAAAGAAAATAATAAAACTAAACGAGATAGAGAGAGAGGGAGAGAAAAAGAGAGAAATGCGACCAAAATTAACCTAATTAACTAATTGGTTTAAAATACTTTTTATCCGCTTTCTAGATATCTCAGGTTTAAGGGTTTTTAAAGCAACAGATACGGTATTATAAAGTTTATAAATATTGTAGGAAAAATTCTTTTAAAAAGAGCCGTTCGGTGAGGTGGTGGAGATATAAGTCCACCAAATCTTAAATTCAACCTATGAATGTCTGTTCTATAAATAATTTTATTTGTTTTTCCAACGTCCAAGGCTCTAAATATGTCATCCGTTAGACCTAATAAAGTTGTTGTACAGCTGTACCCCTTTCTGAAACCCGACTGATTCATGTTCAGTTATTTTCTAAGAAAAATCTTATTTACTTATCTATTATTTTTTCCAAAATTTTTGAAAGACAAGGTAGGATACTTATAGGACGTAGTTCATTAAAAGATTTAATATCATTATTTTTTGGTAAGGGTGTAACACCAGCTATTTTCCAGGTATCTAGAAATATCCCCTCCAAAATGCAACAATTTATTATATTAGTAAGGAAAGGTAAAATCCTGGGACAACATAAGCACAACATTTCCAAACCTATAGAGTCCGAACCTGTAGTTAATGATTTTATACTAAGTAAATGAGATTTTACTTCATCTGTAGTAACAGTAAAAAACTCAAATTTTTCTCTTGTTTTCATATTATTTAAATAATATTCTATCAAATTTGGATCCATTTGTCGGTCATTTCTTGAGAATTGCAAAAAATGATCATTAATATCAGAAGGTCTGTTTAAGACATCCGGAAGATGCTTAGCTGTAGGTTTATTCACAATATCCAAGTTTCTCAGTCTTTGCCACAATATTCTGCTGTTACCGTTATTCGCGCAGAATTCTAAATATTTTCTTTTTTCAGTTCTTATAGTGATGTTAGTTTGATTACGTAACTGTTTATAATAGTTTCAATGTTCCTAGTTGTTCTATTGTATTTATGAAACGCTCTATCTTTCACTCTAATCATAGTTTGCACTGTGCCTGTCAGCCAAACCGGTTTTTGTTTCTTTAGTACAACGGGTTTTAAAGGAGCCAGAACATCAAAAATATTTAATATTAGAGTGTTGAAATATAAAAGTTTGTCATTAATGTCTACAATATACACAATGTCCTCAAATGGGGCATTTTCTAAAACAGTTCTTAATAAGTCCCGATCGATACGTTTTAAATTTCTTATTATACAATGCTTTTTACTTTCTGATACTAAAATAATATTAAGGCAGCAATTCACAAGCGCATGATCGGAAAACTGAGGGAAATTTTTCGTTGAGGCAGTATATATTTTTCATCTTTAGATATCAAAATTAAATCCATCAAACTATTCGTTTTATTCGTAACTCTAGTGGGTACGTTAATAATTTGTTGCAAATTAAAAGTTTCTATACAAAAAATAAAATCCTGAACACTTTTTTTACACAAATCTAAAAAATTTAAATTAAAGTCACCTCCACAAAAATACTAATGCACTCCATTGAAAAGGATGACAGAGAATCTTCAAAGTTATTCAAAAATTTACAAGATTGTCCCTTAGGGGGTCTATATAATGCACCTACAGCATATGAAATATTGTTGAAATTAAATTTAGCCCATAACTGTTCCAAATGGTCTGTCTGAATAGAATTTAAAACATCATAATTAAAATTATTCCTAAAGTACATGCCCACTCCGCCATCTCTTGTTACTCTATCAGTTCTAATAAAGATGTAGTTTGGAATTTGTACTTGATCATTTGAAATATTTTCACCCAACCATGTTTCTGATATACCTAAGATGTCATATTTTTTCTGCAATAATATACTTTTAACCTCAGAAAAATTAGCCAATAGAGAACGTACATTCAACAATGCGACCTACAATTTCTTCATCCTCTGCCCCTCTCTCTCTTCCGTACCAAAATTAAAAAAATATATAACAACATAGAAGAAGAAACAAAAGAACAAATAGTAAAAGCCAATAGAATAGCAGGACGCTTGAATGATACTATTTGGAAAAACAAATACTTGAAAACAAGTAAAATCTCGTATATATAAATCTGTAGTTCGACCAGTTATAACCTACACAGCAGAGAAAAGATCAGAAACACTCAAAACTCAGAGATACTAACAAACAAGTGAAATGAAAACATTAAGAATAATTGTAGGAAGAACACTTTGGGATCGAGAAACAAATGACAAAATAAGGCACATATGTGAAGTAGAGGACAATAACACGTGGATAAGAAACAGAAAACAAGAATAGAAACAACATATAAATAGAATGTCCGAACGACGATTAGTGAAAATAGCTCGAGATAAATCACCGATGGGCCGAAGAAGTATAGGACGATCACGAAAAAGATGGAACGACGACGACACATTAAAGAAAAACAGGCAGTAACGCCTAATATAAAGAAGAAGAAAAAGAAGAAGAAATATATATTGGGTGAAAGGGAGGAGATAGGGGGTTAGAGAGTGATTGCGTATATATTGTAATATAATTTCAGTGTTCTTGGGTTTCACTTCTTATGAATTAAAAAGGATATAAAAGGGATTGAGATGTGGTTACAGGGTAACCTAAAAAATGTTGATTTGAATACAGAACAAGTTTTAGAAAGTTGGTGGAAATATACTTATGGCCCCTTATGGTACAGCAGGTAAATTATTGTATTTACCTTGCTAACGATGAAAATGGTATTCGTGATAAAATTATCATTCGAAATGTTCGCTTTCCTTTACTTTCTCCTTAGGATTTTTAAATTATGAGAAACCCATTTTTTCACTTTCGTCGGTCTGTCAATCTGATTATCGGCCTGTCAATCAGTCGATCTGTGTGCACTATAAATCTCAAAGGAGGTAATAATATAATATTTAAAGCATGGATGAAACTCGTAGTAATTACATGATATCGTTTCATTGAAAGGGGGCGAAAGAAGTAGGAATATACTCTTTATTTGAGAAAGTTGAATTTAGCGCTTATTTTAAAATTACGGGTTTGTAGGAAAAGTACTGGGTAAATTACTTACTATCGATTTTTTTCCCAAATATCTCACACATTAATACGAGGCTGGTGTGAAAAGTCCGTGCAAAGTCCGAGAGGTGGCACCACCGGCGAGTATCGAGGTCATGTTTAGTTAGTAGCATCTCTTGAATGAACGCACACCAAGTTTCAGCCATATTGGTCTATTTCTTTGTGTTTGGCATTCGTGTGAATCAAGGAAGTCGAGTGATTTTCAAGAAATGGACGAAAAAGAATTTCGTGTGGTGATTAAACATTACTTTATGAAACGCAAAACGCCTCAGGAGACTAAAGAGAAGCTTGATAAATATTATGGTGACTCTGCACCTTCGATTAGAACAGTTTATAAGTGGTTTCAAAATTTTCGGACTGGCCATATGGGCACAAGTGACGCTGAACGTTCTGGACGGCCTGTGGAGGTTACGACTCCAGAAATCATTGATCAAATCCATGATATGGTGATGGATGACAGAAGAGTTAAGGTGCGTGAGATTGCTAGTGCTGAGGGCATCTCGACTGAACGGGTACATAATCTTTTGCATAAACATTTGGACATCAGAAAGCTATTCGCAAGATGGGTGCTGTGATTGCTCACGCTTGACCAAAAACGGAATCGTGTGAAGTGTTGCAAGGATGGTTTGCAGCTGTGTCAGAAGAATCTGGAGGACTTTAAGCGTCGTTTCGTCACTGTGGATGAAACATGGATACATTACTATACTCCTGAGACCAAACAACAATCTAAACAATGGGTTACCAAGGGGGAATCTGCACCAAAAAAGGCGAAGACCGTTCCTTCGGCCGGAAAGGTTATGGCGACTGTCTTTGGGGATTCGCATCGACTATCTGGAAAACGGTAAAACTATTACAGGTGAACATTATTCATCGTTATTGGACCGTTTGAAAACCGAGCTGCAAGAAAAACGCCCGCGATTGGTCCACAAGAAAGTCCTTTTTCCATCACAACGCACCAGCACACACCTCAGCAGTTGTGGTCACAAAATTAATGGAAATAGGATTCCAACTCGTTTCACATCCCCCCTATTCTCCAGACTTGGCTCCCTCGGACTACTATTTGTTCCCCAATTTGAAGAAATGGCTGGCGGAACAAAGATTTTATTCAAACGAGGAGGTGATTGCAGACACTAAGGGATATTTTGCAGACTTGGACAAATCCTATTATTCGGAAGGGATCAACAAACTAGAACATCGTTGGACGAAGTGTATAAGCCTAAAAGGAGACTATGTCGAAAAATAAAAAAGGTTTACCCCAAATACATGAGTAGTTTTTATTTTTGCACGGACTTTTCAAACCAGCCTCGTATATGTGTTTAGTTATCAATCTTCCACCTTTGATTGTGTTAGCCGATACTTGTTGGAAATTCATAATAAAATTATATAAAAACAACACTGTGTTTTAATTTCCAATATATTTAAAATGACTTGAAAATTGTTTTACCATACAATGGCTTCTTCAGAAGTGAATTATAAAAATATTATTAATTGCTATTTGTTTGATTATGTTGAATTCTTTGTTAAAATTAGTTTTAGTCATAGGAATATGTAACAGTCTATGTATGTAGAGTTAAAAGCTGCCATTTTATGGGTATAAGGGTGAGATGAAGGGTAAGTCGAATTTAGTGCTTATTTTAGAATTACGTGTTTGCAGGAAAATTACTGGGTAAATTACTTACTATCGATTTTTTGTTCCCAATATCTCACACATTAATATATGTGTTTAGTTATCAAATAGCAAAATATTTTAAAATTTATAAATTTTAAACTGGTTCTTTTCCTGTAACCTTGATCTAGAACAGCACACGCATAATATGTTTAATAATTCTTACTTGAAATTTTATTTCATTGCAAAACCAAGTCAAAAAGAATATTTGTATCGTTAAAACGATCAAGTAAAATATCACAAAAAGCACATCTTGATCTTGCTACAAGAAAAATTATATTAATAATTTATACAATATTAGTTTTAAATGAAAAAGAATAAAAACAGAAAACGAAATTTGCTACTCTTATTAAATTTGTACAATAGTAAAACAGATTTTTTCAACACCAAAACCTCATACTTTAACGAATAAATCCAAAAAATATCTTCTAGAGGGAAATAACATTTTAATATTAATATCCGACTTACTTCCTTTAGCTGCGCCTAGGATATTATATGGTAATGCTGGGGAGATAAGCTATTGTAAACTGCAACGAAATAAAACGCTACGGCAATGGACACAACGTGCTCGTTTTCATCTTTTGTTGCTAAAAACATTGAGCTAAATGCTCTTGATAATCCGTCCCAGTTGAATAGTGGAGAATGATGGAGAAAATGACAACCTGAATGACGGTAACGGGCCATTCAAGTAGATAGACAAACTGTGGAATACCTGCTTGATGCTGCTGAGATAAGTAAACTGATATGCAAAAGATATATGATGTGATATTTGCAGCAAAAACATCCAGATCCTTCTTGTTTCTCACAAAAGATACTTCGCAATCATGCTATGTATTGTCGAATAAAAGTTACATTAGAAAACTACATAAAAAATTTAAGACTCAATGGTATATAGGGGGTCCTGAAATCATCTCCTCATAGAGTGACGGAACTTATACACGAAAAGAGATAAGCGCCTGGATGTAAAATTTTTTATGTAAGTTTTCGAGTATTTCTTCCGATTTAAGGTCGGTCGAATATCGACGGGGACGACCAACGTTCCGAATGAACTTCGACTGCAACCACGCCGGAAACCACCACCGAAATTCAACAAATCACCGATGAACTCTCTATTCCCGGTATCAGGACAATGCCAGGTGAGTTGTCGTGATTCCGGTTCATTCTGTACGCAACAGTTTTGGGCCTAAAATTCCACGACCGTCATTCTCTACCTTTTTATTGTCCTGATTTGGAACTCAGTGACTTCGGGCTCTTCACCCATATGAAGATAAAGTTATGGTAAAGCGTTGTTGTTTCGAGAGGATATATATATATATATATATATATATATATATATATATAAATATATATATATATATATATATATATATATATATATATATATATATATATATATATATATATATACATACATATATACAGAAAAAAAAAGAAATAATCCGTCAAGCGCAAGTTGAACTTGCGCAATTAGTGTTCCGTACGTTGATTGCTTATAAAAAAATAAATTTTTTTACATTGGTATAAAATGATCAGTGACTTCACAAAACACACCCCAAATGAGTTTTCAACAAAGTTTGTTTCCAATCTTTACTGAAATCTGATGACCTTGAAATTTTTGTTTTTTTTTTATATACCAGATAATTATTAAACGTAATGCACTCGTGATAATTTTCGTTCAATCTACACCCCGTGGAGAATATTCCAGAATTTTTTCAAAATTTTTTGATAAGTACTTTTCGAGATAAGGTGGGGGGACAGCGATTTTTAAAAATAATACAAAGAAAAGTGCGCGCAAGTATTACATTATATATATTTTTTACTAGTGTTTTCACAAGCTTTCATTTGACACCACACTCGATGACCCAACAAAATTTTTTTTTTCACTTCCGATTTCACCCCCCAAAACTAACCCCTTAAGTCAAAATTTAGCTCTCAAAACTACATGGCTCTGATGAGGCCATCAATTCCTATATTATTACCAAATTTCAACTTTCTATGTCAAATAGTTTTGGAGAAAATCGGGTGTGACAGACACACAGACAGACAGACATCGAAGTGTTCCGTACGGAACACTAAAAAGTAACTTAGTGAGAATGCAGTCAAAAACAGTTGGACATAGACACTCTTTGTTTAATTGTTAAGCTTTCGGAATTATTTAACCCTTCCTCAGAACATCTAAAAATTATTTACAATTCGTTTTTAAAAACACTATACTAACTATACTATAAGGAAGCTAAATTTACAAAGGTGTAAGCTGACATAATTCCAGAACACTTAATTATGAAATTTTATAAAGACTTACAGAAAGAACATAATAACATTTTCCAATGATATTTTCACAGGATATAGAATAACGTGGTTTTAATTTTATAGGTTAGTAGAGATGAATCGATTGTCAGTTTGATAAGTGTAACGGTAAAACCTTGTTACGCGGGCTTTTCAGAAAAAGGTTTTTTTTTTGGAATAGGCTTAAAACGGTCTAATTTTGAAAAAACTTACGAGAAAATATCGGAGGGAGGCCGTTTTTGCCCTTTTTTTGCATATGAACATTGATACGTAAGCGTACGAAAGTCTACTATGATATTGACAACCACTGATTGAAACTGCTTGGGAGAACTCAGTTCGTCTATGCGCATGCGCCGAGATGATTATGCTACATTTACGACCATAGTAAAATTCCAACCATTATGGAACTTTGCTGTGAAATTTTCTTCGCGGAAGACAACACGAAAATAACAAATCACAAATTTTTTTAATGTATTTTGTAATTGCTGATTATTTAATTCAGGTTAGTTTCAGTTAACAAGTTAACAAAAACGGTTACCCCCCGATTTTTTCTCATAAATCTATCATAAGTTTCGGCAATTTTAAACCTATTTAAAAAAAAATCTTCCTTTTTCTGAAACGCCCGCCTACCGAAATTTTACCAGAAAAAATGACAATAAAAAATTTTGTGATAAAATTAAAGTATAAATTTCGTAAAAGTTCGACACGCGGGCTTTTCAGAAAAAGGGAGGTTTCTTTTTTGGAAAAGGCCTAAAATGACCTAATTTTGAAAGATTTACGAGAAGAAATCGGGAGAAGACCGTTTTTGCTAAATTGAACTAACCTGCACTAACCGGAACTAACCTGAACTAAATAATCAGTAAGTAGAAAATATATTAAATAATGAAAAAAAATGTCCTACCTTAATGTGAAAAAATGATGTACGTGCTATATTAGTGACCGGAGACCAAATTAGTTAAGGTTAGTTCGGGTTAACAAAAATGGCCTCTTCCCTATTTTTTCTCGTAAATCTTCCAAATTTAGGCCATTTTTGGCCCATTCCAAAAAATAAACCTCCCTTTTTCTGAAAAGCCCGCGTACCGAACTTTTACCAAAAAGTTAATAATTTTTTGAAAAGATTAGGCTGACCTCTACATTTCACCCATTAGTGTGAAATGAGCCGATTCTTCTAAAAACAACTGACAGTTTCGATCAGTGGTTAGCAGTAATATAGGTTAATTTTTAATTACCAAAGAAAAGTGCTAAAACGGCTTCCCCTGATATTTTCTCGAAAGTCTTTTAAAATTCATTCATTTCATTTCATTCATTCATTTTAAGCTTCTTCCAAAAAATCCTTTTTTTGAAAAGCCCACGTAACGAACTTTTACCAGAGTAACTAGTAGTCGTATTGAACAGTTGGTAGACATTAAATAAATTTGACGTTGATATAAAATTACACTAAATTTATATATAGTGTGGTATGTTATAATGTAAAACTTTTCCATATCATATATTAAACAAGTTAGGAAAGTACAATTATTAGATAATATTAACAGCAAGGCTGGAATACAGTTGTCAGTGAAACACAATAGAGTTCGGTATGAACAATTTAATAATAACACAAGTCTGCAAAAAAAAAAAATGAGAGGTGTTTTGGTTTTTTTGCGTAATTCTTATGTTTTTGGGTGTACTGAATCCGAAAATGACTTTCATTTTGTCATAGAACGTCACGTTTTCTGACAATGTAGGTATCTATGTTAAACAAGTTATCATCTTAAAATAAAAGATTTAAATTTATAATTGCGTAACAAAACTTATTTTTTTATCTAAAATACATTCATTAGTAAGCACTAAACACATTTCTTTTTCCCAGTGAGACTCCTTTTGGTACATTTTCGCTTATAGGAAGCATCTGGAAGGTCTCTCTGAAGCGTCCAACAGTAGTCTGCCATCATTGAGACGCTCCATCTTCCCTGGTATCTTGTTTCCATCTCCTTAATACCTTGGTGAAATCGTTCACCTTGCTCTTCACTCAGATCTCCTAAATTTTCTGGAAAGTGGTCGAGGTGGGAATGAAGAAAATGTACTTTTAAACTCATTGGGCAACCTAAAGCTTGAAATGCTTTTAACATTCTTTTAAAGATTTGTTTATAGTTAGGGTCCTTGTTATTGCCTAAAAATTTCTCTATGACCTCTTTAAAGGCAATCTACCCTTCTCTTTGAGGATCCGTCATGGTTGTGATGAATTGTGGATCAGCCATAAGCCGTCTAATACCTGGTCCAACGAAAACACCTTCCTTCAACTTTGCCTCCGAGAGGCCTGGAAACTTTGATATTAAGTATTTGAAGCAATTTCCATCTCTTGGAAGTGACTGTACAAATTGCTTCATCAATCCCAGCTTTATGTGAAGCGGTGGTAGAAGAACTTTATGAGCAGGACGTTCTTTTCGTCAACTTTAAGCTCCCTCGTAGGCCAACACTTTTTGGTCCAGTGATTTGCTCGATCTCTACTATCCCATAGACACAAAAAGCAAGGGAATTTGATAAACCCAGATTGTTGTCCGAGCAACATGCCCAAGATTTTTAAATTACCGCACACTTGCCAACCGTGGTCTTTATATTTTAATTTGCAAAGAACCAAATCCAAGTTCTTGTAAGTTTCCTTGAGGTGAACGGAATGACCGACAGGAATGGAAGCATAGAAACCGCTATTATGAAGCAGAACTGCTTTAAGGCTTCTTTTTGAAGAATCTATGAAAATACGCCACTGTGCTGGGTCGTATGAGATCTTAAATGTATCCATCAAACCCTCATTATTGGTACAATAAACCAACTCGTCCTCTTGGGCAAAGTAGGAAGTGAACTGCTTCTCACGATATCTAAACCAGGAGGAAGACACTCCCGGCAAAAGTAAGTTCCTGCTTTTGAGCCTTGATCCAAGCAACTCAGCAGCGTTTTTGGGAAGATTCAAGTCTCTTACCAAATCATTTAGCTCGCCCTGGGAAAACAATTTCGGACTGCTGTCATCTTCAAATTGAAAACTTGTTATCGGGTTCAGGTACAGCACCATCTTCGTCAGAACTTGGAATCTCTTCCAAGGTAGCAGGGGCCTTGGGCACTGGTATTTCGGTCCCATGAGGGATGGGACGAATAGCTGATTGCAGATTGGGGTATGAAATGGACTGCTTCCATTTTGAACTATAACCCTTTCACATTACACGAACAAAAGTAACAATCATCACTATGGTTCTTTTGCTCGCGCCATACCATAGGAATCGCATATCGGAAAGCTTTTTTCTTGCCCTTAAACCAATTTCGAAGGTCTTCAACACATCGTTTGCAGACTTTATGAGGTGCCCAAACTTTATCCTGATCTCCAAGTTTTAAGCCAAAATACGTGAAGTATACTTTTTTTACAAAGTCCGTAATATTAAGTTGTTGCTTTAATACCATATATTCGCCACAAATATAACAGAAACTGTCAGACGAATTCACACACTTCCGCACAGATGACATTGCACTATATTGAACCAAGATCTATAAAACAATGACGAGTTAACACGTAATTGTACCGCGCCACTTTCTACACTATCGGAGCGCGCACGTTCTGGTTACAACGTTTATGTTTGTTAATTTAGCTCACAAAGGGCGTTCTTTATTTAGAAAGTAATGATAGTTATGGCCTGTATACATTTAAAAATAGTAATCAGAATAAAATTGTACCTATTTATTTATGACTACAAGTTAACCCAAAAAAACCCTTTTTTATAATAAAATTTTGCGTTTTGCAAAATAACCTGACATTCTGGAATTTTTTTAAGTATTTTTTAGTTTTCAGAACACCTAAATATATAGAAATCAGTTGAAAACACCCGGACAGCATTTTTGTTGCAGACCTGTGTAATAGTATTATGTGATGTGTCTTAACTTTGTAATAGATCCTGGGATAGTTAGAAGATATAAGAATAAACGATGCTGAGGTCTGCCACATCGGTCCTTCTGTTCACCGTATGGTCGCAGGCATTAATAGCAACCATCTCCAGAAATTTCCTTTTATAGTAGTTTTGTTGTTTGTAAGCTATTTCCACATTGTCATAATCTAGACGATGATCGTTCTCAATTGAATGTTCTGCAAGGGAACAAGATTTAATACCCCTTCTGCAATCACTCCTGTGAGAAATTAACCTTCCCTTTTTGCTACGAGATGTTTGTCCAATTTACGAGGATGTACAGTTTTTAAACGGGATTTTGTATACCATATTAGAAGTTTTTTGCTTGGTAATTGGTGTTTTTACTCTTATATACAGTTGTTCTAATTTATGTGGGATGGTTTTGGACAAACGAATGCTATCATTTTGTGTTTTTGGAAATCCATTGTAAATAATTTTTAGATGTTCTGAAGAAGGGTTAAATAAGAGAGATTTACCACAAACGTTGACAAGCATCTAACAGTCAATTAAATAAGCATTCAAACTTCAAGAGTAGCCTAATTGTAGATCATTATTCAATAAGATATTGGATCTTAAAATCAATAATATTTTTTTTATTCTTTTTAATTTTTCTCTGGTTTCTTATTACCTTAATTAGAGAAAAAGCTGTGGTAGCAAGATCTACAGAAGTTGAAATATACTCCATCATAATGACATTCTTGCAACGACCGTTAACATCCTCAGTAAATCTGAAAAAAAAATAACCGGTCAAATTGAACTTGCGCAATTAGTGTTCCGTACGTGATTGCTTCTGAAATAAAATTTTTTGTTACGGAGGTATAAAATGATCAGTGACTTCACAAGACACACCCCAAATGAGTTTTCAACAACGTTTGTTTCCAATCTTTATCGAAAACTGATGACTTTGAAATTTTTGTTTTTTTTTTATATACCAGGTAAATTATTAAAGGTAATTAATGCACTCGTTATAATTTTCGCTCAATTTACACTCCGCGGAAAATATTCCAGAATTTTGTCACAATTTTTGGATCAGCACTTTTTGAGATAGAGAGGGGGGCAGCGATTTTTCGCGATTTTTTCAAAATAATAGAAAGAAAATTGTGCTCGTGTAAGATATTATATATATTTTTGAACTCGTGTTTTGACAAGCTTTTATTTGTCACATCAATCGATGACCTGGTAAAAAAAAAAATACTTCCGATTTCATCCCCCAAAACTAACCCCTTAAGTCAAAATTTAACTTTCAAAACTACACGGCTCTAATGAGGCCATCAATTCCCATATTAGTACCAAATTTCAATTATCTTCGTTAAATAGTTTCGGAGAAAATCGGGTGTGACAGACGAACAGGTAGACGGACAGACACCGAAGTGATCCGTACGGAACACTAATAAAATATGTATTAAAAACGAGGGTAAAAATCGAAAAATTCAAAATAAATCTAAAACTATTAGAAATAGGTATATGACATACTTAATAAAAATTGGAGGGTCTTATAAAATCTATCAGAAAAAATAATAATATACAGGGTGTGCCATTTAAAAAATTTGAGATTTTTCAATTTAGAATACCTGCAAAAAAATGCATAAATTTATTTTGAACACCCTGTAGCATCTAACTCAAATTTCTTTACATATATCTTTTTTTCATCTCTATAGACCGCTCGTACCAATTATGAGTATTCTACCTTCAGAAACAATGGCGCTACTGATAATTTTTTACAAAACTGAAAATTAGTATTTTAAAAAAAAATTGAAATATTAGAAAACACTACTAGGTTTAAGTATATAACACTATTAATAAAAAAAGTTATTATATTTTACACAGAATTTAAAAATAAAATGTTCCATTTAAAAAAAACATATGTTATATCAGCCACACTTTTTTGAAGTACCCTGTATACTCAAAAATAATTTTAAACTGTTCATCTTAACATTCCCTAAAACTATTGTATTTAACATGTTTTCGTCGTTCCCGAAATTAATGAGATAACGAAATTTACTCTATCGTTGACTCACCCTGTACAGGTCGACTAAGTTAACCAATCGGCTTGAAACTTTCAGAAAATATGCTTTTTGTTATAGCAAATACACCCTAAAATTTTGATACAAAAATATTTAACTCCGTGGGCACAGCTGAATTTGCTATTTAAACTTTGAATTGCCCGCCATTTTATGCCATTTGGTCCAAAATTAGTTTTTTTTCAAAATTTAGATCTTCCCGATGGCATTAAAAAATTTTTTTTGGAGTCATTGTAACTGCTTTTTTTACATTTGTATATTAATCAAATAACAACAAATGCGTTTTTTTTTTTCGGTCATTTTCATGTTAACCAAAAAAATTTAAAAATAAATAAATAAATAAATAAAAGGTCTGACCAGATGTGATAAAAAAATTTCATTTTTTTTTTTCAAAATGACCCAATATACAATATCAAATGTAAAAAAAATGGTTAAAATGACTCCAAAAAAAAAATTTGTTGGAAATTTCATTACGAAGAGTTTTTTTCTTTTTCTCGATCTGACTTATATAACTGGAGTCATTGACATTTTAAGCCCAAAAAATGCGTTTTGAAACCTTAAATTGTTTATAAACAAAAGAGCACAAGTTTTCCGAGGTCCAAAACTCAGGACAATATTCTTGGTGATACCACAGAGAAGATAAAATCATAATATTGCTGTATCTAAACTATGTCTATCTCATCATAATTTTGAGTTTTTTTACTGCACTATTACTTCTAGCTCCCCTTATCAGCCCCAAGAAAAAAATATAATATGTGCAATGTAATGTAAAATAAAATGTTTTAACACGTAGGCCGAAAAGTTTTTGGTCTGACACGTAGATGTCGCGCTTTTCAAGAAATCTATATGATTTTTAGCAAGTACCAACCTTGAAACGATACGTGTCAAAATTTTATGACATTTCGACGATTAGTTTACAAGTTACAGTGGTTTTAGTGAAGCTACTATTGATATATATATATATATATATATATATATATATATATATATATATATATATATATATATATACAATGGAAAAAATCGAATTTCGTCTCTTGATTAAAACACTATTTTTTGACGGAAAAAAAATTCCGGTCAAGCAAAAGCAACGGCTTGATAAGTGTTACGGGGACTTTGCCCCTGGAAAATTACTCATCATTTACTGGTATACTGATATTAAGCATGGTCGTTACAGATACAAATGATGCTGAACGCTCTGGAGGCTCAAATGATACGGAACACTTCGGTGTCTGTCCGTCTGTCATACCCGATTTTCTCCGAAATTATTTGACATAGAAAGTTAAAATTTGATACTAATATAGCAATTGAATGATGGCCTCATCAGAACCATGTAGTTTTGAAAGTTAAATTTTAACTTAAGGGGTTAGTTCAGGGGGATGAAATCGGAAGGTAAAAAAAATATTTTTACTAGGTCATCGAGTGGGGAGTCAAATGAAAGCTTGTAAAAACACAAGTTCAAAAACATGTATATAATACAATACTTGCACACACTATTCTGTATTATTTTTTAAAAAAATCGCGAAAAATCGCTCTCCTCCCCCTTTATCTTGAAAAGTACTGATCAAAAAATTTTGAAATTTTCTCAACGGGGTGTAGATTAAACGAAAATTATCACGAGTGCATTACCTTTAATAATTTATGTGGTATATAAAAAAAAAAATAAAAGTTTCAAGGTCATCAGTTTTCAGTAAAGATCGGAAACAAACTTTGTTGAAAACTCATTTGGGGGTGTGTTTTGTGAAGCCATTGATCATTTTATACCTCCGTAACAAGAATTTTTATTTTAAAAGCAATCAACGTACGAAACACTAATTGCGCAAGTTCAACTTGCACTTGACCGGTTATTTATATATTAAAATGTATTTGCCTTCAAAATATGCACTCCATAAAGCTTTCACTGCTATATTAAGAAATAAAACCCGATTTAAAATATCTAAAAACAAAAAAATAATTTTGGCCGCATAAAACGCTGAAATACCCCTATGTGCGATACCAATCTTGCAGGCAATATGGCCAGCAAAACTAATGTAAACAGCCCATTATCTTCCAGTCTCTGTGTGTCTCTTTTGTATATTTATCACCTTCCCCTCTTTTATTTTTCTCTGAGGTTGCTTCCTGTAAATGCGAACCTAAACTTGGCGCCGCGTAGAATTGCCGTATTTTGTTATTGGTGGAAATAGAAGATGTTTTAAGTTTTACCAATTTTTTGCTTTATGAAAACATTGTGAAATCAAGTTTTTGTAGGGTTATATGTGACAACTATCGTACTAAAGATATCAAAAGAACGTATTGGTCATATTTTGGATGAATATTTGGACATGAGAAAGCTCTGTTCGAAATGGGTACCGCGTTTGCACACAGTGAACCAAAAACAACAACGTGTTGAGATTCTGAGCGCTGTTCGGTTTTGTTTAAGTGAAATAAAAAGGATTTTTTCAGCGATATGTAACAATGGATAAAAGATGGATCCACCACTACACACCGGAATCAAATAAGCATTCAGCTGAGTGGACAGCAGCGGCTGGGAAGGTTTTGGCCTCTATATTTTGGGATGCGCATAGAATAATTTTCATCGACTATGTTAAGAAGGGAGAAACCATCAATAGCGAATATTAGTTTTTGGTGCATTTGGAAGCAGAAATCGCAAAGAAACGGGCCCAAATGAATAAGAAAAAAGTGCTCTTTCATCAAGACAATGCACCGTGTCACAAGTAAATGGTTACGATGGCAAAATTGCATGAGCTGAAGTTTGAATTGCTTCCTCATCCACCGTGTTCTCCGGATTTGGCTTCCAGTGACTATTATCTATCCGCAGACCTCAAAAAATGCTCGCTGGAAAGAGATTTGGCTCCAAAGAAGATCTTATCGCCGAAACTGAGGCCTGTTTTGAAGGCAAAGACAAATCCTTCTACAAGAAAGGTATAGAAATGTTAGGAAAGCATTGAACTGATTGTATCGTTCTTGAAGGAGGTTATATTGATCAATAAAGTAAAATTTTGCAAAAAAATGTGTTTTAAGTAGCTAGACCAAAAACTTTTCAGCCTACGTGTTATATGGTATTATCGCTTTGTTTCCACAAAAAAATACGGAAAGAAATAAAAGTAATAAAAACATATGTTGGTCATTTGTTGTTGTATCGTACGCATAGTAATTTTATAACTAAAATCTGGAGTCAATCTAACTGATATTATTTATTCTACGAGGCTTTACAACTGCCATTTCTAGATATTTTAATTATTAAAAATAATAATAAGTTAGAATTTTATATCTATAGGAAAGACACAGTAACAGATAGATATATTCCTAATGATTCATTTCATGGCAAACAACACAAATTAGCCGCATTACATTTTTTAGTTCATCGTTTGCTCACTTTTCCTCTGAATTGAGTAAACTTCAATAATGAAAGGAATCGTATTAGAAATATACCTAGAGTTAATGGTTATGACGATGACTTAGTAAAGAAGTTAATAAATAGACATAAGTTCAGGTTAAATATTCAGAATTCCACCATTTTTACACGCGAAGAAAATGAGACCAAGTATGTTTCCATAACTTATAATTCGATATATGTATAGCAGTGGACTCAATAAGATATTCAATAAGGTAGGCCTCGCCTTAGTCTATAAGTCATCAGACAATCTGAGGAATACCTTAGGAAATCCAAAATATAATACCCGTATCCCTAATTGTGAGAAAAGGGGAATTTATTAAATTAGTTTCAACGATTGCGACAAAAAGTATGTTTGTCAAACAAAAAGGTCAATTAAAATACTATTTAAGGTACATTTAGAAGATTAAAATACAAAATACGCCGAACATGCCTTTGAAGCTGATCATACTGTAATATTAGATAATATTGGATTAATTAAAAATGTATCTGATAGGAGATTGTTGAACGCATACATGGAAATTATAAAATGTAGAAATAGTTTAAATAAAGACAGAGGACCTCTTCCTTATAGTCCCCTCTACTGGTTACTCGACCGTAACTAATGGCCTCGCCTATGCCGTTAGTTCCGCCTGAGTAATTCAGGTGCAAGGCTAAGTATGAATAGGGTAGATTTGTTGTCAGTTTTAGTCAATCATCGCTCCTGATGAAGCTAACATGGTTAGCGAAACACTCGTCGAGTGCAAAATAAAGTATTTGGTGTAGTGGTGATATATACTGAGTACTAAGAACAGTAATACAGTTTCGTTGTTATGCTTGTCTCGTTCCGTAGATATCATCAGATATTTTAACTTTATTTAATTCTTGCATATTAAAATATTTACACGGATATATCCTGTAATCCTTGAAACTTTAAGTAATGGGGCACCAATATACTCAGCGTTTGCACTTATAATTTACTACAATATTTTAAGTACGTGTCTAATGGGGAAATGCTATTAATTTTTTTAGGAGAGCTATACGTGTCGCTCGATTAAAGGAATATTGTTTTTTTCTTACGCAATAATGTCTTGATGCTCTAATATAAATCCTTTCAATTTAACAATCATTTCTTCCATCTGTTCTTCTTTAAGATTCTCTGGAATGTAATTTCTTATACGCCCTTGCAATATTACCAAATGTGCTTGTGATCCAACTAATAATAAAGTTAGTAATAAACTAGTTGCAATACTATATATTAATCCTCCGTATGAAAATATGATTTGCAGCGTGTCCGCCCAAAACAGATGATCAAGCTTGTTTGGGAAATAAAACTGATAATGATAATGTGATTCTAGGGTAAGATTGTTAGCTTGGTTATATTGTTTTACCTTTCGTTCACCTATTATACCTAAAATTAAAAAAAATAGTAGTATTATTTAATGCCGCTTGAGACCTTCTGCACCGCAAGCAAGTTAGGGGCCTGCACACTATGTTGACGACTAAAATTTTTTAGGCAAAAACATCGTTTTTTCTTCAAAAGTTTCGGGATTTTTCACCCCATGTAGAACTTCAGTAGAGGTTTTCATAAGCTTATAGTCCTTTTGTTTGGAATTGATAGCATACAACATGGGTTATAAATAGAGACGGGATTATATGCAACATAGAAATCTTGAAATATGCATGTAAATATGCATGAAAAATGCTTAAAATATGCATGAGAAGGGTCAAAATACGCAAAATTAAATAATAATAAAAGTAGTAATTTTTAGTTTTTTATTTCAAAATCAGCATAAAATTAACAAGTTGTCGTCGATGTTTAAATTTAATTAACAATTATTTAACATTTTTAAAAATTATTTAACATTTGTATTCTTGTACACGTTAAAAATAAAGTATTGTTCCAAATTGTAGTAAGATTGTGTCTACGATCACTTAAAATATTTTTATAAGTGGAAAAGACCGTTCCACATCCACTAAGGTAACTGGGCAGTATTTGAATTTGGGTGCTATGTTAGCACTTATTGTTTCTGGCAAAAGTTCACCCGTCCCATTATTAAAAGTATCAATTTGACACAAAGGTTCAAAGCCTGGTTTATTGCACAAAATGTTTTCAAATCTTTCTTTAACTCTACGCGGGAATACATCTGGCAATGTGGACTTTATTTGACGGATTTTATTCATTAACTGAATTGATTCGGTCAACGCCAAACCTCGAGTTTCAAGGTTTTTAATATCCGCAGGTATGTGGGAAAAGTGAGTGCTAATCAAAGCTATATTTTTTTTAATATCAGAATCGGTAAATGCTTCCTTGGATTGACGCTCAAATAAATATTCTGGAAACTAACCACTTATCACTTAATATCCCGACCAAGAAACAAAGGAATAAAATACCGTTGTAATTTTGGGTATTCCCTTAGCACTATAACCTAATCGATGTTTAGACTATTGCAGGTAATGTTCCGGCGATAAGATCGGTTCCAGACGGCGACATTAACAATACCCTGAGCAATTCAATTGCCTAGTAATACCGAGAAATATTGTAAATATAGGGAAAATATGCATCATTACTAGATTTTGGGTAAAATATGCAATAATCGGTGAGAATGGTCTAAATATGCGAATGCATATGAAAATGTGCAAATGCATATAATCCGGTCTCTAGTTATAAACATTAAAATGTCATAAACCATAAGCGTCCGAAATTTCTCTACCAATTATTTGCATTTTTAGTTTTAATTACCTTTATTTTCTATCTCAATAGAACAGTGCGACCTTTTTCTAAAAAATATTTTTATTACATGCCTTCTAAACTTTACAATAAGCTGTATAAATCAACGCATTTCAAAGTTTATTTTAATGAGTAAATGATGAAACTAAAGTCTTACTTGTATGATAAAGGCCTTAACGAGTAGAACTAACAATTCTTAAAAACTAGAAATCTACAGTGTTATAAAGCTTAATGATAATAGGTACAATAAAATTATTTGAGATTTTAGCAGTTATTGGAATATAATTAACCAAAATACTTATCGGTAGGTAGATGCCTAAGTACCTAAGTACGAGGCTGGTTTGAAAAGTCTGTGCAAAAATAAAAACTACTTATGTGTTTGGGGTAAACCTTTTTTATTTTTCGACATAGTCTCCTTTTAGGCTTATACACTTCGTCCAACGATGTTCTAGTTTGTTAATCCCTTCCGAATAATAGGATTTGTCCAAGTCTGCAAAATATCCATTAGTGTCTGCAATCACCTCCTCGTTTGAATAAAATCTTTGTCCCGCCAGCCATTTCTTCAAATTGGGGAACAAATAGTAGTCCCAGGGAGCCAAGCCTGAAGAATAGGGGGGATGTGAAACGAGTTGGAATCTTATTTCCATTAATTTTGCGACCACAACTGCTGAGGTGTGTGCTGGTATAGTAATGTATCCATGTTTCATCCACAGTGACTAAACGACGCTTAAAGTCGTCCGGATTCTTCTGGAACAGCTGCAAACCATCCTTGCAACACTTCGCACGATTCCGTTTTTGGTCAAGCGTGAGCAATCGCGGCACCCATCTTGCGGATAGCTTTCTCATGTCCAAATGTTTATGCAAAATATTATGTACCCGTTTTCAGTCGAGATGCCCACAGCACTAGCAATCTCACTCATCTTAACTCTTCTGTCATCCATCACCATACCATGGATTTGATCAATGATTTCTGGAGTCGTAACCTCCACTGGCCGTCCAGAACGTTCAGCGTCACTTGTGCCCATATGGCCAGTCTGAAAATTTTGAAACCACTTATAAACTGTTCTAATCGAAGGTGCAGAGTCACCATAATGTTTATCAAGCTTCTCTTTAGTCTCCTGAGGCGTTTTGCCTTTCATAAAGTAATGTTTAATCACCACACGAAATTCTTTTTCGTCCATTTCTTGAAAATCACTTGATTCACAAGAATGCCAAACACAAAGAAATAGACCAATATGGCTGAAACTTGGTGTGCGTTCATTCAATAGATGCTACTAACTAAACATGACCTCGATACGCGCCGGTGGTGCCATCTCTCGGACTTTGCACGGACTTTTCAAACCAGCCTCGTATGCAATAAAAATAAACGTCGCAAAAAAAATTCTGGAAAAATGCCAAGAAAATATATCAGTGGGTAGCATGTTTGCAAGACAATGCGTCTGCTTACAAATCGCTATCAATTTTGTAAAAAATACACGAATTAGGCCTTGAACCGACTGATTATTCCTCAAATTTATCCGATTTGGCTCTCTTGGATTATTTCCCATTTCTAAAACTAGAAAATCCTTACAAACTCTATTCAAATGAAGATGAAATATATGTTGTCGAAGACTGGTTTACAAACCAAGTCAAGAAATCTTTTTTGACAGGTGTATGGATACCTCGTACCAGTTACACTAAGTGTATAAAGTTGAAGGGAAATTGCATTTACATTACAATACAATTTCGTGCGAAAAGTTTGTGATATACATACCTGATATATCTAAAAATATTACTGCTGCAAAAGTTGCACAAATCTGAAGTTCTGTATAACGCTTTCCTATTTTAATTTCTTTTAGATATTGTGCTGAAATTTCGTTGTTAGCCTGTTCCCATATTCGCTTTTCATTTTCAGTAATTTTATCCAATAATTCAATAACATTATTCTTCAAATATATAAAAGCTTTTACTGCGATTTTTGATGCTGATATTATTACACTTCCTGCATCTAATATTACACTAATTGCATAATGTTGTATTATGAATCTAAATAATTCGATCGTAAGTAATACATAGAGGGTCAGGTAGTTAATTCTTGCAAACAAGTAATATCCGTAAATTAACATCTTCAAGTCTGGATTGTCAGTGAGGGGTCTTGACCAAAAGCCTGCTAAAATCATGGGCCATTTTACTAGTGTTACCAGCACATCTTTATTTTTAGTGGATTTGGACATCGTTGAAATCTGTAGCAATGTATCTTTTAAAAATGTCATTTTGCGCCCTTATATAATATATATAAGAGATACAGAGATAAATATTTAATTTAAAATAGCAGGTGCATTTTCCTTTAAATTAAACTTATAAAAAATTCAGATAATTTTATACGGAGCGTGTTTACCGTAAAAACTCTGCGGTGAAAGAAAAACCGTATCGCGCGCGAAATTATTGCAGTTACGACTTACCTTCCAATATTAGCTTGAAAATTTTTAGTTATTTTTGGTGTTTCAGACGGAACACTTATGGGAATACTTTGGTGTCGAACGGTCTGTCTGTCACACCTGATTTTCTCCGAAACTTAGAAAGCTGAAATTTGTCACAAATATGGAGTACTTTTGAAAGTTAAATTTTGACTTAGAGGTGATAAAATCCGAAATAAAAGGAACGTCAATGTCATCGAGTGGGGTGTCAAATGAAAGCTTCTGAAAACACGACTTCAAAAATATATATGATGTAATACTTGCTCAAATTTTCTTTTATATTATTTGAAAAAAGTGTCAAAAATAGCTGTCCTCCTACCCTATATATACAAACTTTGTTGAAAACACATTAGGGGTGTCTATTGTGAAGTCGCTGAACAGAGAAGAAAAAGAGAGAAGAAATAGAGAAGAAAGAGAAGAGGAACAGAAGAGAAAGAGAAGAGAAAGAGAAGAAAAAGAAATGAGAAAGGAAAGAGAAGAAAGAAAGAAAAAAAAGGTAGAAGAAAGAGAGAAGAAAGAGGAGGAAAGAGAAGAGAAAGTTAGGAGATAAAGAGAAAAAAGATATAGAGAAGAGAAAATGAAGGCAAGAGGAAGAGAAGAGGCGAGGAGCAAATTGTTTTTTATTTGATTTTTTTATTTTTTCATTGCTGATAGTGAATTAACGATTATAAAAGCAAAGTTTGTTGCTTGCTTTGTTATATTTCATCTTATGTTCTGTCTGAAGAACATTCTCAACTTACACTACAGTTTTACTTCAAATAATAAAATAAATAGTGATATTGTCATTTACGATGAAGGGTTAAAAATTAATTAGGAAGGAAACGGTAAACTTGTCGTAAATGATGGGTCTTTGTCATCGAAATGAGCATCTTTAGAGGATTTGACTGGGAGCCATCGTCGCCACTTTCAATCTACACATCTACTTATCTGCCGATCTATGAATCATGGCCGAACTGGGATAAAGAAGAACCCTTGTAATCGGTCATAAATTTTTCTGATAGACAACAGATGTTTAGGCGTTGCGTTTTTTCAAGGTGTTCGATTTCATTGGATTTAGCAGAGGCTTACTCGATCGTGTAGAGAATTATGCGAAATCTACTTGTTTGATTAGAGAAAGTTAACAGAACTCATCGGATTTTTAAGGAGCAAAAGTAGTCAGAAGTTAAATTTTAATAGGAAACTGGTACAGATTACAAAGCGTATATAATTCTCCTGTTTCCAATCACAAAGTGATACTGACATGAATCATGCTACTCGCCAGAAAAAATTGACTCCTTTGAAATCCAGAACGAAACTGATTTAATTCCGCTTACATACGCCTTTTATATTAGGAGGGAACAGAGCTTCATGGATGATACGTTCCCACATTGGGTAGGGGTACAGACCAGTGTTATGATTAAGATTGTTAGAATCTTTTTAGGATAGACAGACGAATTTGTTGCAATGATATTTAATTGGTCAAAAGAATCCGATATCTTTTTTCGTGTTGTTGTTCTGAAAGTGCGCAAGTAAAAAGGTTATGAAGACGTAGTGACTTTTGATATTCCTTAATTCTAGTGCATATTTTTCTGCTTTTTTTGCTGATATAGGGTTTACCACAGCTACATACTGTAATCTCCTGGATTTTTGGGGGAATTTTAGGGCATGTAGAAAATCATCTCATTATTTGCCTTTTCGTAGAATTTTTGAAATGCAATCTATCACATTCTTAATTTACGGCAGGACTAGAATTCCAAGACACTGCTCTGCTTGACTTAGAGTCTTCTAAGACTCCTGGGAATATGGATGTTTTTGAAAGGAACGGTTTATATCTCGGAACTGGAAACTGTTTGTTTGAATACCGGAAATAAGGTGTTTTAGTTCTGATTGTGGCTGATACAGCTTTATCAACAAAGGAGTTGGAGGTGTTGTTTTGAAGAGTCTGAAGAGTGATGTTATACATGTGACTGTACTCTCTGTATACTGAGTGACCCAATATACCTAAATCAAAATCTGATTTTCGATTTATAAAAATGTCTAGAAAAGGGAGAAAACTATTTATTATCTTCAATATTAAAGCTGAAGTGGATATGTAGATATAAATACGAGGCTGGTTTGAAAAGTCCGTGCAAAAATAAAAACTACTTATGTGTTTGGGGTAAACCTTTTTTATTTTTTGACATAGTCTCCTTTTAGGCTTATACACTTCGTCCAACGATGTTCTAGTTTGTTGATCCCTTCCGAGTAATAGGATTTGTCCAAGTCTGCAAAAATATCCATTAGTGTCTGCAATCACCTCCTCGTTTGAATAAAATTTTTGTCCCGCCAGCCATTTCTTCAAATTGGTGAACAAATAGTAGTCCGAGGGAGCCAAGTCTAGAGAATAGGGGGGATGTGAAACGAGTTGGAATTCTATTTCCATTAATTTTGCGACCACAACTGCTGAGGTGTGTGCTGGTGCGTTGTCGTGATGGAAAAGGACTTTCTTGTGGGCCAATCGCGGGCGTTTTTCTTGCAGCTCTGTTTTCAAACGGTCCAATAACGATGAATAGTATTCACCTGTAATAGTTTTACCCTTTTCCAGATAGTCGATGAGGATTATCCCTTGCGAATCCTAAAAGACAGTCGCCATAACCTTTCCGGCCGAAGGAACGGTCTTCGCCTTTTTTGGTGCAGATTCCCCCTTGGTAACCCATTGTTTAGATTGTTGTTTGGTCTCAGGAGTATAGTAATGTATCCATGTTTCATCCACAGTGACGAAACGACGCTTAAAGTCCTCCGGATTCTTCTGGAACAGCTGCAAACCATCCTTGCAACACTTCACACGATTCCGTTTTTGGTCAAGCATGAGCAATCGCGGCACCCATCTTGCGGATAGCTTTCTCATGTCCAAATGTTTATGCAAAATATTATGTACCCATTCAGTCGAGATGCCCACAGCTCTAGCAATCTCACGCACCTCAACTCTTCTGTCATCCATCACCATATCATGATTTGATCAATGATTTCTGGAGTCGTAACCTCCACAGGCCGTCCAGAACATTCAGCGTCACTTGTGCCCATATGGCCAGTCCGAAAATTTTGAAACCACTTATAAACTATTCTAATCAAAGGTGCAGAGTCACCATAATGTTTATCAAGCTTCTCTTTAGTCTCCTGGTGCGTTTTGCCTTTCATAAAGTAATGTTTAATCACCACACGAAATTCTTTTTCGTCCATTTTTTGAAAATCACTCGACTTCCTTGAGTCACACGAATGCCAAAGACAAAGAAATAGACCAATATGGCTGAAACTTGGTGTGCGTTCATTCAAGAGATGCTACTAACTAAACATGACCTCGATACGCGCCGATGGTGCCATCTCTCGGACTTTACACGGACTTTTCAAACCAGCCTCGTACACTGGCGACTCAAACTATTTGACTCCATTTAACTTGGATCTTAGAATTTAATATTCATAAATCTTTATGAATTTTAGTATCATTTGAAAGCCCATTCTATTCTCTTTCTAATAATAACAAGTTTCATAGCATACCTCATGCTTTTTACTGATGAAAATGATGAGAAAGAAAAAATTAAACAAACTCTAAATTTAGCAATTTGATTTATTGATAAAAACCAAAATCAATATTTTGTATTACCTCCACTCCCCTAGCCCTTATTACTGCTTTCAGCAGGTTTTGCATGGAGCAGGTGAGTTTTTCACCATTCTCTGTGGGGTTCTTCTCCACTATCGTAACCTGGATTTTTGGCTCGAAGCCTCCTTTTGAGCTCATCTTACATGTGCTCCATTGGTTTGAGGTTCAAACACTACGCAGGCCAGTCTAATGTGGGTATTCCCACTTCCGCCAGGTATTGCAGCACCGATGCAGCAGCATGTGGACTCGCATTGTCATGTATTAGCACGAAGCTATCGCCAACAAATCCAGCGTAAGGAAGGACGTGTTCTGGCAGGATCTCCTCAATATACCGATGAGCAGTTAATCCACCGTTACGAGTCACATCAGTCACGAAAACCAAATCGGTTTTCAGATTCAGTGAGATGTCTCCCCACCCCATGATATTCGTCATTGCCATGTAGGCACATTCGGGACTCGTCGGAGAATAAAACAGAACACCATTGCTCTAAGGTCCAGTCGATATGTTCTTGAGCAAATCTAAGTCTTGCTTGTCAATGGGCTGCTGTCAATTTGGATCCGTTAGCTGGTCTGGTCGTCTCGTTCCTTCCTGCTCCTGATCTCCGTATATAGGCGCTAAGGCAATGACTTCTGCCGTTTGTTCCGGTGTGGTATCCATTTTCCGACGACGTAATTACTGAGTAGGTATAGCAGAGATGTTGATGGCCAAGTTACGATAAAGGAACTATAGAAAAATGCAGTTACACGTGTTTTTATAGGGATGAATAGCGCGCAACGAGTACGTTGCTGAGCGAGCAAAAACGGTTCTATTGATTAAAACCGTTTTAATCAGTAAAAAAACACCGCTGTTTTGAAGTTAAATGCAAGGATGGGTGTTAAATGAACCAAAATCGTTTGGGTCGATTTTTTTGCTCACCATTGTAGTTGAGATGGTTGAAAAAACTTTGAAGAGATTCTTGACCATGTGGGCAAATTACCAAAGTGTTATTGACCTGACTTTTCCAGAGTTTTAGTTTTGGATGAAAAGTGTCGATGGCTTGCTTTTCAAAATGTTACACAAATATTTTTCCAATAACTGGAAAAAAAGAAGAGAAGTGACTTTCGCGCCAGACATTTGTTTATATCTCTCACTATTATACCAGGCATGTTTTTTTAAGTAAGTACCGTTTTGGAATTAAAAAAAGACGTGCAAAGATATCGCTATAATTTTATTTTTACATGAAAGCCTGTACCTTAATCTACTTTTCTACATAATTTCCGTGAATATTGAGGCACTTGTCATAACGTGGCACCAGTTTTTGAATACCCTCCTCATAAAATTCTGCCGCCTGACTTGTTAACCACTGTATCACAAATGTTTTGACTTCGTTATCGTCTTGAAGACGCTGACCACCCAGGTGCTTCTTCAAGTGCAGGAACAAATGGTAGTCGCTGGGCGCCAGATCAGGGCTGTATGGAGGATGATCTAGAGTTTCCCATTTAAAAGATTTGATGAGATCTTTGGTCCGATTAGCCACATGTGGACGGGCATTGTCATGCAGCAAAACGATACCCTTACTCAACTTGCCACGTCTTTTGTTCTGGATTGCACGACGCAGATTGTTCGATGTCTCACAATAAGACGCTGCATTGATTGTCTCATTACGAGGCAGAAACTCCACTAGCAATACTCCTTTTCTGTCCCAAAAAACTGTGCACATGATTTTGCGGGCAGAAATTGTTTGCTTAAACTTCACTTTTTTGGGTGATGATGAATGTCGCCATTCCATGGATTGTTGTTTCGATTCTGGTGTGACGTAGGCCGCCCATGTTTCGTCACCAGTAACAATTTGGTCTAAAAAATGTTCACCTTCATTGTGGTACCGCTCAAGGAAAGTCAATGCACTGCCTAAACGTTGGGTTTTGTGCAAATCCGTCAACATTTTTGGAACCCAACGTGAACACAATTTCCGGTAATTCAAGTTCTCGGTCACAATGCGATACAAAACACTACGAGAATATTGAGGAAAGCAGTCGCACAATGATGAAATTGTAAAGCGTCTGTTTTCTCTCACCTTTTCGTCCACTTTCTGCATCAAATCTTTATTAACGACCGAAGGACGCCCACTCTGTTCTTCATCATGCACATTTGTGCGGCCATCTTTAAATGCTCTCACCCATTTCCTTACCATTCCATCACTCATAATGTTTTGTCCGTAAACTTCACAGATCTCACGATGAATATCGATCGGTTTTACGCCTTTAGCACTAAGAAATCGTATAACAGCCCGTACTTCACAATCGGCGGGACTCACGATTGTCGGAGGCATCTTAAACACTCAGTAAACAACGTATACAATGAAGAATCAGACTGTAATGGCGTCAGTGCGTAGACATGAGATGTAGGTTACCAGCGCGCATGCGCGGAACGCCGACCGTATCGCTGCGGCGGCGGAATCGCAAAACGGTACTTACTTAAAAAACATGCCTCGTACAAGGGATCAGTCACCCATAGCATTTCTCAACAGTATTTCAAGTAGTAATGGTGAATTAAAGGGCAGTACGTCTTCGTAACATATCCTCTTCAGCACTTGCAGAACACCAGCTTGAAACTTGCACTAATCAAATATATCAATATTAGCCCTGTTTTCTCGTGGTATTGAGGCTTTCATAGTCTTTAAATCAGACGGCGAAAACCACGTGGTATTTTGTATTTTTGTAATTTAAACAGTTTTTATTTTGTTCTAGGATCCGAGAGTACTTTAGGTGCTCGAGTACTAACGCTTAAACTACTTTTGGATAAAAATGCAGGAACAAAACTTCCCAAATTAAAACAAAAAAATTGATATATCATGAGAGTTATATTTTATCGCAAGATGAATATTGTGATGAGCAAAGGAAGGAAGTGAAGCATAAGTCACAATTCATGAAAAAGTAGACAGAACCGCATAAGAAAGCAGAAGCTTAAAAAGAATGACGAATAGTTACAAGGAACATTTGAAATACCTAGGGTAAAACGCTGTTCTCCTGGTCGAGCAACAAACTAATTTGAAGAATTAAGTGAGAAGAGCAAATGAAGAAAAACAGAAGAAGTATGCAGTGCTGTAAATAATAAAGTATTAAAGCTTGCTGTTAAAACAATCCTTCAAAGTTCTGGAGAGAGAAGTACATTCAGTATTCTAAAATACATAACTAACTCTCCCCCGACAGTCCATGCATATCAGAAGGCATACAAAATATCAAAGCAGCATGAAAAAGATTCTCAACTAAATCCAATAGCAGCCCTCTCAATGTTTGTAGAAGCTGACCTATCAAGGAGACAATATGAAATAATAAGGAATAGTAACAAGAAGTATTATCCGAGTTCCACCGTGTTACAGCATGCCAAAAGGACTCTCAGCGAAAGAGGCTTATCGGGTAAATTACAACATTTATTGGATCACACGGCTAAACTTTTGAGCACATATTTGGAAGATGTACTAAAAGAATTAAATCTCTAAGAGCTTCAATCATTGATACTCATTTCGAAATATGGATGTAAGGCACAATTTAAGCAAAAAATGCAAGAAGATGCTATTGACAGCAACATTTTTTAAAGTTGCTTTGTTCTACTACAATTGATTTGTGAGACAAATGAGAAAGTTATTTGCCACGATACTATAGTCCAGTTAGGATTAGATTTGTTAAGGAAACAGTGGATATTACAAATTCTGAAATTACTTACACAGAAAATGCAGTAAATGCTTTGGTAAACAGCGAATTCGCACAAGGAGACATCTCCTTTTTCATAAAACTTATAATGACGCTAACTATAGTCGATGCAAAAGTGTGCAATGCTGCTACTTCAACTTCCTTAACAATGAGATGCTACATTTGTGATGCTAATTCAAAGCAGTTTAGTGACCTTAATGTAAAATATAATGTTGACACAGATGCATTACAGTTTGGCCTGTCTGTATTGCACGCTAGGTTCCGATTCCTGTGCAAAAGTGGCAGCAAAGATCGGATACTGACGAAAAAATGGTCAAGCAAAAAAGGTAGAAATATAGGCAAAATTCAGAGAGCAAACAGACTTAATCATAGATGTGCCAAAAGCTGGATTCGGTAACACCAATGATGGTAATACAAAAAGAAGATTTTTTACCAATCCAGAAGTGGCCGCTGAAATTACCGATGTCGACTTCAATCTCATAAATCGCTTGAAAAAGATTTTGGAGTGGTCATAAAGTCAACTTGAAAAAATTTGCGGGTTATGGATATGAGACCGCCAAAATTTATGTGGAGTTGTATCCTTGGCATCCCGTGACTCCTGCGATGCACAAAGTATTAACTCACGGTACAACAATAATAGAAAAAGCAGTCTTACCAATTGGAATATCATCCGAAAAAGCAGCAGAGGCTCGAAACAAACATTTTCGCTTGTAACGGCAAAATTTTGATAGAAAATTCTCAAGAGAAGAATGCAATTTAGATGTCATCAACAGATTATTGCTCAACTCAGATCCCTTAATATCTAGTATAAGGCCAAAAAAAGATCTATGTCATTTAATAAAGAAGCAATACAAATGCTTGTTGCTGCTGAACCCAATAATAACGACGAAAGTTCCGAAGAAGAAGAGAAATCCACGGAGGAATCCGCAAAGGAAGCCGAAGAATGGAGCTTAACCACGGACAACAGACGTGGGATCCTTCATCGTGAATAATTATTTCTGTAACTTTTGTTTAAGTCAACATGTTTTTTTCTCAATATACTGCTATATTCTGAAATAAAACCCGATTTAAAATATCAGAAAACAAGAAAACAATTTTGGCCTCATAAAACACTGAAATACCTCTATGTGCGTTGTTATAAAAACATTGTTGAAACTTTCGTAGCATATGATACAAACATTTTTTTTAACAGTTTTCTATACAAATACTTCTTCATTTTAATAGATATTATTAAATTAAAATGGATATGGTGGGGGTCACGTGGTCAGACTAAAGAATAATAGATGGACGAAGCGATTCATGGAATGGTAATAGAGAACTGACAAATATAACCGAGGAAGACCACCGACCCCATGGACAGACGACCTTTAAGCAATCGCTACAAACTGGATTGGAACGTCCCGGAGCAGAGAAGAATGGAAACATCTTTAGAAATGGGCAAAGGAGGCTGATTGATAATGATGATGATGATGATGATACAAATACTTGATAAATTAACTGTCTAATATTTTCAATGTTTTTTTTTGTAAAAATATTTCGTATTTGTGCTTTAGCTTTCCGTATAAATCGAAGATAATTATCCTATGTTCAGGTAAATACTTTGTGAGAATACTGTTAGTTTAATATTTAAATTATTACAATAACAAAAATTACTTATAATTTTGTCGTTATTTCAATATGACTGTCTATTATTACAGAATATGAAATAACTAAAATAATATGAGTGGAAGAAACGTGGCTTTTTCTTTATTTATTTTTTCTCTATGGATTATGTACAGGATAAATTTCACTAGAGTAACAATTTTTTTACGAAATTGATTTAAAAATAACAATAAATCTTACACAATCTGTAAATAATAAAAAATAATAACAATTTCAGATAAGATCTTTAGAAATAATCTTTCCAGTAAGTTTTATGACTTAAAAAGTTTGCACATTTAAACATATATAACAACCTATCCTACAGAAAGGGAATATTTCCTTCCTGCTGGAAATGTACCACAGTTCCGCCGATACCTAAAAAAGGCAAGAAGACCTTGCCAAATAACTACCGACCAGTAATAATAATAATAACCGAATTCAAAAACAGACTGACGAAACTTTTACAAACAAAACTCAACTCTAAGAATTTCACTAAAGCCATCAACACGTTCGCTATACCTATACTCACATATTCATTTGGTATCATCAAATGGTCACAAACAGACATAGAAAATATTGACATCCTTAAAGGATCTCAATTCACCAAATATAGGAAATTACACCCCAACGCATGCAAAGAAAGACTTTCCATCGAGAAGAAGGCAGGAGGAAGAGGAATCATAGACATCAGATCATTATACACAAATATAAGCACTTAGGAAATTCTTTCACACCAAGCAAACCAGCCTCCACAGAGCAACAGTCAAAGCAGACAAAAACTATACCCCACTCGACTTATCCCGGGTAGACCACCCAGCAGATACACACAGTCACACCCAATTACAACAGGAAAAGATGAAAACGTGGTCAGAAAAAACACTCCACGGGAAACACAGATACCACATAGAACAAGACCACGTAAATAAAAAACAATCATACACCTGGTTACGGGATGGGCACCTATTCCCGGAAACAGAAGGCTTCTTACTTGCCATCCAGGATAGAGTCATATTAACCAGAAACTACCAAAAGCATATCATCAAAGACCCAACTATTACAGAAGACAGATGCAGAAAATGCCACCAGCAGAAAGAAACGATCGAACACATAACAAGCGGATGTAAAATATTAGCCGGAACGGAATACACAGCCAAACATGACTCAGCGGCAAAAGTAGTTCACCAAGCACTAGCTACAACATACAAGTTCATAGAAAACACAGATCCTTACTACAAATACACACCGACATCATATGAATCACTTGAAAATAAAGATTACAAACTCTACTGGGACATCAGTATCCATACAGATAAAACAGTCTCCGCCAATAGACCCGATATTACTTTTCAGTGCAAAAAAGGAAAAGTCACCTATCTAATTGACATAGCTGTCCCCAACGACACAAACATCCAAACGAAATACACAGAAAAAATTTCCAAATACACAGACCTTGCAACGGAAATAAAAAGGCTATGGAAACAAGAAAAAGTCATCATTGTCCCCCTCATTATATCAGCCACAGGCCTTACACCAACAACATTCACACCACACTTAGTACAATTAGGACTCAACACAAACATACACAAAAACATTCAGAAGTCAGTGATTTTGAAAACATGTAACATTGTCAGGTCATTCCTTAATACACAATGGTAATGCGTTTGTGCTGACTTGGTTTGGGCCCGTCAGCCAAACATGGAACCACGTTGACCAAACGTGAGAAAGAAAAACATAATAATAATAATAATATCGAAAGTTATGGAAAAGGTTATCAATCAGCATCTTCTTAAATATCTTGAAGGATTCAACATTATTAGCGATCACCAATATGGCTTTCGTAAACATAGATCAACAGAAGATCTTCTGACTTATGTAACACATGTTTGGAACAACGCAATTGAACACTTTGGAGAATCTCGAGCGGTTGCTCTTGATATACCCAAGGCATTCGACCGGCTTTTTTTACGAGTGGCGGTCAACTGATAAAACGGGGTTCTTAATATATCGGTGAAACCTGACTCTACACCAAGTTTCATCCAAATCGGTGACCCAAATGCTCTGGCCTCTCCTAAGATATATCATAATCATTTTAAAACTAATAAAAATGATCTTCGTTACGACAAATATGATAAAATTCAAGAAAAATTTTTAAAAGTAACTGTAAATTTGATACAAAAAAAGGCATAAAATTGAAAGTAAAATGGTCAGTTTTTTCAGTCTAAATAGATCAATTGATATCCTCAGCCACTCAATATGTAGAGCAACTTGTGTGTAACCTTAACTAATCTGAACTAACCTGTGTAAAATAAATAAAACTGAAAATATTAAAAAAATTATTTAAAAAAAAAATCGTAAATTTGCATTAAACAAATTCGAGACTAAAATGGGCCTAAATTATTTAAATGAGTTCTGAGGTACCTCAAATGAAAGTTTCGGGAATAAGGAAAATTTTCTGATATTTTAGGTAAGGTAGTAGTATACTGAAAAAAAGTTATTTAAAAAATTCGTCATAAGAAAAAACGTGAATCGGTAAAATATATCAATAATATGAGGACCGAGAAATATATCTAATATGTAAAAAATGGCTAAAATTACGCTTGGATCAATTAAAGTAGTGTCCATGGAACATATTTCCAAAGTTATCTAAAAAAAATTAGCTTAGAGTTTGCAAGTACATATATTTAATCATAAAAAATTACAAAAGAAAAAACACGACCAAAACGGCGAATCTCTTTCGATCAGAAAGTATAAATCACATCCATAACCCTTCAATTTTTCGTTTTTTTTTTTTTATCTAGAATCAAATTCTGTCAGTTTTATTCTGATAAAATTGCAAAAATACCCTAAAAAACCCAAAAATGGGCGAATTCTTCCATTTTTGAGAGTCGTAATATTTTTCCTTAATATACTCGTCGAGACGAGTATTTTTTAAAAAAACGACGATTTCTGTTGTTGGCCTGTTTTGCTCGTATTGTGACTAATAGTGACACATAAGTATCGTCTACACTTGTGCATGTTATAGAGTGTTATAATTTTTTAACAAATATTCTATTTCTAAAACTAGACTTGTCTACCGAATCATTTTCCAAATATTTGTGTCTCAACTTCTTTTAAATTCTCCTCGTATTCATAGTACTAACATACCCATAGGCCGCTCGCATCACCTAAAATAAAACCCAAATATATAAAGCATTTATTTGTGTTCATAATACGTTGTGACTTCTAGGATGCTTAACATTTGGTTCTCATTTACCAATAAAAATGTTTCAGTTGTCATGGGACCAAATGGTCCAATAGTTATTACTAAAGGGCGTTGCGCCCTCTGCATTAAAATTTGTGTTAAATACCTTCCATCCTTATTCAATAAAAACCACTTGCTTTCGTATGCAGCATCTGCAATAGCTTCACTCTACGAAATGTTTTTAATCATTATTTACTTTTCGATAAAAAATATTGCATAAAATGTACACGTATTACCAAATATTCGATGTGTTAATGTAAAAATATTTTCAAGCATTCGTCCAGAAAATTTTGTGAACTCCTTTTAGTTCAAAAAATACTCTTTATCAGACTAGTTCATAAAATATATTTTACTAAATGATTTCAGCAGGAAGTATGCTAAGGCAAAATGAGATAGTTGAGTAAAAATGAATTGATATACAAATTTTGAATAGCGTTCCCACGATGGGAAAGAGTTGGTTAACATTGCACATTTGATAAATTAGAACTAAATATGTATTAAATTATAATCATTTATACGAATGTACCGAAGGTTTTGCACATGTCCTGCCCAAATGGTGCCTTAAATAGCTGGCACACTTACAAAAAATACTCAACTTTCATTCTTGGTTAGTAATATTGGTGTTCTTAACTACACATGTAAAATAGATACAGGAAAAAGAAGAGCTCATTAATATTTTACAATAATTCGAAAAAAATGTTAAAGGTAATTAACGTGAAAATATATTTCTATTATTTTCAGTTTCATAGTATGTTTATCCCTTAATAGCCCAGTCGTCAGAGGCAAATTTGATGAAAAGCTCTCATTAAATGTTAACAGCCTGCATTTTGGCATACAGGTAATTTTTTGGGACGTAGAATACGAGTTTGCTGCTCTAAAATGTACGCTAAGCCTACAAAATCGAAACTAAAATGAAAAATTTGGTTATTTGCAAATATCTCTAAAAGATATCGAAAACTAATAGCACCACGTGAGAGAACGGAAAATTTTACAAAAAAAATAGTATATAGATTATTTCTTTTTAGTTTTACAGTAATTTAAAAAAAAAAAATTAAAATAAAATGGCTGCTTTAACCTCTTCAGTTGTAGTGTGAATTATGCTTCCAACCTAGTTAATGATTAAATTAACCTTTCTGTATACCGTTAAATATTTTGAAATTGACTAGTAAGGGGTTTTCCATGGTGCTGATTAAGAATCTGATGACAGATTTGATAAATTCAAAATGGTGGATCCAATATGACGGCCAGAGTGTACGTAATTCATTTAATGCTTGAATGTCTTTAAATTAACAAACAGAAAAACTCCAGTCTCTTATTAAACGAAGAAGTAGACTTAAACCATTCACCCTTACTTAATCTTTATTAATTCTTTGAAATAGTATCACAGATTTGCATCTTTAAAATAACTTTGTCAGTAAGTAATATAATAAAACGATTAACATAATCTTATTCAATTATGAATAGTTTTAAGCAATATATAACCAGTATTATTACCAAACATTTTACTCTATAATTCACTATTAAAGAAGCCATTGTATGGTGAAAAATTGTCAAGTCATTTTAAATATATTGGAAATTAAAACATAGTGTGGTTTTTATATAATTTGGTTCTTCTCCTTTAACCTTGATCTAGAAGAGAATATGCATAATTGATTTCATAACTCTTACTTGAAATTTTGTTTCATTGCAAAACCAAGCTAGACAGAATATTTGCATCGTTAAAACCAAGAAGTAAAATATCACAAAAAGCACATATTGATCTTGCTACATGTTAGTAATTTAAACAATAACAGTTTTAAATGAAAAAGAATAAAAAAAAAAGAAAACAAAATTTTTGTATTTCAGTTAAAATTTTCTAAATAGGTGTGAAAAATGTAGAAAAATTTTTCATTAATTATTTTGTTTTACTAAAAATAAATAAAAAATATTCGTTTAATACAAATTCACTTCCTAGTAAAATACATTTTTTTCAACACCAAGATCTAAGTCATAAACTTAATATTTATATAATAATAAATACAAAATATATGCTCTAGAGGGGAGTAAACTTCTAATAATAATACCATATTAATATCCGACCTACTTCCTTTAGCTGCGCTTAGGATATGATATGGTAATGCTGGGGAGATAAGCTGTTGTAAATTGCAACGAGGTAAAACCCGGATACACGACGTGCGTTGAGCTAATACCCGAATAGACAGCTCATTTTCATCTTTTGTTGCAAGAAACATTGAGCAAAATGCTCTTGATAGTCTATCCCAGTTGAACAGGAACGTCAAGCAGGATGGAGAAAATGACAACTTGATTGACGGACACGGGCCATTCAAGTAAATAAACGAACTGTGGAATACCTAGTCGATGCTGCTGCGATAAGTAAACTGATCCGCAAACGATATATCATGTAATATTTGCGGCAAAAGACATCCAGATCCTTCCTGTTTCTCACGAAAGATACTTCGCAATCATGCTAGGTATTCTCGAATAAAAGTTGCATTAGAAAACTTCTTAAAAAAATTTGAGACTCGATGGTACATACTCGTAGGAGATACTGAAATCATCTCCTCATAGAATGATGGACCTTAAATACGAAAAGAGATAAGCTCCTGGATGTAAAGTTTTGTTTAAATTACGTTTGTAAGTGTTCGAATAATTCTTGCGATTTAAGGTCGGTCGAATATCGACGGGAGATGACCGGCGCCAACGTTCCAAAGGACCTTCGACTGCAACCACGCCGGAAACCATCACCGAAATTCAACAAATCATTAGAGAACACCGTCGTTGGACAATACCTCCGATGAACTCTTTCTTCCCAGTATCAAGACAATGACCGATGAAATGTCGTGATACCGGTTCGTTCTGTACGCAACAGTTTTGGGCTAAAAATTCCACCTCTGTTAAAAGGTTATTGATTTGAGAAGGTAGATATGTGTATTTATATATATATATATATATATATATATATATATATATATATATATATATATATATACATATATGTATATATATATATATATATATATATATATATATATATATATATATATATATACATATATATATATATATATATATATATATATATATATATATATATATATATATATATATTTATATATATATATATATATATATATATATATATATATATATATATATATATATATATATATATGTATATATAATATATATAAAATTCAACGTCTCTCTGTCTGTCTGTCTGTCTCTCTGTCTGTCTGTCTGTCTCTCTGTCTGTCTGTCCTTTAGTGCGCTTATCACTGGAGAACCACTTATCCGATTTACGTACTTTTTTTTTTTTTAAACATACATATGTTCTCTAGCCAGGTTATAGGCTATATTTTATTACGATAGGTAGCATAAGGAATGATCAGTGACGTAAAATAGTGAATGAAGTCGAAAAAAGTTTGCCGTTCCCTTGCAATACAAACCATTAAATATGGAACAATATTATATAGAAGAGAATATCTATAATCTATAATATATATATAAATTGCAATGTCTCTCTGTTTGTCTGTCTGTCCATTAGTGCGTTTTTCACGCTAGAACCACTTATCCGATATACATGTCTTTTTTTAAATTCATACAAATATTCTTTGGCCAGGTTATATAATAATAATAATCTATACCTATAATATATATAAAATGCTCTCTGTCTGTCTGTCTGTCCGTTAGTGCGCTTATTCCTCGAGAACAACTTATCCGATTTACGTTTTTTTTTAAATTCATACATATGTTCTCTGACCAGGTTATAGATATATATTTTATTACATCTATAATATACATAAAATGCATCGTATCTCTGTCTGTTTGCCTGTCTGTCTGTCTGTCCGTTAGTACGCTTATCACTAGAGAACCACTTATCCGATTTACGTACTTTTTTTTTAAAACATACATATGTTCTCTGGCTAGGTTATAGGCTATATTTTATTACGATAAGTAGCATAAGGAATGAGCAGGGACGATAATAGTGAATGGAATCGGAAAAAAGTTTGCCGCTAACGAGTTCTCTTGCAATACACAGCCTAAACCAGTAAATATGGAACCATATTATGTAGCAGAGAATATCTATAATCTATAATACTCGTATATATAAAATGCAACGTCTCTCTCTGTCTCTCTGTCTGTCTGTCTATATGTCTATCTGTCTGTCTGTCTCTCTTCCCGTTAGTGCGCTTATCACTAGAGAACCACTTCTCCGATTTACGTGCTTTTTTTTTAAAACATATATATATTCTCTGACCAGGTTATAGGCTATATTTTATTACGTTAGATAACATAAGAAATAAGCAGTGACGATAATAGTGAATCAAGTCGGGAAAAAGTTAGCCGCTAGCGCGTTCTCTTGCAATACGCTGCCTAAACCATTAAATATGGAACAATATCATGTAGCAAAGAATATCTGGAATATATATAAAATGCAACGTCTCTCTGTCTGTCTGTCTGTCTGTCCGAGAACCACTTATCCGATTTACATGTTTTTTTTTTAAATTCATACATTTGTTCTCTGGCCAGGTTATCTATAATCTTCTATAATATATATAAAATGCAACGTCTCTCTGTCTGTTTGTCCGTTAGTGCGCTTATCACTCGAGAACCACTTATCCGATTTGGCAAGGATGAAGGAAGAAAAACAGGCAAAGCAAGCCCTAATAAGAAGAGTGGTTGGAAGAAGCGGCAAGGGTAGACCTCGGTCTACATGGAGGCAGTAAAGGAAGATCTGGAGTTAATGGGAATTCCGTACTGGGAAAAGCTAACAGGAGACAAAAAGAAGTGGAGACAAGTATGCAACCAAGCCATGGGCCTCTAAGGCCCCTCGAGCTATATAATAATATAAACATAATGAATAAGCAGTGACGATAAAGGTGAATCAAGTCCACGTGAGCGGAGCCGCGGGCACGGCTAGTATATATATATCTATATATATATATATATATATATATATATATATATATATATATATATATATATAGTATATATACATATATATATATATATATATATATATATATATATATATATATATATATATAGATACATATACAGAAAAAAAAAAAGAAAAAAGTAAGTTAGTGAGGACGCAATCAAAAACAGTTGGCCATAGAAACTCTTTGTTTAATTGTTAAGCTTTCGGATTTATTTGACCCTTCTTCGGAACATCTAGAAATTATTTACAATTGGTTTTCAAAAACACCCTGTAAGGAAGCTAGATTTACAAACGTCAGATTATCCTGTGTAAGCTGACATAATTCTAGGACACTTAATTATGAAGTTTATTAAAGACTTACAAAAAGAACATAGTAACATTTTCCAGTTATATTTGCACAGAATACAGAACAACGTGGTTTTAATTTTATAGGTTAGTAGAGACGAACTGATTGTCAGTTTGATAAGAATAATTAGTGATGGTCGTGTTGAACAGTTGGTAGACATTAAATAAATTTGACGCTGATATAAAATTACAGTAAATTATATACAATGTGCTATGTTTTAATGTAAAACTTTCACATATTATGTATTAACGAAATTAGGAAAGTACAATTATTAGATAATATTAACAGCAAGGCTGGAATACGGTTGTCAATGAAACACAATAGAGTTCCGTATAAACAATTTTTTATACCTTAATAGTATTATGTGATGTTTTAACTTTGTAATAGATCCTTGGATAGTTTGAGGATATATGATGCTCAGGTCTGCTACATCGGTCTTTCTATTCATCATATTGTTGCAGGCATTAATAGCAACCGTCTCCAAAAATTTCCTTTTATAATAGTTTTGTTGTTTGTAAACTATTTCCACATTGTCATAGTCTAGACGATGATCGTTGGCAATTGAATGTTCTGCAAGGAAACAAGATTTAATATCCCTTCTGCAGTCACTTCTGTGAAAACTTAACCTCCCCGTTATGTTACGGGATGTTTGTCCAATGTGCGAGGATGAGTCAACGATAGAGTAAAGTTCGTCATCTCATTTGTTTCGGGAATGACGAAAAAATGTTAGTTTTAGGGAATGTTAAGGTGCACAGTTTAAAATTATTTTTGAGTAAACAAGGTACTTCAAGAAAGTGTGGCCAACATAACATATGTTTTTTTAAACGGAACTTCCTATTAATATTTATTTTTACATTCTGCGTAAAATTTGAAGTTATTAAATCATTTTTTGTTCATTCTTATAAACACTTGCCTCGCTTGTTCGATTCTGCATCTGGTCTCCAGCATACCGTACAATTTTCAGGAAATGTGGAACCCACGTATTTAAAAGTCTGGCCCTATCGACAATACCATTGCATATGTGTGGTGTTTGAGCTTAACTTTAAGAATTATTTTTATCTACCTCCATCCATTTTGTCTTGTTAACATTTAGTGTCAGTCCGTACTCTGCGCTTTTGGATGCAATCTTATTAGTTAACCCTTGCAAATCTTCTAGGGTAGTGAGCTTCTAGATGCTATTAAATGTGTGCTACTTGCCGCATGAAAAAGTTTATTTAATGCCGGAAAACTTAATCTTGATTATGACAAATCGATAATAGTTCACGCCTTATAAGAACCGAACATTTATTACACTGTCCTTTCTGATGGTTTAAGAAATATTCATCATCAGTGTCCTATTTGAGCTATATATACAGTTTAGAAGTTTACAGGTTAAATCACATTCCACAAATTTGTTATAACAGTAATCCCTTTGTTCAAAACTTAACTTAATCACTCACTCTCAAAGGAAAACTATACTCCTTTAAGGCAAAATTTGTCATGCTTTAACTCTTGGAATTTGTGTGTAATATGTGTGTGTACGTACGTTATGCAATAAGCCCAAATACCTTTAATATTGACAAATAGAAGTATCAAATAAAATATAAACAGCATAGTTAATACAACTTTTTATAACATATATTCTTAGTTAAACTTTAATAATATTCCTTTTTCTGCTCTTCTAACTCAAAAAGAATGCTCTACAAAATATTGAAATTTTGTGGCTGTATTGTATCACGAAAAACACATTTTTCGGTTTCTATTGGTCTGTGGTCTATTTGTCTGCGTTACGAAAGAATTTAGATTTGTATCTCAAATTTAGTAACTAATTAATATACCAGGGTACAAGTATGAAATTAGGATTTTTTTTTCTAAAAAAAACACGTTAAATTCGGCAGAATGATAAAAAGTGCTTTATTCAAGGTATGCTCCATCGCTTGTTATACATTTTTCCCATCTTTCAGGCAATTTGTGAATGCCACGCTAGTAAAAATCTTCCCCTTTCGCTGCGAACCATTCATCCAGCCATTTTTTCACATCTTCGTACGAACCGAAGCGCTGCTCGGCAAGTGCGTTACCCATCGATGCAAACAAGTGGTAATCGGAAGGAGCCAAGTCTGGTGAGTAAGCCGCATGGGGTAGAACTTCCCAGCGTGCCGCAAACTGGTTTTGCCGTATGTGATGGAGCATTGTCATGAAGAAAAATGACTTTGTGTTGCCTCTTTCGGTATTCTGGCCTTTTTTCAAGCAGCGAACGGTCAATTGTTGTTGGTAACCTTTAGTATTAAACCGTTTCCCCAGTAATCGGTATGATTCAACAGCAGTTTTCTTCAAATGAAAACAAAAAATTAATGCTGTCCGCGAATGCTCTTTGTTCGGTATAAATTTCGACATATTGAACACAACAACACACACACAATTTATCACTCATGCGAGTCTGATACTTGTTGGTGACACAACAAAATGGCGCAGTGTCAAATCTTTATAACACAAACTGCATTGGTGCACCATTTGTTGTGTGAAATCCGCATTTCATACTTTTACACATGGTATATTTTAGAAAATGCAAGGAAAGCAGCGCTTCCACGGATTGTACTCCACTACTTAGCACCATAAAAAAGGATATTGGAAACATAAGATCTCAATAAACGAACACGGAGTGGTATTTTGATGTCACGGTTAGTTAAGACTTTGTTCATTCTTATAAATACTTGCCTCGCTTGTTCGATTCTGCATCTGATCTCCTGCATACAGTACAATTTTCAGTAAATGTGGAATCCTTACTTACTTACTTACTTAGTTAATCCTTAGCCATGATACCTCTCGGTATAGGCTGGTGTGGGTGGGTTGGGTTAGGTTAAAGTCTTCCATATTTCTCTTCATCTCTCTCTATTTCAGGCTAGCCTTGTTGCCTCCTCCCACCTCACTCCCCTCCTTTCCATTGCTCCCCTTACTTCCTTCCTCCATGTTCTTCGTGGTCTTCCTCGACTTCGTTTTCTATTCTCTCTTACTTCATACGCTCTTCTTACCAGTCCTTCCTGTCCCATTCTTTGTATATGTCCAAACCACCTCAGCTGATTTTCTTCTATTTTCTCCTGTATCTGCTTCATTTCCAGTGTTTCTCGTATATCAACGTTTCTTACCCTATCCAGTCTTGTCCTTCCTTCAATCTTTCTGAGGAATCTCATTTCGATGCTTTGTATCTTACTTCTGTGACTTTGTGTTGTTGTCCACACTTCTAATCCGTACGTAATCTGAAGTGTGGACAAACACACACACACACACACACACACACACAAATATGGAAACCACGTATTTACAAGTCTGGCCCTATCGACAATAGCATTGCATATGTGTGGTGTTTGAGCTTAATTTTAAGAATGTTTTTTTGCTGACCTCCATTCATTTTGTCTTGTTAATATCTAGTTTCAGTCCGTACTCTGCGCTTTTGGATGCAACCTTATTAGTTAACCCTTGCAAATCTTCTAGAGTAGTGAGCTTCTAGATGCTATTAAATGTGTACTACTTACCGCATGAAAAAGTTGATTTAATGCCCGAAAACTTAATCCTGATTATGACAAATCGATAGTAGTTCACGCCTTATAAGAAGCGAACATTTATTACACTGTCCTTTCTGAAGGTTTAAGAAATATTCATCATCAGTGTCCTATTTGAGCTATATATACAGTTTAAAAGTTTACAGGTTAAATCACATTCCACAAGTTTGTTATAACAGTAATCCCTTTGTTCAAAACTTAACTTAATCACTCACTCTCAAAGGAAACCTATACTCCTTTAAGGCAAAATTTGTCATGCTTTAACTCTTGGAATTTTGACCTTGTGTAATATGTGTGTGTACGTACGTTATGCAATAAGCCCAAATACCTTTAATATTGACAAATAGAAGTATACAGAAATATAAACAAATAGTTAATAATTTTTTGTAACATATATTCTTAGTTAAACTTTAATAATATTCCTTTTTCTGTTCTTCTAACTCAAAAAGAATGCTCTACAAAATATTGAAATTTTGTGGCTGTATTGTATCACGAAAAACACATTTTTCGGTTTCTATTGGTCTGTAGTCTATTTGTCTGCGTTACGAAAGAATTTAGATTTGTATCTCAAATTTAGTAACTAATTAATATACCAGGGTACAAGTATGAAATTAGGATTTTTTTTCTAAAAAAACACCTTAAATTCGGCAGAATGATAAAAAGTGCTTTATTCAAAGTATGCTCCATCGCTTGTTATACATTTTTCCCATCTTTCAGGCAATTTGTGAATGCCACGCTAGTAAAAATCTTCCCCTTTCGCTGCAAACCATTCATCCAGCCATTTTTTCACATCTTCGTACGAACCAAAGCGCTGCTCAGCAAGTGCGTGACTCATCGATGCAAACAAGTGGTAATCGGAAGGAGCCAAGTCTGGTGAGTAAGCCGTATGTGGTAGAACTTCCCAGCGTGTCGCGAACTGGTTTTGCCGTATGCGATGGAGCATTGTTATGAAGACCAATGACTTTGTGTTGCCTCTTTCGGAATTCTGGCCTTTTTTCAAGCAGCGAACGGTTCAAATCGGCCAATTGTTGTTCGTAACGTTTAGTATTAATCGTTTCCCCAGTAATCGGTATGATTCAACAGCAGTTTTCTTCAAATGAAAACAAAAAAATAATGCTGTCCACGAATGCTCTTTGTTCGGTTTAAATTTCGACATATTGAACTCAACAACACAACATTATGCACACACTTTTCCAATGTATCACTCGTGCGCGTCTGATACTTGTTGATGACACAACAAAATGCGCGCAGTGTCAAATCTTTATAGCACAAACTGCATTGGTGCACCATCTGTTGTCTGAAATCCGCATTTCATACTTGTAGACCTAGTAAAAAAAAGAGTCTGTAATTTTTCAGTGATATTGCTCAAGAGAAAGGGATCGAAAGATATTTAATGCTATTTCAGCGGGATTCTTTCATTTCAGTGACAAAATTAGGGACTAGTCTACAATTGTATTAATCTGAAGAGAGGATTGATAATAATATCTACCAATTAGTTAAATACAATTTTAGTAAAATTCAATTCAACCTTTCTATTTTAAGTTTGGACTTCAGACTTTTTCAATTTTTTTCCTAAGCAGTTGTTTTTATTTTCAGGCACTCGTTTAGTTCCTGCGTAACTTATTCCTTCATGTTTAGAAGTACAGCCTTTATGTTTCTGCTAAAACTTTCATTATACATCAAAACGAACTTGTGCTAGCTCATTAGAAATTAATGGTGGAATTTTTTAAATAAAAGTTGAAAGAAAACTGTATTTTTTAGTATATTGTTAAAAAAATTTTATGTAGTCTCCATATGGAACTAGAAAAAAATATGTAAATCTATCTTGAAATATTGAACAGATCTTGATTGATTGATAAATAGGAGTATTGTTACTCAAGATTCCTGACAAATAAAATAAATTTTACTTTGTTACTTAATAGGGGTAAGAAATTAAAAAGTAAGTAAGAATGACCTTCAAATTCCCTCACCCTCCACACAGAAGCTTTTTCTGATAAATTCTAGTTTTTATGCATCCTACACTAGTTACACGACTTAAGAGATTAGACTAATTCTGTCACAATTAAAATATTTAGATGTTTATTACTATCGGGCCCAGAAAATTCTCTCTGAGAGAACCAAAACGATACATTAAAAACTCATAAAATGGCGACTCATCTCGAATGTTAGAAAATCTCTTCCAAAGCCCTTCTGTACCAAGAAACGAATACAAATCACCACCATATGGCTGGTTTGGTATTTTACCAAACACAACAAGTAGTACCATAACCCGAATATTTCGTTTCCACAAATCGGCACATTAGCCTAAAAAAAAACTACAATGAAAACTAATCGTCTCCCATTTCTACTCTTGAAGAATAAGAAGTGCCAGTAGAACGCCTTTCCCTTTTCATACCACCTTCCCACTCCGGAAGTAGTTACTAAGTGACATGAGTTCGGAGGCGACTTCACTTACTACCACGTCAGTATCATTCGAGGGCTATTCACACAGAACCCAAAAGCAAAATCATACAGCATGGTGTTTTAACCAAACACGACCGAATAGATTCCACTTGTCCTTAAAACAACCCAAAATGATTATAGCCAAGTTTGACGTATGTTATGTCGATGTTAATACACAATGTTTGTTTACTTAGAATATTTTTAATATTAATTTATTCGACAAAATTAAAATTTTCAATCTGTTAAATAACTGAAAAACAAAGGGAAAAACGACATACTAACTTCCGAAATTATTGCTAGGAAGAATCTCCAAAATATATTATGCAAAAAAGGTCGATTATGCAGGTTGTAGACAAAACATCGTAATTTGACTTTTATTTGAATAATATATTATTTTGAAAATAAACCTGAGGAAAATAGTATTTTATTTTAAGAGGGCAAATATTACCCAAATAATCTATGCCGATGAATGTAAAAAAAGATGAATATTTGCCAGTGCTTTTATTTTTAAAATATTCGCATATAAACAATTTGCAATAATATCATATAATTTTCTATAATATATAGTGATATATATATCATCTTGTGCAGAAAATTCTAATTAAGATCTTGACAGATTCAGATATTTTTGCTGTTTTAATGTGATAAAATACTTAAAATGCCTACATTTAACTACAAAAATATACATACAAAGTGGTTCAATTTTAAATATGTTTTTTTTTACATTTTTTTCTATCCACCAATTTATGAATACAATCCAGTCAGAATACGATTTTGAGGTAAAATCGCCAGCTACTGCTACTTTTTTTAAAAATATTTACCTCGACTCTCGAAAAAGGAAGAACTGGCCCGTTTTTTGGGTTCTTAGCGTATTTTTGCAATTTTATAGAAGATCAACTAAAAATTCTGACTGATTTTGGTTCTAGATAAAAAAAAAAAAAAAAATTTAAGGAGCTATGGATGTCATTTGAACCTTCTGATCGGGAGAAATTGGCCGTTTTTGTCGTTTTTTTTTTGTCATTTTTTTATGATTAAATAGGAGTACTTGCAAACTGTAAGCTAATTCCTTTTAGTTAACTCTGAAAATATGTTCCATGGACACTACTTTAATTGATCCGAACATAATTTTAGCCATTTTTTACATATTAGATATATTTTTCAATCATGTTATTGATAAATTTTACCGATTCACGTTTTTTTCTTCAGACGAATTTTGAAAACAACTTTTTTCAGTATATTACTACCTTAACTAACATATCTGAAAATATTCCTTAGTCCCTAAGCTTTCATTTGAGGTACTTAAAAACTCATTTAAACAATTTATGCCCGAGAAATTGTCCATTTTAGTCTCTTTAATTTGTTTAATGTAAATTTATGATTTTTTTTTTAAATTATTTTTTCTTGAGCTTTATAATATTTTCAGTTTTATTTATTTTACACAGGTTAGTTCAGGTTACACACAAGTTAGTGTACATGTTAAGTGGCTGAGGATAACATTTGGTCCATTTAGGCTAAAAAAACTGGCCACTTTGCTTTCAATTTTATACTTTTTTTTCAAATTTACAGTTACTTTTAAAAAATTAATTTTTCTTGAATCTTATCATATTTGCCGTAACAAAGATCATTTTTATTAGTTATAAAATGATTACCATATGTTTTAGGAGAGGCCAGAGCATTTGAGTCACCGATTTGGATAAAACGCGGTGGAGAGTCAGGTTTTATTGATATATTAAGAACCCCGTTTTATGTTTTAACTCATACGACATTTTTTAAAGAACATTAATTTCATTTGGCTTCATAATGTTTTGAAAAAGTAGTAATATTTCTATTAAATAAAAAATAAATTATTTTATTTAACTAGTTAAACTTGTATCATTAAAATTATTATTTTGTGCACTAACTTTAAAATTTTTACTATTTTTATTATTATATCTTCATATACAATTATCAATAAAAAAGTAATATTTTCAACATTATTATTGGTTAATTTATTTTTGTTTGTATAAAAATCGTATTAAATAATATTACATAAAAAATATGACCCACAAATATAAGACTCATACTGGCCAATTTTTTCAGCCTAAATGAAAAAAAATTACTTCCTTAGCCACCCAACATGTACAGTAACCTGTATACAATAATTAAAAATAACACTGGTTACTGAAAACATTATAAAATTATGAAATAAACATTTTTTTTAAAAAAAAATCGTAAATCTGCATTAAAAAAATTAAATTTGAGAAAAAATAGCCAATTTTTCCGGCCTAAATTATTTATTTTTAATTTTTTAAGGAAAATTTTCTGATAATTTAGGTAAGGTAGTAATATACTGAAAAAAGTTGTAGAAAATTCGTCAGAAGAAAAAAACTTGAATTGGTAAAATATATCAATCTTATGAGGAGTGAAAAATATAACTAATATGTAAAAAATGGCTAAAATTATGTTTGGAACAATTAAAGTGATATTCATGGGACATTTTCCAGAGTTAACTAAAAAACTTAGCTTACAGTTTGCAAGTACACCCATGTAATCATAAAAAAAGACAAAAAAAAGAGAAGAAAATGGTTAATTTCTCTCAACCAAAAGGGTCAAACGACATCCATTGCCCCTTAAATCGTTCACTTTTTTATCTAGAATCAAAATCTGTCAGAATTTTTAGTTTATCTTCCATAAATTTATGATAAAATTGCAAAAATACGCTAAAAAAAAAACCCAAAAATTGGCTTATTCTCCAATTTTTGAGGGTGTTACCCCAATTTTTCAGCGGTCGCAATATTTTTTCCTTAATGTACTCGTCGTATTTTTTTTTATTTTTTTTAAAGTACAAGTATCCGACGATATCTATTTTTGGCATGTTTTGGTCGTATTCTTACTCGACGAATAGTCAGATATCAGTATCATCTACACTTATGTAATATTATAGAGTGCTATAATTTTTTTAACAATTATTCTATTTCTAAAATTAGACTTGTCTACCGAATCATTTGCCAGATATTTATGTCTCAACTTCTTTTAAATTCTCCTCGTATTCATAATACTAACATACCCATAGGTCGCTCGCATCACCTAAAATAAAATCCAAATATATACCATAAGCATTTATGTACATATATTTATAATACACTTAATGTTGCGATTTCTAAGATGCCTAACATTTGTTTCTCATTTACCAATATAAACGTTTCAGTTGTCATGGGACCAAATGGGCCAATAGTTATTACTAAAGGTCGTTGCGCCCTCTGCATTAAAATTTGTGTTAAAACCCTTCCATCCCTATTCAATAAATACCATTTGCTTTCGTATGCAGCATCTGCTACAGCTTCACTCTACGAAATATTTTTAATTATTATTTATCTTTGGATAAAAAATATTGCATGAAATATGCACATATTACCAATATTGGTTGTGTTATTATAAAATATTTTCGAACATTCGTCCAGAAAATTTTTTGAACTCCTTTTAGTTCAAATAACCAGCCAAGTGCAAGTCGGACTTGGACAGTTAGTGTTCCGTATGTTGATTGCTTTTAAAATAAAAATTTTTGTCACGGAGGTAAACAATGATCAATGACTTCACAAAACACACCCCAAATGAGCTTTCAACAAAGTTTTTTTCCGATCTTTACTGGAAACTGATGACCTTGTATTTTTTTTATAAACCAGATAAATTATTAAAGGTAATCTTGTCATTTGTGATCATTTTCATTCAATCTACACCCTATGGAGAATATTCCAGAATTTTTTCAAAATTTTTTGATCAATTCTTTTCGAGAAAAAGGGGGGGGAGAGCGATTTTTCGCAATTTTTTAAAAAAATACGAAGAAAATGTGTGCAAATATTACATTATATCTATTTTTGAACTCGTGTTTTTACAAGCTTTCATTTGTCACATCACTCGATGACCTGGTAAAAAAAAATTTTCACTTCCGATTTCAACCCCCAAAACTAGACACTTATGTCAAAATTTAACTTTCAAAACTACACGACTCTGATAAGGTCATGAATTCTCATATTAGTGCAAATTTTCTACGTCAAATTGTTTCAGAGAAAACCTGGTGTGACAGACGGACAGACAGAAAATCGAACATATGAACAGCAAAGTGATCTTATAAGTGTTCCATACTTCTTCTCTTCTTCTTCTTCAGCCCTTTATCTTGTCCACTCCTGGAAATAGGCCTTTCCTCATATTTTCCATTTTGCCCTGTCTTGTGCTTTTTGGTGCCAGTCTCTACCAGCTATCCACTTAATATCGTCTATCCATCGCAATTGGGGTTTACCTCTATTTCGTTTTGTTGCGCTAGGTCACCACTGTATGATTTTTAGTGGCCATCTTTCATCCTGCTGTCTTGCGACATGTCCAGTCCATTGCCACTTCAGTTTGGCAATCTTCTTTATAACATCCGTATCCCTTGTTCTTCGACGGATCTCTTCATTTCGGACTCAACCCCAACATTGACCTTTTCATTGCCCTCTGCATTACTCTCGGTCTATTGGCGTTAGACACATTGTTTGCATTCCTTATGTTGTTACCGGTAGAATACAGGCATCGGACACTTTCCTTTCTAAAATTAATCGGGATACTGCTATCTCTCAGCGCAAAGTAGAGTCTCCCAAATGCTGTCCAGGAAAGCTGTATTCGCTTGGTAACCTCCCTGTACTGATTTTCTTTCAATAGAGTGATTAAATGGCACAAATAGTTGTATTCACTAATATTTTCTATGCCCTGGTTCTCAATCGATTTATGTGGATCTTCTAGGCTCATTATTTTTGTTTTCCAGTAATTCATTTTGAAGCCAACCCGTTTCGACTCGTAACTCAGTTGAATTCATTCAAGTCACTTGATATCAACATAATATCATTCCGTACGGAATACTAAAAATACTCTGTACCAGGCTAGTTCATAAAATATATTTTACTAAATGATTTCAGTAGGAAGCATGCTAAGGGAAGATGAGATAGCTGAGTGAAAACGAGTTAATATGCAAATATTGAATAGCATTCCTATGATGAGGAAGAGTTCGTGAACTTGCGTATTTGGTAACTTAAAACTAAATAATCATTTAGTTATATTCATTTGTATAGGGTGAGTCAACGATAGAGTAAATTTCATTATCCCATTTGTTTCGGGAAGGCGAAAAAAAAATATTAAATACAATAGTTTTAGGCAATATTAAGGTGCACAGTTTAAAATTTTTAAGTATACAGGATATTTCAAAAAAATGTGGCCGATATAACATATGTTTTTTTTAAATGGAACATCCTATTTTCTAATTTATTATTAAATTCTGTGTAAAGAGCCGTTCGGTGAGGTGGTGGAGATATAAGTCCACCAAATCTTAAATTCAACCTATGAACGTCTGTTCTATAAATAATTTTATTTGTTTTTTCAACGTCCAAGGTTCTAAATATGTCATCCGTTAGACCTAATAAAGTTGTTGTAGAGCTGTACCCCTTTCTGAAACCCGACTGATTCGTGGGTAAAACAGAGTTATTTTCTAAGAAAAATCTTATTTACTTATCTATTATTTTTTCCAAAATTTTTGAAAGACAAGGTAGGATACTTATAGGACGTAGTTAATTAAAAGATTTAATATCATTATTTTTTGAAAAGAGTGTAACACGAGCTATTTTCCAGGCATCTGGAAATATCCCCCCCACAATTTATTATATTAGTAAGGAAAGGTAAAATCCTGGGACAACATAAGCACAACATTTCCAAACCTATAGAGTCCGAACCTGTAGCTAATAATTTTATATTAAGTAAATGAGATTTTACTTCATCTGTAGTGACAGTAAAAAAACTCAAATTTTTCTCTTGTTTTCATATTATTTAAATAATATTCTATCAAATTTGGATCCATCTGTCGGTCATTTCTTGAGAATTGCAAAAAATGATCATTAATATCAGAAGGTCTGTTTAAGACATCCGGAAGATGCTTAGCTGTAGGTTTATTCACAATATCCAAGTTTCTCAGTCTTTGCCACAATATTCTGCTGTTACCGTTATTCGCGCAGAATTCTAAATATTTTCTTTTTTCAGTTCTTAAAGCGATGTTAGATTGACTGCGTTACTGTTTATAATAGTTCCAATGTTCCTTGTTGTTCTATTGTATTTATGAAACGCTCTGTCTTTCACTCTAATCATAGTTTGCACTGTGCCTGTCAGCCAAACCGGTTTTTGTTTCTTTATTACAACGGGTTTTAAAGGAGCCAGAACATCAAAAATATTTAATATTAGAGTGTTCAAATATGAAAGTTTGTCATTAATGTCTACAATATACACAATGTCCTCAAATGGGGCATTTTCTAAAAAAGTTCTTAATAAGTCCCGATCGATACGTTTTAAATTTCTTACTATACAATGCTTTTTACTTTCTGATACTAAATTAATATTAAGGCAGCAATCCACAAGCGCATGATCGGAAAACTGAGGGAAATTTTTCGTTGAGGCAGTATATATTTTTCATCTTTAGATATCAAAATTAAATCTATCAAACTATTCGTTTTATTCGTAACTCTAGTGGGTAATTTGTTGCAAATTAAAAGTTTCTATACAAAAAATAAAATCCTGAACACTTTTTTTAAACAAATCTAAAAAATTTAAATTAAAGTCACCGCCACAAAAATTCTAATGCACTCCATTGAAAAGAATGACAGAGAATCTTCAAAGTTATTCAAAAATTCACAAAGTTGTCCCTTAGGGGGTCTATATAATGCACCTACAGCATATGAAATATTGTTGAAATTAAATTTAACCCATAACTGTTCCAAATGGTCTGTCTGAATAGAATTTAAAACATCATAATTAAAATTATTCCTAAAGTACATGCCCACTCCGCCATCTTTTGTTACTCAGTTCTAATAAAGATGTAGTTTGGAATTTGTACTTGATCATTTGAAATATTTTCACCCAATCATGTTTCTGATATACCTAAGATGTCATATTTTTTCTGCAATAATATACTTTTAACCTCAGAAAAATTAGCCAATAGAGAACGTACATTCAACAATGCGACCTACAATTTCTTCATCCTCTGTCCCTCTCTCTCTTCCGTACCAAAATTAAAAAAATATATAACAACAACATAAAAGAAGAAATAAAAGAACAAATAGTAAAAGCCAATAGAATAGCAAGACGCTTGAATGACACTATTTGGAAAAACAAATACTTGAAAACAGAAGTAAAATCTCGTATATATAAATAGACTATCCTTCGATATTCCTACTTGCCATAGTATTGATATATAACCAGAACAGTAATGGGCAGCGTCCTGTGGTACTGCAGGTTTAATTTCCAAATGACTTGAAGTTCTATTAATGAAATTTACTTGCTATACGGCCACTTCACGATTTTTCCCCTTATGCTTAATCTTTCCAGTTTTTCTCAGTGTTACAATAGTATCTCATCATTATTTTTCTAGCTAATTTATTTTTATTCAAACCTGAATATAATTGTTTCGAAAACGGCATTATTTGTACTTTTAGACTTTTGAAAATTAAACCGTATAATAATATATTTGCATGCATAATTTTATATTTATTTCAAAATAGCTAGTAGTTGATTTCTTTAAGGTTTTTTTGGTACTTTAGATAATGTAGGTAAGAATAAAATAGGCCTAGAATTAGAAGGATTTTTAAAAATGCTCATACGATAAAATAACTCTTTCATGTGTAGTAATCGCTGTATATTATGAAATCTGTCGATTAATGTATTTTAACACTCTAATTAACTTATTGCAGAGAGCAAAAATGTGTATCATTTTAATCATATTTTTTACCGAGTTACATTAAAAACAACCGCGCATAGCATTTTTGATGTATGACACAAACTTTACATTTTTTAAATAGAAGATACGGTATATAACTTTTCTTGTTTCTGTAATAAACACTTTTATATTTATGCAAAATAATAACTCTGTCAAAGTTGGATATGCATGTTTGACAATAACGAAATTGGAAAATTTCATGATTTTCAGAGTAGCTAGCTAAAACATGTTAGTATAAAAATAGTTTTTTTCGAAGAGTAAAAAAAGGAATATATACGCAATACTTATTGAAATTGATAATGGCAGAAGGCAAGTACAGCAGAAATATATAGGATTTTCCTGAAGGTAGGGAGGAATCTCAAGAATATATAACCACATCTTAACTGAAACAATGTCCAAACGAAAGAGAAAGACTAGCTAAAGAGAAGTGGAGAAAACTAGAAAATCCTTTTACATTTTCAAAGTATCTTAATATTATAAAAACCAAACTAAAACTAACTTATTTTCGTCGGTCTGTCTGTTGTTGGTCTGTCGCTCTGTCGACCTATTGGCACGATAACTCTCGAATGAAATGAGATATCAACGTTAAACTGGGTACACATGTAATACCTAATAACGGGATAAATATTAGAGTTTTTTTAGCAATATCAACTTAGGGTAAAGGGACTGAGAGAGTTGGGGGGCGTAATGAATTTTGTATGGTTTTAATAGTAATAAGGTAATTTTCCCTGGCTTTTTGTTGAGATAATAAGCGTAAAATGGGTCAAAGGGTGAGGGAGAACATTAGTGTGTTTTTTCCTGTATAGAGAGTTGTATGTTCTTTTTGAAGTTTAGTTTAGTGGAAAACACAGTCCTGGGCAAATTATTCAAAAGGGGTGATGTTCTCCATATAAAAGACTGCTTGAAAAGCGTTGTACGAGGAGTAACACAGCTGAATCTCATACTGATGTGAAGTATCAGCGCGACGTGTATTTCTAATATGCATCGCTCTGGGAGGAATTAAACGGGCCACACGCTCCGAACACTTTCCATGAAAATACATGTACATGTACAGTTATAACCTACACAGCAGAAAAAAGACCAGAAACACTCAAAACTCAGAGATACTAACAAACAAGTGAAATGAAAACATTAAGAATAATTGTAGGAAGAACACTTTGGGATAGAGAAACAAATGACAAAATAAGGCACATATGTGAAGTAGAGGACAATAACACGTGGATAAGAAACAGAAAACAAGAATAGAAACAACACATAAATAGAATGTCCGAACGACGATTAGTGAAATATAGCTCGAGATAAATCACCGATGGGCCGAAGAAGTATAGGACGATCACGAAAAAGATGGAACGACGACCTGTAGTGACGATACATTAAAGAAAAAACAGGCAGTAACGCCTAATATAAAGAAGAAGAAGAAGAAGAAGAAATATATATTGGGTGAAAGGGAGGAGATAGGGGGTTAGAGAGTGATTGCATATATATTGTAATATAATTTCAGTGTTCTTGGGTTTCACTTCTTATGAATTAAAAAGGATATAAAAGGGATTGAGATGTGGTTACAGAGTAACCTAAAAAATGTTGATTTGAATACAGAACAAGTTTTAGAAAGTTGGTGGAAATATTCTTATGGCACCTTATGGTACAGCAGGTAAATTATTGCATTTACCTTGCTAACGATCAGAATGGTATTCGTGATAAAATTACACAGCCCCACAAAAAAAAGTGGGGTATACCTTTGATGCGATATATCAGATCCGTAGTATTTTTCCCCGCCGATCACGAATCTGACGTCAGAATATCGCCATCACATCTCAATTTTTTTCTAACCTCAAAAAATAGGTAAAAATTAGTAAAAATTAAGAAAAATATACTCCTAAAAAATTGATTCAAGCTTTTTCATGAATCCAAAGATGTATTAATATGTATTCGGACACGCTAAGCTAATATTCATCGGTTGGATTCAGCCATAAAGTTCTGTTTTCTTTCTAACCTCAATAAATCAGACAGATATAGTGCTTCTCGAATGCAAAAACGAATTCAAATTAAAATTCAACCGATCCTTACCAAATTTGGTACACGGGGATTTTTTGGGTCGCTGATCACGAATCTGAGGTTGGATTTGCAAAATTCAAGATGGCAGATGTTTTCGCGCCATTTTGAACGCCGAGAAAATTCATCGGTCGATTTTTATTCTTCTACCTGCATCTAGGGCACCTCCACGTGGTGACGGTGGGCAACGGTGTTACTCCACTAGCCGGCAGAGTCCCTGGATAACGGCTTAGATGCCGTCATGGCAGGTAGAAGAAAGATAATTACGATGCAGGGACTCGGAAACCCAGTATCGGCGGTTGGTCAGGGTGGGAAAGCGGGCCCGCAGCCGTCGTCATCCAGCGACCGTAGCTCTTCATGTGTGGGTGACTTGGCTCATGTAGAGTATAATGCTACAAGAAAACGGTCTCACGGTACAAGGACTTTTCATAAGTGCGATAAAAACAGTGATTCATTTTGTTATATTTTCTGTCAACACGTATTGAGTAAAATGGGGTCACCGATAACGGATAAGATTAAAACCTTTGCTGTTTTAACATTGAAATACAGCACCAGGATACAGATTGGGTTCCCCACATCATTTGCAGTTCTTGCAAAATAATGTTGTACATCAATAAGAAGGCGATTAAATATTCCAGACCAGCAATATGGAATAGACCATACAGTAAAAATGATTGCTACTTTTGTATGAATGTTGTATCTAGACATAACCGAAAAAATAAAAGCACTATTACTTATAACGATGTTTCGACAGTAACAAGACCAACTAAACTAATTCCGCCTCTTGAACCACTTGATGCTGATGTTATGGAAACAAATGATTTCACCTTATCAGTTCATGCCGAAAACATTGAGACTGTCGAAAAAGATTTAAACACTGTTACTAATGAATGTTCTAGTGACAACCTATCATATACTAGTGACGCAGATAAAGAATTTCTACCATACAACCGTAAACCAGAACCAATACTCGTATCACAGTCAGAACTTAGTGATCTAGTCAGAGATTTAGGCTTATCCAAAGATGGTTCAGAGCATCTTGCTTCCTTTTTAAAGAAAAGACATTTACTTAAGCCAGAAGCTACGATTTCTTATTATAGAAACAGAGATGAAGAATTTCGAAAATATTTCACAATGGACGAGGAATTGTCACTTTCATATTGTACCGATGTAAAAGGTCTAATGGATGAATTTCAAAATAACTCATACGATCCTGAAGAATGGAGAGTGTTCATTGATTCTTCTAAACGGAGCATTAAGGCAGTTTTGCTGCATAATACCAACGTTTACGCTCCCATTTCGATTGCTCATTCCACAGTTATGGAAGAGCAATATGAAAAAATGAAGCAGCTTTTGATAAAAATAAAATATGCTGATCATAACTGGAAAATTTGTGGAGATCTGAAAATTGTAACAATATTGCTTGGCCAACAGTCACGGTTTACACTTTATCCCTGTTATAAATGTCTGTGGAATAACAGAGACAGGGAACGTCATTATAAGAAAAAAATTTGGCCAACAAGAGAATCGTTCACTCCTGGTGAAAATAATGTATTGTTTCCACCATTGGTAGATCCAGGAAAAGTTCTTATTCCCCCGCTTCACATTAAGCTTGGACTTATGAAGCAATTCACGAGAGCATTAGATACAAACGGCCCATGTTTCAAATATTTGCATAAAAAATTTCCGAAATTTTCTGAAGTTAAAATTAAGGCAGGCGTATTTGACGGGCCACAAATAAGAAAATTGTTTAAAGATTCATTATTTGTTACTAAAATGAATAAAGTTGAAAAAGCTGCTTGGCTTAGTTTTAAAGAAGTCGCAACAAACTTTTTGGGAAATAATAAAAGTCCTAAGTACAAAGAAATAGTCGAGAAAATGGTAAAAAATTTTCAAACATTAGGTTGCTTAATGAATCTAAAATTACATTTCTTGGACTCCTACATCGATGATTTCCCAGATAATCTTGGTGACTACAGTGAGGAGCAAGAGGAACGTTTTCACCAAGATCTGAAAATCATAGAAAATCGGTATCAAGGACGATGGGATGACCATATGCTAGCGGACTATTGCTGGTCGCTAAAAAGAGAAACAAGTCCTCAAAAGCGTTTGGGCAGAAAGCCTTTGAATAGGTCATTCGCGGAAAAAAGAACAAGATACAGCCAAAAAAAGGAAAGTTAGGCGCGGGTCTAACCTTAAGGGTCTACTATTTGAGAGTATATGGTTTAAAATCCTGGTTTTGAGTTTATTGGGTCTCATTTTTAAAGTTACAGGGTTATCGAGGTCTATTTTTTGAGGTTACAGGGTGTGGGAGTCTAAGGTTTCAGGGTTTAGGGTTTAAGAGTATCAGGTTTGAGGATTCCCCAACTGTACACCAAATTTGGTAGGAATCGGTTGGTTTTCAAAAATTTTGTCCGCCATCTTGGATCCGCCAATTTGAATTTTGCAAATCTGACCTCAGATTCATGATCAGCAACCCAAAAAACCCCCGTGTACCAAATTTGGTAAGAATCGGTTGAATTTTAATTTGAATTCGTTTTTGCATTCGAGAAGCACTATATCTGTCTGATTTATTGAGGTTAGAAAGAAAACAGAACTGTATGGCTTAATCCAATCGATGAATATTAGCTTAGCGTATCCGAATACATATTATTACATCTTTGGATTCATGAAAAAGCTTGAATCAATTTTTTAGGAGTATATTTTTCTTAATTTTTACTAATTTTTACCTATTTTTTGAGGTTAGAAAAAAATTGAGATGTGATGGCGATATTCTGACGTCAGATTCGTGATCAGCGGGCAAAAATACTACAGATCTGATATATCGCATCAAAAGTATACCTCAGTTTTTTTTTGTGGGGCTGTGTTATCATTCGAAATGTTTGCGTTCCTTTACTTTCTCCTTAGGATTTTTAAATTATGAGAAACCCATTTTTTCACTTTCGTCGGTCTGGACGAGGTAATAATATAATATTTAAAGCATGGATGAAACTCGTAGTAATTACATGATATCGTTTCATTGAAGGGGGGTGAAAGAAGTGGGAATTTACTTACTACTTATTTGAGAAAGTCGAATTTAGTTCTTATTTTAGAATTACGGGGTTGCAGGAAAAGTACTCGGTAAATTACTTACTATCGATTTTTTTTTTCCCAAATATCTCGCACATTAATATATGTGTTTAGTTATCAATCTTTCATCTTTGATTGTGTTAGCCGATACTTGTTGAAAATTCATAATAAAATTATATAAAAACAACACTGTGTTTTAATTTCCAATATATTTAAAATGACTTGACAATTGTTTTACCATACAATGGCTTCTTCAGAAGTGAATTATAAAAATATTATTAATTGCTATTTGTTTGATTAAGTTGAATTCTTTGTTAAAATTAGTTTTAGTCATAGGAATATGTAACAGTCTATGTATGTAGAGTTAAAAGCTGCCATTTTATGAGTATAAGGGTGGGATGAAGGGTAAGTCGAATTTAGTGCTTATTTTAGAATTACGTGTTAGCAGGAAAATTACTGGGTAAATTATTTACTATCGATTTTTTTTCCCAATATCTCACACATTAATATATGTGTTTAGTTATCAAATAGCAAAATGTTTTAAAATTTATAAATTTTAAACTGGTTCTTTTCCTGTAACCTTGATCTAGAACAGCACATGCATAATATGTTTCATAATTCTTACTTGAAATTTTATTTCATTGCAAAACCAAGTCAAAAAGAATATTTGTACCGTTAAAACGATCAAGTAACATATCACAAAAAGCACATCTTGATCTTGCTACAAGAAAAATTATATTAATAATTTATACAATATTAGTTTTAAATGAAAAAGAATAAAAACAGAAAACGAAATTTGCTACTCTTATTAAATTTGTACAATAAATAGTAAAACAGATTTTTTTCAACACCAAAACCTGAGTCATAAACTTAATACTTTAAAGAATAAATCCAAAAAATATCTTCTAGAGGGAAATAACCTTTTAATATTAATATCTGACTTACTTCCTTTAGCTGCGCCTAGGATATGATATGGTAATGCTGGGGAGATAAGCTATTGTAAACTGCAACGAAGTAAAACGCTACAGCAATGGACACAACGTGCGTTGAGCTAACAGCCGAATAGAAAGCTCGTTTTCATCTTTTGTTGCTAAAAACATTGAGCTAAATCCTCTTGATAATCCGTCCCAGTTGAATAGGAACGACAAGCAGGATGGAGAAAATGACAACCTGAATGACGGTCACGGGCCATTCAAGTAGATAGACAAACTGTGGAATACCTGCTTGATGCTGCTGAGATAAGTAAACTGATCCGCAAAAGATATATGATGTGATATTTGCAGCAAAAACATCCAGATCCTTCTTGTTTCTCACAAAAGATACTTCGGAATCATGCTATGTATTGTCGAATAAAAGTTACATTAGAAAACTACTTAAAAAATTTAAGACTCAATGGTATATAGGGGATACTGAAATCATCTCCTCATAGAGTGACGGAACTTATACACGAAAAGAGATAAGCGCCTGGATGTAAAATTTTGTATGTAAGTTTTCGAGTATTTCTTCCGATTTAAGGTCGGTCGAATATCGACGTGGACGACCAACGTTCCGAATGAACTTCGACTGCAACCACGCCGGAAACCACCACCGAAATTCAACAAATCACCGATGAACTCTCTATTCCCGGTATCAAGACAATGCCAGGTGAGTTGTCGTGATTCCGGTTCATTCTGTACGCAACAGTTTTGGGCTAAAAATTCTCTACCTTTTTATTGTCCTGATTTGGAACCCAGTGACTTCCGGCTGTTCACCCATATGAAGATAAAGTTATGGTAAAGGGTTGTTGTTTCGAGAGGATATATTTATATATATATATATATATATATATATATATATATATATATATATATATATATATATATATACACACATATACAGAAAAAAAAAGAAATAACCCGTCAAGCGCAAGTTGAACTTGCGCAATTAGTGTTCCGTACGTTGATTGCTTTTAAAATAAAAATTTTGTTTACATTGGTATAAAATGATCAGTGACTTCACAAAACACACCCCAAATGAGTTTTCAACAAAGTTTGTTTCCAATCTTTACTGAAATCTGATGACGTTGAAATTTTTGTTTTTTTATATACCAGATAATTATTAAAGGTAATGCACTCGTGATAATTTTAGTTCAATCTACACCCCGTGGAGAATATTCCAGAATTTTTTCAAAATTTTTTGATTAGTACTTTTCGAGATAAGGTGGGGGAACAGCGACTTTTTAAAAATAATACAAAGAAAAGTGCGCGCAAGTATTACATTATATATATTTTTTACTAGTGTTTTCACAAGCTTTCATTTGACACCACACTCGATGACCCAACAATTTTTTTTTTTCACTTCCGATTTCACCCCCCAAAACTAACCCCTTAAGTCAAAATTTAACTCTCAAAACTACATGGCTCTGATGAGGCCATCAATTCCTATATTATTACCAGATTTCAACTTTCTATGTCAAATAGTTTCGGAGAAAATCGGGTGTGACAGACAGACAGACAGACATCGAAGTCATCTTATAAGTGTTCCGTACGGAACACTAAAAAGTAACTTAGTGAGAATGCAGTCAAAAACAGTTGGACATAGCCACTCTTTGTTTAATTGTTAAGCTTTCGGATTTATTTAACCCTTCCTCAGAACATCTAAAAGTTATTTACAATTCGTTTTTAAAAACACAACTATAAGGAAGTTAGACTTACAAAGGTGTAAGCTGACATAATTAATTATGAAATTTTATAAAGACTTACAGAAAGAACATAATTACATTTCAATGATATTTTCACAGGATATAGAACAACGTGGTTCTAATTTTATAGGTTAGTAGAGATGAATCGATTGTCAGTTTGATAAGAGTAACGGAAAAACTTCGTTACGCGGGCTTTTCAGAAAAAGGTTTTTTTTTTTTTTTTTTGGAATAGGCTTTTTTTTAAAACGGTCTAATTTTGAAAAACTATTGACAACCACTGATTGAAACTGCTTGGGAGAACTCAGTTCGTCTATGTGCATGCGCCGAGATGATTATGCTACATTTACGACCATAGTAAAATTCCAACCATTATGGAACTTTGCTGTGAAATTTTCTTTGCGGAAGACAACACGAAAATAACAAATCACAAGGTTTTTTAATGTATTTTGTAATTGCTGATTATTTAATTCAGGTAAGTTTCAGTTGAAAAAAGGTTAACAAAAACGGTTACCCCCCGATTTTTTCTCATAAATCTATCATAAATTTCGGCAATTTTAAACCTATTTAAAAAAAAAATCTTCCTTTTTCTGAAACGCCCGCCTACCGAAATTTTACCAGAAAAAATGACAATAAAAAATTTTGTGATAAGATTAAAGTACAAATTTGGTAAAGTTCGACACGCGGGCTTTTCAGAAAAAGGGAGGTTTCTTTTTTGGAAAAGGCCTAAAATGACCTAATTTTGAAAGATTTACGAGAGAAATCGGGAGAAGGCCGTTTTTGCTAAATTGAACTAAGCTGCATTAACCGGAACTAGGCCATTTTTGGCCCATTCCAAAAAATAAACCTCCCTTTTTCTGAAAAAGCCCGCGTACCGAACTTTTACTAAAAAGTTAATAATTTTTTGAAAAATTAGGCTGACCTCTACATTTCACCCATTAGTGTGAACTGAGCCGATTCTTCTGAAAACAACTGACAGTTTCGATCAGTGGTTATCAGTAATACGAGGCTGGTTTGAAAAGTCCGTGCAAAAATAAAAACTACTTATGTGTTTGGGGTAAACCTTTTTTATTTTTCGACTTATACACTTCGTCCAACGATGTTCTAGTTTGTTGATCCCTTCCGAATAATAGGATTTGTCCAAGTCTGCAAAATATCCATTAGTGTCTGCTATCACCTCCTCGTTTGAATAAAATCTTTGTCCCGCCAGCCATTTCTTCAAATTGGGGAACAAATAGTAGTCCGAGAGAGCCAAGTCTGGAGAATAGGGGGGATGTGAAACGAGTTGGAATCCTATTTCCATTAATTTTGCGACCACAACTGCTGAGGTGTGTGCTGGTGCGTTGTCGTGATGGAAAAGGACTTTCTTGGGGCGTTTTTCTTGCAGCTCGGTTTTCAAACGGTCCAATAACGATGAATAATATTCACCTGTAATAGTTTTACCCTTTTCCAGATAGTCGATGAGGATTATCCCTTGCGAATCCCAAAAGACAGTCGCCATAACCTTTCCGGCCGAAGGAACGGTCTTCGCCTTTTTGGTGCAGATTCCCCCTTGGTAACCCATTGTTTAAATTGTTGTTTGGTCTCAGGAGTATAGTAATGTATCCATGTTTCATCCACAGTGACGAAACGACTTTTAAAGTCCTCCGGATTCTTCTGGAACAGCTGCAAACCATCCTTGCAACACTTCACACGATTCCGTTTTTGGTCAAGCGTGAGCAATCGCGGCACCCATCTTGCAGATAGCTTTCTCATGTCCAAATGTTTATGCAAAATATTATGTACCCGTTCAGTCGAGATGCCCACAGCACTAGCAATCTCACGCACCTTAACTCTTCTGTCATCCATCACCATATCATGGATTTGATCAATGATTTCTGGAGTCATAACCTCCACAGGCCGTCCAGAACGTCCAGCGTCACTTGTGCCCATATGGCCAGTCCGAAAATTTTGAAACCACTTATAAACTGTTCTAATCGAAGGTGCAGAGTCACCATAATGTTTATCAAGCTTCTCTTTAGTCTCCTGAGGCGTTTTACCTTTCATAAAGTAATGTTTAATCACCACACGAAATTCTTTTTCGTCCATTTCTTGAAAATCACTCGACTTCCTTGATTCACACGAATGCCAAACACAAAGAAATAGACCAATATGGCTGAAACTTGGTGTGCATTCATTCAAGAGATGCTACTAACTAAACATGACCTCGATACGCGCCGGTGGTGCCATCTCTCGGACTTTGCACGGACTTTTCAAACCAGCCTCGTATAGGTTAATTTTTATTTACCAAAGAAACATGCTAAAACGGCTTCCCACGATATTTTCTCGAAAGTCTTTTAAAATTAGACCATTTTAAGCCTATTCCAAAAAAACCCTTTTTCTGAAAAGCCTGCGTAAAGAAGTCTTACCAGAGTAACTAGTGATAGTCGTATTGAACAGTTGGTAGACATTAAATAAATTTGACGTTGATATAAAATTACAGTAAATTTATATATAGTGTGGTATGTTATAATGTAAAAAACTTTTACATATTTATATAGTTGTCAGTGAAACATAAAATACCTTAATAGTATTACAGTTTAAGATAATTTTTTTGCTTGGTAATGGGTGTTTTTACTCTTTTATATACAGTTTGTTTTAATTCATGCGGGATGGTTCTGGACAAACGAATGCTATCGAGATGTTTGTCCAATTTTGTGTTTTTGAAAATCCATTGTAAATAATTTTTAGATGTTCTGAAGAAGGGTTAAATAAGAGAGATTTACCACAAACGTTGACGAGCATCTAACAGTCAATTAAATGAGCATTCAAACTTCAAGAGTATCCTAGTTGTAGATCATTATTCAATAAGATATTGGATTTTAAAATCAATAATATTTTTTTATTCTTTTTAATTTTTCTCTGGTTTCTTATTACCTTAATTAGAGAATAAGCTGTGGTAGCAAGATCTATAGAAGTTGAAATAAACTCCATCATAATGACATTCTTGCAACGACCGTTAACATCCTCAGTAAATCTGAAAAAAAAACAACCGGTCAAATTGAACTTGCGCAATTAGTGTTCCGTACGTTGATTGCTTCCGAAATAAAATTTTTTGTTACGGAGGTATAAAATGATCAGTGACTTCACAAGACACACCCCAAATGAGTTTTCAACAAAGTTTGTTTCCGATCTTTATCGAAAACTGATAACTTTGAAATTTTTGTTTTTTTTATATACCAGATAAATTATTAAAGGTAATGCACTCGTTATAATTTTCGCTCAATTTACACTCCGGAGAGAATATTCCAGAATTTTGTCACAATTTTTGGATCAGTACTTTTTGAGATAGAGGGGGACAGCGATTTTTCACGATTTTTTCAAAATAATAGAAAGAAAAGTGTGCGCATGTAAGAAATTATATGTATTTTTAAACTCGTGTTTTTACAAGCTTTCATTTGACACCCCACTCGATGACCTAGTCAAAAAAAATTTTTTACTTTCTATTTCACCCCCCAAAACTAACCCCTTAAGTCAAAATTTAACTTTCAAAACTACACGGCTCTAATGAGGCCATCAATTCCCATATTAGTACCAAATTTCAATTATCTTCGTTAAATAGTTTCGGAGAAAATCGGGTGTGACAGACGGACAGACACCGAAGTGATCCGTACGGAACACTAATAAAAATGTGTATTAAAGACAAGGGCAAAAATCGAAAAATTCAAAATAAATCGAAAACTATTAGAAATAGGTATATGACATACTTAATAAAAGTTGGAGGGTCTTATAAAATCTATCAGAAAAAATAATAATATACAGGTTGTGCCGTTTAAAAAATTTGAGATTTTTCAATTTAAAATAGTCGAAATGCATAATTTATTTTGAACACCCTGTAGCATCTAACTCAAATTTCTTTACATATATATTTTTTTCCATCTCTATAGAATGCTCGTACCAATTATGACTATTCCACCTACAGAAACAATGGCACTACTGACAATTTTTTACAAAACTGAAAACTAGTATTTTTAAAAAAAATTGAAATATTAGAAAAACTACTAGGTATACAGGGTTACAGGGAAAGTCGTCCTAGATAATTAAGGACGTTATAGTTTAGGTCGTTTCTGACCGATTTGATTCTATGACATGATGTCCTAAACTTAACCGTTTTCGAGATATTGAAGTTTAAAGATTTTCTAAAAAAACATGTTTTTCTTTGCTTTTATATCGATTTTTTTTTATTAGAGGTTCTCGAGTGCGATTTTTTGGTTATTTTTAGTTAGTCTGTATGTCAAGTATCAAAAATCATCAAAAAAATTTGAACTAGTTACTAACAGTTTCAAATGGCGGCTTGTTAATGTTTCTAAATTACGAATTTTTATCAAGTGTTTCCTACTTTAAATCAATTAAGAGAAAAAAAAATGTATGGAAGTTATTCTGCAAATTATTTTAAAAACTTTTACGTCTTTTTAGCTATCAAAAAAGGTATAATACTAGGAGTTTAATAGGAAAACTGTACACAGAATGACACCTAAAGCGGGCTCGGGAAGCAAAAGGTAAATTTTTAGTTCTAGGTGAAAATACGAAAAATACACAAATAAAACAAAAAACCTTGCAGTTTAATATTGTTTATTAATTATAATTCATGTTCTATATGGTCGCCCCTATTTCTAACACAAATTCTCATTCTTTTTCTTAAATTACTTTTCACAACGCTGGTTGTGAGGTGCCGCCTCATTTCGTCAGCCGGATCAATTATTTTTTGTCTTAGGACATCCACGTTTTCGATAGGAGTCATCTGGTCGTATACGAGACTTTTCATGTGACCCCACACATAAAAATTCATCGGTGTTAGGTCTGGGCTTCTCGCCGGCCAAGGTATGGGTCCGCCTCTTCCAATCCATTTGTTGGGATAATTGTCATTGGGCCATGCACGAACACTTCTTCTGTAGTGAGCTGGGCAGCCATCGTGTTGAAAGTACATGTTTTGTCTCAAACCAATAGGTAGGTCTTCCATCAAATTAGGTAAATCGTTCCGCAAAAAATTGTCGTATTCCTCGCCATTCAAATTATCTGGCAGGAGGAATGGCCCAACCAAATAATTTGAAGTTATACCCATCCACACATTTAAGCTGAATCTTGTTTGTGATCCTTTCGTTCTTTTTTTTTTGTTTGGGTTGCCTTCCTCTTTAGAAGCCCAATAGTGGGCATTGTGGTAATTTGTAAGACCGTCTTTGTCGAATTTCGACTCGTCAGTCCATAGTATTTTCTTAAAAAAAGATGCATCTTCGACATCGGTATTGAGCATAAATCTGCAGAATTCTAATCGTCGCAACGGATCCCCTTCTTCAATGACTTGCACGGGCGTATAGTGGTAAGGGTGTTGCCTAACAGTATGCATTACAAACCATACCTTCCACTGCGAAATACCAAGCTGTTGTGCGACAAAATTTGTAGATGTGGTTGGGTCCACCTCAAAGAGACGTCGTATTTCGTTTTCTTCGTCTTCGTCAAAGATACGTGGTCGTCCCATGTCAGTCCGCCGTCTTTGTACGGAACCAGTTTCTCGTAGTGTTCGATAAGTTCCATCAAATACGCTAACATCAGATACACGACGAGTAGGATATCGCAGTATGTATTCATCACGTGCACGCGACGACCGTCCTTCGCAAAATCCGTAACACATTAGGATGTCAGCATATTCCTCGTTGGTATACGTTGCCATATTCACAAGCAGAGATCAAAATCCAGTTACGAGCCAATTCACACAGTCAGAAGATGAAACACAGATATTTTTGAAAAGCACGGTATAGCACATCTACCACGGACGAATCACATGAGCAGACTAAAAATCATTCAATAATGTTTAGTGAACAGAAAATGTTACTCGCACAGAGAGTACCCCAACCGGAAAACATGCTTACCCAACCCTTTTTATTGTTTGAAGGTGCAGGTAGTAAACCGGTAATTGGTAGTATCTAAATTCTATTATTATGTTACTCTACATTTGGGCCTATTGAAATCTCATTTACTTAGAATTTTCAATAGATCCAGTGGATATTATACCGTTTTATTTAGCTAAAAAGACGTAAAAGTTTTTAAAATAATTTGCAGAATAACTTCCATACATTTTTTTTTTCTCTTTATTGATTTAAAGTAGGAAACACTTGGTAAAAATTCGTAATTTAGAAACATTAACAAGCCGCCATTTGAAACTGTTAGTAACTAGTTCAAATTTTTTTGATGATTTTTGATACTTGACATACAGACTAACTAAAAGTAACCAAAAAATCGCACTCGAGAACCTCGAATAAAAAAAAAATCGATATAAAAGCAAAAAAACATGTTTTTTTTAGAAAATCTTTAAACTTCAATATCTCGAAAACGGTTAAGTTTAGGACATCATGTCATAGAATCAAATCAGTCAGAAACGACCTAAACTATAACGTCCTTAATTATCTAGGACGACTTTCCCTGTAACCCTGTATAACACTATTCATAAAAAAAAGTTACAAAATTTTATACAAATTTAAAAATAAATTAGAAAATAAGATGTCCCATTTAAAAAAAAACATATCAGCCACACTTTTTTGAAGTACCCTATATACTCAACAATAATTTTAAACTGTGCATCTTAACATTCCCCAAAAACTATTGTATTTAACATGTTTTCGTCATTCCCGAAACGAATGAGATAATGAACTTTACTCTATCGTTGACTCACCCTGTACAGGTCGACTAAGTTAACCAATCGGCTTGAAACTTTCAGAAAATATGCCTTTTGTTATAGCAAATACAAATTTTGATACAAAAATATTGAACTCCGTGGGCACAGCTGAATTTGTTATTTAAACTTTGAATTGCCCGCCATTTTATGCCATTCGGTCTAAAACGAGTTTTTTCAAAATTTAGATCTTTCCGACGCCATTCAAAAATTTTTTTTGGAGTCGTGCTTTTTTTACATTTGTATATTAATCAAATAACAACAAATGCGCTGTTCGGTCATGTTAACCAAAAAAATTTAAAAATAAATAAATAAAGGTCTGGCCAGATGCCAAAATGACCCAAAAAACGCATTTGTTGTTATTTTTACAACAAATGTAAAAAAATGTTTAAAATGACTCCAAAAAAAATTTGTTGGAAATTTCATTACGAAGAGTTTTTTTCTTTTTCTCGATCTGACTTATATAACTGGAGTTATTGACATTTTAAGCCCAAAAAATGCGTTTTGAAACCTTAATTGTTTATAAACAAAAGAGCACAAGTTTTTCGAGGTCCAAAACTCAGGACAATATTATTGGTGATACCACAGAGAAGATAAAATTATAATGTTGCTGTATCTAAACTACGCCTATCTCATCATTATTTTGACTTTTTTTACTGCACTAAGACTTCTAGCTCCCCTTATCAGTCCCAAGAAAAAAATATAATATGTCCAATGTAATGTAACATAAAATAAAATGTTTTAACACATAGGCTGAAAAGTTTTTGGTCTGACACGTAGATGTCGCCCTTTTCAAGAAATCCATATGATTTTTAGGAAGTACCAACTTTGAAACGATACGTGTCAAAATTTTGTGACATTTCGACGATTAGTTTATAAGTTACAGTGGTTTTAGTGAAGCTACTATTGATATTTAACAATCGAACATTGATTTTTTTTGATGGAAAAAAATTCCGTTCAAGCAAAAGCAACGGCTTGATAAGTGTTACGGAGACTCTGCCTCTGGAAAATCACTCATCATTTACTGGTATGCTGATATTAAGCACGGTCGTACAGATACAAATGATGCTGAACGCTCTGGAGGCTCAAATGAGGTGGTTTTACCGAAAAACGTGAAAAAAATCGACAAAATTGTTTTGGATGACCGTAAAGTGAAATTGCATGAGGTAACTGACACCCTAAAGATATCAAAAGAACGTGTTGTCATATTTTGGATGAACATTTGGACATGAGAAAGCTCTGTTCAAAATGGGTACAGCGTTTGCACACAGTCAAAAAAAAACAACAACGTGTTGACGATTCTGAGCGCTGTTTGGACTTGTTTAAGTGCAATAAAAATCATTTTTTCATGCGATATGTGACAATGGATGAAATATGGATTCATCACTACACCCCGGAATCAAATTGGTAGTCAACTGAGTGGTCAGCAGCTGGTCAAAGCCGCCCGAAGCGACCAAAGACAGAATAGTCGGCCGGGAAGGTTTTGGCCTCTGTATTTTGGGATACGCATGGAAAAATTTTCATCGACTATGTTAAGAAGGGAAAAACCATCAATAGCGTCAATTGCCATCCTGGGCGACTTTAATGTCTACAATATCAACTGACTTAAATATTCAAATACTACCGACGAACAAGGTAGTGAAGCTGAATCATTCTCAATCAGTTGTGGCTTAACTCAGCTTATTGACGAACCAACACGGATCCCTGATCGAGACGGGGAGTTCGCCAGTCTTCTTGATCTGTTTCTAATCACCAATCCGGAGATTTACACAGTCACCGTAAATCCGCCGTTAGGTTCTTCCGACCATAAACTGCTTTCGACATCGAGTATCCTGCCAATCAGTGACAGAGAGGCGCCTAGGCCGCGCAAGATTTGGCACTACAAATCTGCTAAATGGGAAGATCTCATGGAATATTTTCGAACTTCCTCTTGGATGGACGTTTATTTTCGATCTGACAACCCATCTGACTGCGCCAGGGAGGTCTCCGATGTTATTTTGGCTGGTATGGAAGCTTACATACCTTTTTCGAAGAAATGCCCCTCCAACGGCAAGCCTTGGTTTGACCGAAAATGCAAAGAAGCGGTTGCTTCTAAACATATTACCTACCGACGATGGCGTAAAAATCCTAACACCATAAATCGTAACACCTTTGTTCGTGCCCGGAACAGATGCGAAGGAATTATCGACGAAACCAAGGAGGAACGCAAACAACGAATTAGAAACAAACTTCTCGCTTGTCCCAACAATTCCAGGTTCTTTGGGGCAGTCGCTAAGGCAGTTAGTCAAAATTTCACCAAATCCACCGTACCACCACTCACACGGCCATATAATTCCATTGCAACCACACCTGTTGAGAGAGCGAACTTGTTGGCTGAACTCTTTGCTTCACATTCTACTGTCGATTTTCAAGGAAAAACACCCACTATTATTCCCATAGTGCAGTCAAGGATGCCCGATATTGTCTTCAAACAGCGTATCATAAAACGTATTTTGATGAAGCTAGACATCGAGAAGGCTTCTGGCGCTGACGGAATACCTGCCATAGTTCTCAAAAACTGTGCGAGGTAACTAACACCAGTTTTCTGTAGACTTTTCAACTTATCCTACAGAAAGGGAATATTTCCTTCCTGCTGGAAATGTGCCACAGTTCAGCCGATACCTAAAAAAGGCAAGAAGACCTTGCCAAATAACTACCGACCAATCGCACTGCTTTCAATAATATCGAAGGTCATGGAAAAGGTTATCAATCAGCATCTTCTGAAACATCTTGAACGATTTAATATTATTAGCGATCATCAATAAGGCTTTCGTAAGCATAGAACAACAGGAGATCTTCTGACTTATGTAACACATGTTTGGAACAACGCAATTGAACACTTTGGAGAATCTCGAGCGGTTGCTCTTGACATATCCAAGGCATTCGACCGTGTTTGGCACGATGAACTGTTGGCTAAGCTACGCTCTTTTGGTATGTCCGAAAAGTTCTGTTTGTGGCTTTCATGTTTCCTCAGATAGCGTTCTTTACGAGTGGCGGTTGACGGATTTCTTTCTAACACCTTCACAATCAACGCCAGTGTGCCCCAAGGCTCCATACCGTCTCCTACTCTCTTTCCCATTTACATTAACGATCTGCTGGAAAAGACCGAGAATCCAATCTATAGCTTTGCAGACGACAGTACGCTTATCTCTTTTGAACCAGAAAGCTTTACACTAAACAACTGTTAATTCTTTACAAAGCTCAAATTCGACCAACTATGGAATACTGCTCCCATGTTTGGGGCTCTGCTCCCAAACATACACTGAATTTGTTAGGTTCTGTTCAGAGAAGAGCTGTTCGTCTGATTGGAGACCCGGAACTGACCGGCGGCCTTGATTCGCTGGAACATTGAAGAACGGTTCGCGACTTGAGTTTGTTCTACAAGTATTTTCATGGAAAGTGTTCGAAGGATGTAGCCTGCTTAATTCCTCCCAAAGCGGTGCATGTTAGAAATACACGTCGCGCTGGTGCTTCACATCCGTATGAGGTTCAGCTTGTTACTCCGCGTACAACGCTTTTCAAGCAGTCTTTTATATGGAGAACATCATCCCTTTGGAATAAAGTACAAGAGTACAATTTACAGCGATTCAAGAACAACGTGAATCGCTTTTTTCTGCACACATGCCGCTCCTGGAGCGCTTTAGGGACTTATCTGCAGCACGTGTGCTACACCCATAAAAAAAAACGCGAATATTAGTTACTGGTACGTTTGGAAGCAGAAATCGCAAAGAAACGGGCCCAAACGAATAAGAAAAAAGTGCTCTTTCATCAAGACAATGCACCGTGTCACAAGTAAATGGTTACGATGGCAAAATTGCACGAGCTGAAGTTCGAATTGCTTCCTCATCCACCGTGTACCCCGGATTTGGCTTCCAGCGACTATTATCTATCCGCACACTTCAAAAAAAATGCTCGCGGGAAAGAGATTTGGCTCCAAAGAAGACATTATCGCCGAAACTGAGGCCTGTTTCGAAGGCAAAGACAAATCCTTCTACAAGAAAGGTATAGAAATGTTAGAAAAGCATTGAACTGATTGTATCGTTTTTGAAGGAGGCTATATTGATGAATAAAGTCAAATTTTGCAAAAAAAAATGTGTTTTAAGTAGTTAGACCAAAAACTTTTCAGCCTTCGTGTTATATGGTATTACAGCTTCGTTTCCACAAAAAAATACGGAAAGAAATAAAAGTAATAAAAACATCTGTTGGCCATTTGTTGTTGTACCGTACGCATAGTAATTTTAATAACTTAACTATAATCCGGGGTTAATCTAATTGATATTATTTATTTTACGAGGCTCTACAACTGCCATTTCTAGATATCTTAAATAATAATAATAATTAAAAATAATAATAGGTTGTGATATCTATAGAAAAGACACAGTTACAGATAGATAGATAAATTCCTAACGATTCATTTCATTGCAAACAACACAAATTAGCACCATTACATTTTTTAGTTTATCGTTTGGTCACTTTTCCTCTGAATAGAGTAAACTTCAATAATGAAGGGAATCGTATTAGAAATATAACTAGAGTTAATAGTTATGACGATGACTTAGTAAACAAGTTAATAAATAGACATAAGTTCAGGTTAAATATTCAGAATTCCACCTTTTTTACACGCGAAGAAAATGAGACCAAGTTTGTTTCCATACCTTATAATTCGAAATATGTATAGCAGATATTTACTTATTTATTTTTTTTTTTTTATGGGTCTAGCACACGTGCTGCAGGGAAGTCCTTAAAGCGCTCCAGGAGCGGCACGAGTGCGGAAAAAGCGATTCACGTTGTCCTTGAATCGCTGTAAATTGTACTCGGTGGGAAACACAGCGCTTGGCAAATTATTCCAAAGGGATGACTATATAAAAGATTGCTTGAAAAGCGTTGTACGCGGAGTAACTAGCTGAACCTCATACGGATGTGAAGCACCAGCGCGACGTGTATTTCTAACATGCACCGCTTTGGGAGAAATTAAGCGGGCTACATCCTTTCCATGAAAATACTTGTAGAACAGACTCAAGTCGCCAACCGTTCTTCGATGTTCCAGCGAATCAAGGCCGCCGGTCAATTCCGGGTCCCCAGTCAGACGGACCGCTCTTCTCTGAACAGAGTCCAACAAATGCAGTGTATGTTTGGGAGCGGAGCCCCAAACGTGGGAGTAGTATTCCATGGTTGGTCGAATTTGGGCTTTGTAAAGAATTAACAGTTGTTGTGGGGTGTAAAGCTTTCTGGTTCTAAATAATATTCCCAACTTTTGAGAAGCTCTCGTTGCTATGCCTGCAACATGTTCATGCCAGGACATATTTGCTCCCAAACTAACGCCCAACAAATTGAGCGACGATGCTAGGGGAATGGAGTGCCCCGACATAACTATGTCGGGTTCAGCAACGTTAACTTTTTTAGAAAAAACTGCCGCCTGGGTTTTTGTAGCGTTAAATTCCACTTGGTTACTGTCACCCCAAGATAGAATTTCTTCCAGGTCTTTATTAAGTTGAACGACCTCCTGCTGTCTGTGGATATTCGCCTGAGCAGCCGATGCCCGAGCGTTCAAGGTGAATGAAGAGACAAGCGTACTGTCATCTGCAAAGCTGTAGATTGGATTCCCGGTCTTTTCCAGCAGATCGTTAATGTAAATGAGAAAGACAGTAGGAGACAGTATGGAGCCCTGGGGCACACCGGCGTTGATAGTGAGGGTGTTAGAAAGAAATCCGTCGACCGCCATTTGTAAAGAACGCTCTCTGATGAAACATGAGAGCCACAAACAGAACCTTTCAGACATGCCATAAGAGCGTAACTTAGCCAACAATCCATCGTGCCAAACACGGTCGAATGCCTTGGATATGTCAAGAGCAACTGCTCGAGATTCTCCAAAGTGTTCAATTGCGTTGTTCCAAACATGTGTTACATAAGTCAGAAGATCTCCTGTTGATATATGTTTACGAAAACCATATTGGTGATCGCTAATAATATTGAATCGTTCAAGATATTTTAGAAGATGCTCATTGATAACCTTTTCCATGACTTTCGATATTATTGAAAGCAGTGCAACTGGTAGGTAGTTATTTGGCAAGGTCTTCTTGCCTTTTTTAAGTATCGGCTGAACCGTGCCACATTTCCAGCAGGACGGAAATATTCCCTTTCTGTAGGATAAGTTAAAAAGTCTACAGAAAACTGGTGTTAGTTCCCTTGCACAGTTTTTGAGAACTATGGCAGGTATTCCGTCAGCGCCAGAAGCCTTCTTGGTGTATAGCTTCATTAAAATATGCTTTATGATGCGCTGTCTGAAGACAACATCGGGCATCCTTGACTGCAATATGGGAATAGTAGGTGGTGTTTTTCCTTGGAAATCGACAGTATAGTAATAAGGTAGTCCTCGCCTTAGTCTATAAGTTATGAGACAATCTGAGGAATACCTTAGGAAATCCAAAAGATAATATTCCTAATTGTGAGAAAAGGGGAATTTATTAAATTAGTTGCAACGATTGCTACAAAAAGTATGTTGAGCAAACAAAAAGGTTCAATTAAAATACTATTTAAAGAATATTTAGCAGATTTAAAATACAGTAGAACGGAAAAGTTTAGCATTGCCGAACATGCCCTTGAATCTGATCATACTGTAATATTAGATAATATTGGATTAATTAAAAATGTATCTGATAGGAGATTGTTGAACGCATACGAAAGTATGGAAATTATAAAATGTAGAAGTAGTTTAAATAAAGACAGAGGACCTCTTCCTTATAGTCCCCTCTACTGGTTACTCGACCGTAACTAATGGCCTCGCCTATGCCGTTAGTTCCGCCTGAGTAGTTCAGGTGCTAGTCTAAGTATGAATAGGGTAGATTTGTAGTTAGTTTTAGTTAATCATCGCTCCTGATGAAGCTAACATGGTTATCGAAACATTCGTCGAGTGCAAAATAAAGTATTTGATGTAGTGGTGATATATACTGAGTACTAAGAACAGTAATACAGTTTCGTTGTTATGCTTGTCTCGTTCCATAGATATCATCAGATATTTTAACTTTATTTAAATCTTACATATTGAAATATTTACACGGATATATCCTGTATAATATTTGAAACTTTAAGTAATGGGGCACCAATATCCTGAGCGTTTGCACTTATAATTTGCTACAATATTTTATGTACATGTCTAAAAGAAGCATCGGGCGAGCGACGTAACGGTCGAGGACGTCGCGGGAAATGGCAGCTCGACCAAAACGATGAAGACCGGGCAACTGACAATGGATCTGCCAAAAGTGCTGTGCCGGCGAGTAAGCCGACACCCACCAAGGCGGGAAAATCAAGGCAACGCATGAGTTATACTACAGGAACAAACGAACACACCATGCGTTGCTTTGATAAAAGCACAAGTCCTGACAAAGAAACCTCCGCACTCGTGCCGCTCCTGGAGCGCTTTAGGGACTTCCCTGCAGCACGTGTGCTAGACCCATAAAAAAAAAAAAAAAAAAAAAATGGGGAAATGCTATTAATTTTTTTAGGAGAGTTATACGTGTCGCTCGATTAAAGGAATATTGTTTTTCTTACGCAATAATGTCTTGATGCTCTAATATAAATCCTTTCAGTTTAACAATCATTTCTTCCATCTGTTCTTCTTTAAGATTCTCTGGAATATAATTTCTTATACGCCCTTGCAATATTACCAAATGTGCTTGTGATCCAACTAATAATAACGTTAGTAATAAACTAGTTGCAATATTATATATAAATCCTCCGTATGAAAATATGATTTGCAGCGTGTCCGCCCAAAACAGATGATCAAGCTTGTTTGGGAAATAAAACCGATATGGATAATGTGATTCTAGGGTAAGATTGTTAGCTTGGTTATATTGTTTTACCTTTCGTTCACCTATTATACCTAAAATTAAAAAAATTAGTAGTATTATTTAATGCCGCCTGAGACCTTCTGCACTGCAAGCAAGTTACGGAGCTACGGGCCTATACACTATGATGACGACTAAAATTTTTTAGGCAAAAACATAATTTTTTCTTCAAAAGTTTCGGGATTTTTCACCCCATGCAGTATTTCAGTAGAGGTTTTCATAAGCTTATAGTCCTTTTGTTTGGAATTGATAGCATAAAACATGGGTTATAAATAGAGACGGGATTATATGCAACATATAAATCTTAAAATGCTTGAAATATGCATGAAAAATGCTTAAAATATGCATGAGAAGGGTCAAAATATACAAAATTAAATAATAATAAAAGTAGTAATTTTTAGTTTTTTATTTCAAAATCAGCATAAAATTAACAAGTTATCGACGATGTTTAAATTTAATTAACAATTATTTAACATTTTTAAAACATTATTTAACATTTGTGTTCTTGTACACGTTAACAATAAGGTATTGTTCCAAATTGTAGTAAGATTGTGTCTTCGATCACTTAAAATATTTTTATAAGTGGAAAAGACCGTTCCACATCCACTAAGGTAACTGGGCAGTATTTGAATTTGGGTGCTATGTTAGCACTTATTGTTTCTGGCAAAAGTTCACCCGTCCATTAAAAAACTATCAATTTGACACAAAGGTTCAAAGCCTGGGTTATTGCACAAAATGTTTTCAAACCTTTCTTTAACTCTACGCGGGAATACATCTAGCAATGTGGACTTTATTTGACGGATTTTATTCATTAACTGAATTGATTCGGTCGTCAACGCCAAACCTCGAGTTTCAAGCTTTTTAATACCCGCAGGTATGTGGGAAAAATGAGTGCTAATCAAAGCTATGTTTTTTTTAATATCAGAATCG
>CM032454.1:17738823-17843823 GCA_019049505.1 Pachyrhynchus sulphureomaculatus
TATGGTGGGGGTCACGTAGCCAGACTAAAGGATAATAAATGGACGAAGCGATTCATGAAATGAAGATATAGAGAACTTACAAATGTAACCTAGAAAGACCACCGACCGACTCGATGGACAGACGACCTTTAAGCAATCGCTACAAACTGGATTGGAACGTCCCGGAGCAGAGAAGAATGGAAACATCTTTAGAAATAGGCAAAGGAAGCTGATTGATAATGATGATGATGATACAAATACTTGATAAATTAACTGTCTAATATTTTCAATGTTTTTTTTTTGTAAAAATATTTCGTATTTATGCTTTAGCTTTCCGTATAAACCGAAGATAATTATCCTATGTTCAGGTAAATACTTTGTGAGAATACTGTTACTGTTACTTTAATATTTAAATTATTACAATTACAAAAATTACTTATAATTTTGTCGTTATTAAAATATGACTGTCTATTATTTTTTTTTACAGAATATGAAATAGCTAAAATAATATAAGTGGAAGAAACGTGGCTTTTTCTTTATCTATTTTTTTTCTATGGATTATGTACAGGATAAATTTCACTAGAGTACCAAATTTTTTTACGAAATTGATTTAAAAAATAACAATATATTCTTACACGATCTGTTAATAATAAAAAATAATAACAATTTCAGATAACATCTTTAGAAATAATATTTCCAGTAAGTTTTTATTTATGACTTAAAAAGTTTGCACATTTAAACAGCAAATGTACCACAGTTCAGCCGATACCTAAAAAAAGGCAAGAAGACCTTACCAAATAACTACCGACTAGTAATAATAATAATAATATATCGAAAGTTATGGAAAAGGTTTATGAGTCAGCATCTTCTAAAATACTTGAAGGATTCAACATAATTAGCGATCACCAATATGGCTTTCGTAAACATAGATCAACAGGAGATCTTCTGACTTATGTAACACATGTTTGGAACAACGCAATTGAACACTTTGGAGAATCTCGAGCGGTTGCTCTTGACATATCCAAGGCATTCGACCGTGTTTGGCACGATGGACTGTTGGCTAAGCTACGCTCTTATGGTATGTCTGAAAAGTTTTTTTTGTGGCTCTCATGTTTCCTCAGAGAGCGTTCTTTACGAGTGGAGGTCGACGGATAAAACGGGGTTCTTAATATATCGGTGAAACTTGACTCTACACCAAGTTTCATCCAAATCGGTGACCTAAATGCTCTGGCCTCTCCTAAGATAAATGGCAATCATTTTAAAACTAATAAAAATGATCTTCGTTACGGCAAATATGATAAAATTCAAGAAAAATTAACTTTTTAAAAGTAACTGTAAATTTGATACAAAAAAGCATAAAATTGAAAGTAAAATGGTCAGCCTAAATGGATCAAATGATATCCTCAGTCACTCAACATGTAGAATAACTTATGTGTAACCTTAACTAACCTGAACTAACCTGTGTAAAATAAATAAAATTAAAAATAGTTTAAAACTCAAGGAAAAATAATTAAAAGAAAAATCGTAAATTTGCAAATTAGAGAGACTAAAATGGCTAATTTCTATTGCCTTAATTGTTTAAATGACTTCTTAAGTACCTCAAATGAAAATTTCGGGACTAAGGAAAATTTCCTGATATTTTAGGTAAGGTAGTAACGTATTGAAAAAAAAGTTTAAAAAATTCGTCATACAAAGAAAAAACGTGAATCGGTAAAATATATCAATAATATGAGGAGCGAAAAATATATATAATATGTAAAAAATGGCTAAAATTGCGTTTGGATCAATTTAAGTAGTGTCCATGAAACATATTTCCAAAGTTATCTAAAAAAAATTAGCTTACAATTTGCAAGTACATTTATTTAATCATAAAGAATGACAAAAGAAAAAACACGACCAAAACGGTGAACTTCTCCCGATCAGAAGAAACAAATCACATCCATAGCCCTTAAATTTTTCGTTTTTAATCTAGAATTAAATTCTGATAAAATTGCAAAAATACGCTAAAAAGCCCAAAAATGGGCCAATTCTCCCATTTTTGAGGGTATTGCCCAAATTTTTCAGTAATATTTTTTCCTTAATATTCTCGTCGAGACGAGTAATTTTTTAAAAAATCGACGATTTTCTGCTTTTGGTCTATTTTGCTCGTATTCTAACTAGACTAATAGTCACATATAAGTATCATCTACACTTGTGCATGTTATAGAGTGCTATAATTTTTTTAGCAAATATTCTATTTCTAAAACTAGACTTGTCTACCGAATCATTTTCCAAATGTTTGTGTCTCAACTTCTTTTAAAATTCTCCTCGTATTCATAATACTAACATAACCATAGGCCGCTCGCATCACCTAAAATAAAACCCAAATATCATAAAGCATTTATTTGTGTTCATAATACGTTGTGACTTCTAGGATGCTTAACATTTGTTTCTCATTTACCAATAAAAATGTTTCAGTTGTCATGGGACCAAATGGGCCAATAGTTATTACTAAAGGTCGTTGCGCCCTCTGCATTAAAATTTGTGTTAAATACCTTCCTTCCTTATTCAGTAAATACCATTTGCTTTCGTATGCAGCATCTGCAATAGCTTCACTCTACGAAATATTTTTAAGTATTATTTACTTTTCGATAAAAAAGATTGCATAAAATGTGCACATATTGCCAAATATTGGATGTCTTAATATCAAAATATTTTCAAGCATTCGTCCAGAAAATTTTTTGAACTCCTTTTAGTTCAAAAAATACTCTTTACCAGATTAGTTTATAAAATATACTTTACTAAATGATTTCAGTAGGAAGCCTGCTAAGGCAAGATGAGGTAGTTAAGTAAAAATGAATTGATACATAAACGTTGAATAGCGTTCTCACAATGGGAAAGAGTTGGTTAACATTGCATATTTGATAAATTAGTACTAAATAAGTATTAAGTTATAATCATTTATACGAATGTACCGAAAGTTTTTCACATGTCGTGCCCAAATGGTGCCTTAAATAGCACACTTACAAAAAATACTCAACTTTCATTCTTGGTTAGTAATACTGGTGTTCTAAACTACACATGTAAAATAGATACAGGAAAAAGAAGAGCTCGTTTATAGCTCGTTTATATTTTTCAATAAATCGAAAAAAATGTTAAAGGTAATTAACGTGAAAATATATTTCTATTTTTTTCAGTTTCATAGTATGTTTATCCCTTAATAGCCCAGTCGTCAGAGGCAAATTTGACGAAAAGCTCTCATTAAATGTTAACAGGCTGCATTTTTTTTGCATACAGGTAGTATTTAGGACGTAGAATACAAGTTTGCTCCTCTAAAGTGTACGCTAAGCCCTACAAAATCGAAAATAAAATGAAAAAATTCGGTTTTTTTGTAAATACAGTAGAACCCGATTAACCGAGTTGCGATTATTCGAGCTCCGGATTAACCAAGCCAATCTAAGAACCTGATTATCCGAGGTACGCACGTCTATGCTGCATATTAACCGAGCTTCTAAAATATGTATGTACATATTTCCATTTAAAATCGTCGGGGCCTTCGGGGAATCCCCCTGGCTCGTGCGAGGGGTTCCTCTATTTATGTTTTTGGACTCTTTCAGCGTGAATGCAGTGCGTTATAGCGTTTACTAAGGAGAAGTACGAGTATACTCACATAATTTATTTGGATGGAGTTCTGGTAATTAAGTGTAATTAATACGAACTGCTTTGTTTGAATTTTTGTTTGTCGTATTATAATGGAGCAAAACAAGCGTAAAAAAGAATCGTCGTTCCTATTGAAGAAAAATTAAAAAGCCATCAAAAGAATTGAGCAGGAGAGAAAATTAAAGTTGTTGCACGAGATTATGAAGTAGGTGAGGTAACAGAGATTGGAAAAGAAAACCGCACAAAAATAGAAGAGTGGTGTATAAATCAAGCCTCCTCGGCCTCAGGAAGAAATCAATAAAAATCGGTGACTATGAAAAGGTTAAAGAAGCTTTATTCATGTGGTTTAACCAACAGAGATCAAAAGGTGTGCCTCTGTCAGGTCCAATTTTACAACAGAAAGCAATAATGATTAATAGGCAATCCCCAGAGATAGATCAGTTTACCGCCAGTTCTGGATGGCTTGACCGCTGGAAAAAAACGGTACGGTGTACGACAACTGATTGTATGTGGTGAAAAACTTTCTGCTGATGTGTCATCAATTGCGAAGTTTAAGCAGAACTTTAAAAACCAAATCGAAGAATGTGGATACACATGTGATCAAATTTACAACTGTGACGAAACTGAATTATAAAAATGCTTCCACCAAAAACATTGGCATCTCGACAAGAAAAATTAGCTCCTGGGCACAAACGAAGTAAGGAAAGATTAGCTATAATGATATATTCCAACGCATCTGGCAAGCACAAAATCCCACTGATGGTGATTGGCAAGTCTGCACGTCCAAGAGCTTTAAAAAACATCTCACCCAAAGCCCTACCAGTCTATTACAAAAGTCAGAAGAGCGCATTGATGGATGCGACCTTATTTACTAACTGGTTTGAAGAAGAGGTCGTGCCATCTGTAACTAAATTTTTGAACAGAAACCGTCTTCCTATTAAAACAATTTTGTTAATGGATAATGCCCCCCTCACCCTGGAGAAGGACATCATGTGGGCGAAATTGTTGTAAAATTTTTTCCTCCAAATGTAACCAGCAGAATAGATCAAGGCATCCTCGAAAACATTAAAAAAAAATTATAAGCGTTTATATTTTGAACATTTGTTAGAATGCACAGAAAAGGAGGATATTATCAATGGGATGAGAAAGGTTACACTGAAAAATGTTATTTACTGGGTAAGTCAAGCTTAGGATTCTGTGCGTAATACCACTATTCAAAAATCTTGGTCAAAAGTTATTGATTTTGAGGGCTATAATGACAGTGAAAATGATACTCCATTAAATAAATTAGCTTTGAAATTGAGAAGCCATGGAGAAATGTCCTGTTCAAATTTCGACAGCGAGATAGAAGAAAAAGTTTATTTGAACTAATGCAAAAATTAAAAGGTTGCGAAAATGTGACAAGAGAAGATGTTGTTGAATGGATTACACCAAATGATTAAGAAGAAGAAATGAGTATTGAAGAAATAACGAATGCCTTTCAGGAAACCGAAAAATCAGATGACGATGACGATGAAGAAGCGGTGGTGGATGAACAGTCTCCCACTAAGATCTCTCATCAAGAAAGTTTTGCTTGTTTGGAAAAAGCTTTGAGGTATATCGAACAACAACCAGAGGCAACTCCAGCGGATTTGCTTCTTCTTAATAGATGGAGAAACATTGCAGCGAGAAAAAGAAGATGCAATATGAAACAGAAGCGCATAGATACCTATTTCACTGTTTTATAATGTATGTTAAAAACGTTAATACATCGGTTTGAAGTATTGGTGTTTATTTTTTGAATGAATAAAAAACAAATCCGGATTATACGAGTTTTCAGTTATCCGAGGAGGGTGCCCCCCACGTTACCTCGGATAACCGGGGTTCTACTGTATCTCTAAAAGATATCGAAAACTAATAGCACCACGTGAGAGAATGTAAAATTTTACAAAAAAAATAGTATATAGATTATTTCTTTTTAGTTTTACCGTAATTTAAAAAAATATATTTAAAATAAAATGGCTGCTTTAACCTCTTCAGTTGTATTGTGAATTATGCTTCCAACCCCGTTAATAATTAAATTAACGTTTCTGTATACCGTTAAATATTTTGAAATTGGCTACTAAGGGGTTTTTCGGGGTGCTGATTAAGAATCTGATGACAGATTTGATAAATTCAAAATGGCGGATCCAATATGACGGCCAGAGTGTACCTAATTCATTTAATTTCTGCGAGTAATTTAGAATTTTTTGCGTTTTCAGTAACTGTTTTCTTTGTACCTGGGTTTTTAAATGGACTATAAATAATTTACACTCAAAGGTTAGACTTATATCTTCCATTTCCTATCTTTAAATACATTTTTTTTTATTTTAAGTTTAAGTTATACGATCAATAATAAGCAAAAAATACGCTTATCATGAACACTTTTTTAAGAGCAAAATCACAAAATAAGAGAGTTTTTTTAAGATTTTAATGAGTTTCTAATATAAAGTATACTTTTAATTATAACAAAAAAAATTCCGATTTTTCTTGACTATTTCGTACTGCTCTGAACGCAAAATTGCCGGCGGCGCACTACAGCAGGCAACTTTCGTATTTTAAAACTCAATTTTTAAATAACAGAGACAATGTGGGTATTTTTAATTATTTTGATATTAAAACCTAAGGTAGAAAATGAAATATGCACAAGGATTTTTTTTCAATAGGGTAAATCCGGGATATGAGCCCAACTTTTTTTTTATTTTACTCATACCTCTTAACATACAAATAATACGCACATGATTTTCATATGTGCACTAACTTTGGTACTTCATTTAATCACCTCGTACTACTTTTTGTAGACTAGTCAATAAATAAACCGTATATTTTGAGTTTTAAAAAAAAAACTGCATAACGGGATTGATGCCTCGTATGCGGTATATATGCCCCAGACCTAATTTTTTGGAGGAGATAGATGCTCTTTGCAAGAAAACAAACATTTTGAATATATGTTTGAATCAACATTATTATTTATTAAATATGTGCATATATATATATATATATATATATATATATATATATATATATATATATATATATATATATAATGTATATATATATATATATATATATATATATATATATATATATATATATATATGTATATATATGTATATATATATATATATTTATATATATATATATATATATATATATATGTATATATATATATATATATATATATATATATATATATATATATATATTCTTTTTAGCTATTTTTTTTTTTTGCAATTATTTAAGATGATGTTACTAGTTTACTAAACATGGACAAAAATAAACATATTAATTAAAAACACTAGGTATAGAGATCAATCATCTTAGGTACAAAAATATAATCGTCTTAAAAACTGCAAAACTATTTAGCCATTTTGGTGGCAATAATCTGCATTCGCCCACATTTGTTGCAATAATTGCGATATAATGTGCATTTTTCGTGGAGCCACTTGTGGCACATAACACAACGGATCCAATCTACTTTGGATTTGGTGTTACTATAATAGTCAAGACATTCCACGCACTGATCCTCATCTAGATTCTTATCATCTACTCCATCATTTTCATCATTAGAACTATATATTAAAGCAGGCTTTGCCTTTTTGAATGTTTCTTTGGTTTTGGAATAAGTTTTGTCGTGTTTTTGTTTCTTTGTCTTTTGTTTTTTTTATTTCTTCAACTTCAAAACTACTGTTTTCATTCTCTTTATTATCGTCTTCACTAGAACTGTAAAATTTCATAGCTGTTCGTTTCCTCAGTTTTCTTTTAATTTTCTCTTTATCTTTTCTTTGTTTTTCAATGCTATTCTTTTTGTTGTTTTCTTTTTCATTTTTATCACTTTCAATACTATCCTCAGTAATATCTGTATCGCTTGACTTATAATCACTTGAATTATTTTTTTTGCTTCTTAGCTTTAGTTCTTTTCAAATCAACTTTTTCTGTAACTTTTTACTGATCTTTTTTGCTTTTCACTGGTATGCCTTGTTCTAGCTTATGAATATGTGTGACCAGCCGACGTTCATTATCGAATCCAAGAGTTGGATGTTTTCCTAAAAAAATTGTAGGTATTAGTTAGGCAAAATAAAAAAAAAATTACTACCTGCCCATAATTATACGAGGTAGGTAAGTATTCTCATTCCGAAGCAATATTATTATAAATGCACACGTGGAATCATAAAAGTAGGTACCTACCTAATGGTATTATTTTCTTATTTTGTGTGGCAAACCGCCGACGTAACGTCCTAGATGGTATTCCGTGTCTTTTTGCTATATCATTGACGCTAAGTCGTTTATCTTGCATTTCTGCTATTGCTGCAGCCAATGTGTCCTCGGTCCAAGTAATGACACGCAGTTGGACGCCGGCTTTACGCTTGTATTTACGGGCATTTCCAATCTGAATCACATAACATACACTTAAGTACGGCAAGGGATAGATGCCCTTAAAGCCAGCATGCATTAAGGTGAAGTAGGGATAGACGCTCTTAGGGGCGACTATCCCAAAACATATCGGGGCATATATCCCTTTTTACAGGAATAGATACCTTCGAAAAAAAATGGTAAATACGTTTATTTTATCCTAAAAATGTAATTAATAATATTCTACATACTCTACTCCTTATTCAGAAGTAAAAATAAAATAAACTTACATGTTAACTCCAAAATTATAAGGGGCTGAAAATCATCCACAAAGTAAAATCTCGACTGTTTGGCTCGTCACTGTCATTAGCGCTCCTACGCCCAACCGCACGCACCTACGCTTTGTGGCAGATTGAAGTGAGGGAGGGGCACGTTCGTATTATAAGGCATTCTTTTGTTTACGCGTCTTACATTTCACACAAATGTAATGAGGCGTCTATCCCGCTGGAGCGTATATCCCGGACTTACCCTACTATATTTTATTAAATATGTATTTATAATTTACTCTATGCCCGTTAAAATCATGCAAAAAAAATTTCGTTTTAAGTTTTACAAATTATAAAACAACACAAATAAAAACTATTAGTATCGTCGGAAAGCTGAGAGTCGCCTCTTCAAAAAGCTTACTTTTAATTTTCTTTTTACAGTTTGAAAACAAATAATATCGATTAACCTTCGAGCGGTGAGTATAGACTATCAAATTAATCTGTTTGGCGAGCTACACACAATAGAAAAGTTTACTGTAAGAAGTCTATTATGATAATTGCTTATCATAAAACTCAAGTTTTCGAGTGGGTAAAACGATTCAAAGATGGCAGCGAAGACGTCACAGACGATCTCCGCGTTGGGCATCCACGAACGGCAACAACACACAGCAACATTGAAAAAGTTGGCAAGTGGATAAAATCGACATCTGAGAACTAGAACTGTCATTAAGATTTTCAACGATAATTGTTTACAGTTTATATCGTAAGAGCGAAAATATCGTTAAAGTAACACGTAGTGATTTTATGCTACAAAAGTAGTGAATCGAAAGGTTCGGGGACGCGCTAACATCAACAGAAAATAAAATGAGTTGCTTTATTTACCGTGCCAAAAATCTACCTCAATGTTGACAAGATGGTTGTAGCAAACAAATTTACATTACGCCTCTCAAAACATAAGAATATTTAGCTTAGCGCTGTTTACCCCAAAACAATTTAAAGATATATTATCACTAAAATTTTTAATCAGTTTTTAAAATTAAGTTGTACTGTATGCAAAGATATATTCTAAAAATAATAATAAATTAGTGGCTTAGCGGACGGAGACAGTCAGTAAGTTTGGCTCTTGCAGTTTTGCCTATAGCAATATGAGTATGGCATAGCTGAATAAGAGTTCGGCAAATGTCACATGAGACGGTTTTAATATGAGCGAAGCGTATTCAAAGATGGTACCAAAAATCCTTTCTGCCTATCAAAAGCAAGCTTAAATGACCATTTGCTCCGACACCCCCCGAAAAACATGTGATGAATCTGGTTTTCCTTGTATAAATTTAAAACCGAGGACCCATCCATGCACTGGAAGAGTCCAAACTCATTGAGGCTAAGAAAAGAGCGGATAAGCAAACCAAAATTTAAAGCAATGGTCGTGTATTTTAAATCTGTGGGATTGTTGACATTGACTGAATGCCGGCAAGTCAAACTTTAAATCAAGTTTATGTACTATAAACAGGTTCTGACTACTCTTCGTGAACGTGTGAGAACGAAAAGACTTGAGATATGGAAAAATCGGCCTTGAATACTCCACCAAGAGAACACATCAGCACATATTGCTCTCTCGAGAAGTTTTTGGCGAAACATGGAATCTAGGTATTAAAGCATCCACCCTACTCACCTGACTGGGATCTTTTTTTGTTTCCCAAAGTGAGAAATGCGGTGAAAGGAACAGTGAGGTAAAAAGCGACAGAGGTCATGATGAACCTGTCAGAAGATGACCTGCAGTACTGCTTCCAACAACGGAAATTTCGTATGGAGCGGTGTAAGGATTGAAAAGGAATGTATATTCAAGAGGATTAGGGTTTTAATGTCAAAGTTTAAAAATAAAATGTCTTATATATTAGATCTGATTATTTTCTAGCCACACCTGGTATATCAATATAACTTAAAATTAATTGTATTTTTCTTTCTAAAGAAAAGCATTGTATTCATGAAAAAATCACATCTGATATTTTTGCTTTTCTTTTAAGGTTCCTAGATCGTGAAAAAACATAGTAACTCATTTCCGTCGATCTGTCTTTCTGGCCAATTTATCGGTGTTCCGGTTTATCGGTCTGTTACCACGAAAACTCTCGCACGAAATGAGATTTTAATTTCAAACTTGGCATATATATAAAACCGCTACTGCTCTAAGGATTTTCAGATGTTATTTTTGCTGGTATGGACACTCACATCCCTTTTTTGAAGAAATGCCCTTCTTACGGCAAGCTTTGGTTGGACCGAAAATGCAAAGAAGCTGTTGCTTCTAAACATGTTGCCTCCCGATAATGGCGTGAAAATCCTAACGTCATAAATCGTAATGTGAGAGAGATACAAAGAAATTATCGATGAAACAAATGGAGGTGCACAATCAACGAATTAGAAACAAACTTTTTGCTTGCCCCAACAATTCTAGGTCCTTTTGGTCAATCGCTAAGGTAGTTAGTCAAAATTTCACCAAATCCACTATAACACACGGTGAGATAATTCTATTGCAACAACACCTGTTGAGAAAGCGAACTTGTAGGCTAAACTCTTTGCTTCCCATTCTACTGTTGATTTCCAAGGAATGACATTGCCTACTATTCCCATAGTGCAGTCAAGGATGCCCGACAGCGCACCATAAAAAGTATTTTAATGAAGCTAGACACTAAAAAGTTTCTGGTGGTAACGGAACGCCTTCTGTAGACATTTCAACCTATCGCCACAGTTCAGCTGATACCCAAAAATGGCATGAAAACCTTGCCAAACAACTACCGACCAGTCGCAATACTTTCAATAATATAGAAAGTCATGGGAAAGGCTGTCAATCAGCATTTTATAAAATATCTTTAAGGATTCAATATTATTAGCGACCATCAATATGGCTTTCGTAAACATAGATCAACAGGAGATCTTCTAACTCAGTGTTTTTCAATCTTTTTCATAACGCGTGAATTTTTCACGACCCCCTAACTTCCGCTGTTTCTAACCTGTATTTTATTATGTTACAAATAAAAATCCATACAACATTTTTATTTATTTTCATAATTAGGTATCGGCTAAATACATAATTCAGTACCTAAACAGACATATTTTTACATCGATTACGTCGCCAAAACGCCTCCACGGATACGACAATAGTAGATTAATAAAGCGCGTGCGTATGTGCGAGAACCATGCCGGCTCGCGAGTGCGGCGAGCATGAGAGTCGATTGAATGAGCGGGACACAACAAGCGCTACGGGGGCGTCGCGCGTCGTGGGGTACAGAGCGGCGCGCACGATCACGTACACTGGAAATAACCGCCAGTCGGCGTTCATTTGACGTATTTGAATTTATTGAAGTAACTAATAAAAATGGATAAATTTCTAAAAAGGTCAACACAACCGTCAACTTCTAGTGAGAGTAGTGAAACGAAACCAAAGAAAAAAACGTCTTTATGACGACAATTATTTAGAATTCGGATTTACTGTGATTGAAAATAAACCGCAGTGCGTTATTTGCTTTGAAACTTTATCAAAAGAACGCATGAAGCCATCAAAACTAGTCCGCCACTTCGACACAAAACATCCAAATGAAAAAAACAAACCGTTGGAATTTTTTGAGAGAAAATTGAAGGCCCTTCAGCATCAAAGAACTGTTGTAGTATAGATGTCCAATCTAAATGAGAAAGCATTGCTAGCTAGTTATCGAGTAGCTTTTCGTGTGGCTAAAGCAGGAAAACCTCACACTATTGCCGAAAATTTGATTTTACCAGCGGCTTTAGATATAGCAGAGATTATGTTTGGCAAACAAGAGGTAGAAAAGCTCAAAAGTATACCTCTCTTTGACAATACCATTCAACGCAGGATAAGCGATATGGCAACTGACGTTCGTGATCAAGTCATAGGAAAAATAAAAGAAAGTACTTTTGTATCCCTACAGTTCGATGAATCTACGGATATTGAGGGTTGTGCGCAGTTCATAGCTTTTGTGCGTTTTAACTCCAATGAGAGATTGATGGAAGAAATACTGTTTTGTAAAGCTCTTCCCACGAATACAACAGGTCAGTGCTTATATAACATGTTCCTTGAAGCTACACAAGATTTCAATCTTGATTGGGCGAAGAAATGCGTAGCTATTTGTACGGACGGAGCAAAAGCCATGACTGGTTCGAAAAGCGGATTTATTACCAGACTAAAAAAACTGATGCAACAACGCTTGTTGGATGCATTGCTTTCTTCACCGCCAATCTCTTGCGGTTAAAACCTTGTCACAGGAATACAATGAAGTTCTCAATATAATTATAAAAATAGTAAATTCTATTAAAGGAAAAGCGTTACAGACACGATTATTTCGAGTGATTTGTGAAGATATGGGTTCACTGCACCAAAATTTACTTTACCATACAGAGGTTAGGTAGTTATCGAAAGGCAAAGTACTGACTAGAGTTTTCGAATTTCGAGCTGAACTTTTGGTGTATTTGCAGCAGGCCAAAGCAGAATATTCCAAATTCGTTTGTGACCCGGAATTCCTTTTAAAACTGGCTTTTTCTGTCCGACTTATTCAAACATTTACATACCTTGAATAAAAGCCTTCAAGGACGGGATGAAAATGTCATTACTGCTAAAGACAAAATCTATGGCTTTACAAAAAAAAATAGACTTATGGTCATCATCCATAAATCAAAACAACTTCCAGTCTTTATTGTCGACTTGGAGAGGTGAGGTCTGAGATAAACATCAGAGCATATATAACTGGTATGGAAATTGTCTTGCAGAATTTGAAAGAAGAATTGTGTCATTATTTCTTGGAGCAAGAACTATCAGAGAACATTGGGCAAAGGTGGATCATAAATCCGTTTTTTAAATGCAGCGATAGATGAGGCAAGTTTGGGAACCAACCTAAAAGAAAAACTGCTGGAATTATCTGCCGATGGAATGTTGCGCTTAGAATTCAAGTCTGTTAATTTGGATACCTTTTGGTTAAAAAGAAAAACAGAAAACCCAGAATTAACCACAGAAGCTTTGAAGTGTTTGATTTCATTTGCCACCTCTCACTTATGTGAATTGACGTTTTCGTCAATGGCCCAAATCAAAAGCAAACGGAGAAATCGCCTAAATTTAGAAAACGATTTAATTCTATGTGTAGCAAAAACGGATCCGCGATGGGAGAAATTAGTAAAAACAGGTGCAACCTTCACATTAATGTGAATGTGACACATATGTATTTTTTTTTATTCTTGTTGATTTGTGTTAACCTACAAATGTCCTTTAATTAACATTTTCTTAATAAAAATATATTTTTAAACTTTATTGTTTTTTTTTTCTCTTTTTTTTTTTACTGAGGCTTCGCGACCCCCCGCGACCCACACGTTGAAAAACACTGTTCTAACTTATGTAACTCATGTTTGGAATAACGCAACTGAATATTGTGGAAATTCTCGAGCGTTTACTCTTGATATATCCAAGCTATTCGATCGTGTTTGGCACGATGGATTGATGTCTGAAAAGTTCTGTTTATCCGCTCTTCCTCAAAGGGCGTTCTTTACGAGTGGCAATCAACGAGTTTCTTTCTAACAACTTCACTATCAACGCTGGTGTGCCTCAGGGCTCCATACTATCTCCTGCTCTCTTTCTCATTTACATTAAAGATCTACTAGAGAAGACCAGGAATCCAAACTATTTTTTGCAGATGACAGTACGCTTGTCTTATCATTCACTTTAAATGCTCGAACATCGGCTACACGTGCAAATATCCGCTGACAGCAGGAGGTCGTTCAAATTAACAAAGACCTGCAAGAAATTCTACCTTGGGGTGACAGTAACCAAGTAGAACTTAACGCCACAAAGACTCAGGCGTCAGTTTTTTCTAAAAAAGTTAACGTTGCTAAAGCCGACATAGTTATGTCGAGACACACCATTACACGTACAATGAGCCTGTGATGAGTTAAATCTCACCAATACTGTAAATGTCACGATTTTGTTACCAGTCTGCTATATTGTTTAGTTATTTTGTTTGCCAATGGCGGAGCGAAAACAATATATTTATTTTATCATGGAACACTGGGAAAGATTCTCCAAAGAAATGGAACATGCCTTTGTGGTATGCAAAAGGAGATTTGGAGAATGATACGTGGACAGCGAAAGAAAATGAAAGAATTAATAGGAGTAAGATACCTCTAAAAAGATACATGAATATATTATATAAAGCAATTGTATAATACAACACAAAATTTGGCACTCGAAACACCAAAAATAGTAATCAACGAAACATCAGAAATAGATGATAAACAGGTGGAAGAAGCTCTCAAAAAATTAAAAAACCGAAAATAAGTTCGTAAGGACGAAATACCAAATAAACTATTAAAGTACGGAGGATTGAAACTGACTAAATAATTGACACAACTCATAAACAACAACAAAATAATACAGGGATCGCGAATTCAAGAAGAATGGGAACAAGCATAATGATACCACTTTTTAAAAAAGGAGAAAAAAGCAATCCGAATAATTATCGAGGCATTAACCTATTGTGCCCAACTTTAAAACTGACGACAAAAATTTTTTACCAATAAAATAATTCCACTTATACAGCTTTCCGAAGAACAACAAGGATTCAGGAGCGGAAGATTTGTAATCAGACAAATTACTGAAAAATTAATTGAATATAACAGACCAGCGTTTTTATGCTTTATAGATTTGGTAAAAGCATTTGATACAGTAGAGCTGCAAAGCGTAGTGCACACACTTTTTGACAAGAATATTTCATTGAATATAATAAAGCTAATTGAGAACATTTACGAAAGAAGCGAGAGTAAATTCGGAGTTAACTGAACCCATAGAGGTAACAACTAATATTAGACAAGGAGACTCACTGTCCCCTAATATTTAACATTATATTAGACGAAATAGTTTTAAACAAGTAGAAACAAAAAAAGGCTATAAAGTGGGCAAGAAAGAGATACAAATATTATGTTATGCCGACGATACTGTCCTAGTCGCTGAGAATGAAGATGACTTGCAGAGATTATTACATTAGTTTAATACAACAGCAAAAAAATTGAATATGAAAATATCGACTGATAAAACCAAATCAGTAGTTAACTCCAAAGAACCAATTAGGTACAAGCTGGAAATCGATAATCAAATTATAGAGCAGGTGGTGACAATTAAATATTTAGGAATTAAATTATCATATAACGGCAACATAGAAGAAGAAGGAACAAAAGAACAAAGAGTAAAAGCTAATAGAATAGCAGGATGCTTGAATGGCACTATTTGGAAAAATAAGTACTTGAGAACAGAAATAAAATCTCGAATATATAAATCTGTGGTTCGACCAGTTATAACCTACACAGCAGAAAAAGACCAGAAACACGTAAAACTCAGAGATGCTTACAAACAAGTGAAATGAAAACATTAAGAAGACTTGCAGGAAGAACACTTTGGGATAAAGAAACAAATGACAGCATGAGGCACATATGTGAAGTAAAAGACATTAACACGTGGACAAGAAACAGAAAACAAGAATGGAACCAACCTATAAATAGAATGCCCGAACGACGATTAGTGAAAATAGCTCGAGATAAATCACCCATGGGCCGAAGAAGTATAGGACGACCACGAAAAAAAATGGAACGAAGATCCGTAGCGACGATACATTAAAGAAAAAACAGGCAGTAATATAAACAAGAAGAAGAAGAAGAAATATATATGGGGAGGAGATATGGGGAGTTAAAGAGTAATTGCGTATATATTGTAACATAATTTCAGCGTTCTTGGGTTTCATTTCTTATGAATTAAAAATGACATAGAGGGGATTGAGATGTGGTTACAGAGTAACCTAAAAAATGTTGATTTGAATACAGAACAAGCTTTTGAAAGTTGGTGGAAATATACTTATGGCACAGAAGATAAATTATTGTATTTACCTTGCTAACGATCAGAATTGTATTCTGGATAAAATTATCATTCGAAATTTTCGCTTTTCTTTACTTTCTCCTTAGGATTTTTAAATTATGAAAAATCCATTTTTCCACTTTCGTCGGTCTGTCTATCTGACTATAGCCCATCAGTCAGTGGAACTGTGTGCACTATAAATCTCGAAGGAGATAATAATATAATATTTAAAGCATAGATGAATCCCGTAGTAATTATATGATATCGTTTCATTGAAGGGGGGTGAAAGAAGTGGGAATTTACTTACTATTTATTTGAGAAAGTCGAATTTAGTGCTTATTTTAGAATTACGGGTTTGAAGGAAAAGTACTGGGTAAATTACTACTATCGATTTTTTTTTTTCCCAAATATCTCACACATTAATATATGTGTTTAGTTATCAATCTTCCATCTTTGATTGTGTTAGCCGATACTTGTTGGAAATTCATAATAAAATTATATAAAAAACAACACTGTGTTTTACTTTCCAATATATTTAAAATGACTTGACAATTGTTTCAACATACAATGGCTTCTTCAGAAGTGAATTATAAAGATATTATTAATTGCTATTTGTTTGATTATGTTGAATTCTTTGTTAAAATTTAGTTTTTTAGTCATAGGAATATGTAACAGTCTATGTATGTAGAGTTACAAGTTGCCATTTTATGAGTATAAGGGTGGGATGAAGGGTAAGTCTGGAGTAGCTATTTATAGAGAACAATTTCAAATAATGATCTAACAAAAGTCTACTAAAAACTAATAAAATCTACTTTGAAAGATCTCACAATTTTCAATGATTTTGAAAAAAGATCTTTAACAATAATGAACCCATAAGCTCCAAAATTATATTCCCTAATTAAATTATATAAAAAAATTTCCCTATTAGACCAGTTGTATCTTTTGTTAGGGTACCATCAATCAAATTATCACAAAAACTCATCCCTTTACTACGACAACATTGCGATTTTAAACTGAAATATACACTTATGAATTAATAGAAAAAATTAAAAACATTAACTTACCAGAAAATTCTAGAATTTGATGTACAAAACTTATTTCCTAATATCCCACCATATGAAGTCATAGAATTAGTAGATAGACTCTTAATCAAGAATAAAGTAAACGAAATTATTAAACGGGATATTTTAGATTTACTTACGACTTGCTTGGATCAAAATTATTTTGAATTCTAGCGGAAAGTTTCATGGATCATTTAAAACTAAAAATTCATCAAAACACGGTAAGCAAAAATATTGTTTACTGTCATAGATATGTTGTTGATATCATTTCCTGTCTCATGGGAACAAATAGACAACTAACAATCTTCCTTAACTTCCTAAATAATTTGCATCCTAACATTAAATTCATCTTAGAATTAGAAACCAATAACTCTATAAATTTCTCAGACATATCTATATCAAAAGTGAACAATAAACAGGATTTCTCGATTTTTCACAAGCCTTCATATACTGACACAGTTATGCACAATAGTTCATCTCACCCTTATACTCAAACATAGCAACTTCCGACTCTTTCATACATAGACTGTGATATATTCCTATGACTAAAACTAATTTTTACAAAGAATTTAACATAATCAATGGATAGGACTCTAGCATTTTAGAGAATAGCTTCAATAAAAAATCGTTTATCTCTCTAATTTATCCTGTCGTTAATGACAAAAAAGGAAAATTTAGCACACTCACGTACCACCGGAAAATAACTAGAACAATTTCAAAACATTTAACAAAAAAAAAACAATAAATAGCATTTAAAACCAGTAATACCTTAGGGAATATAATTTTGAATAAGAAAACCAAATCTAATAAATCCATAAAATCAGAAGTTTATTTATTAAATTGTGGATCTTGTACTAAAACCTACGTAGAACAAACTTTTAAAATTCGCATTAAAGACCATAAACATAGTTATTTAAAAAACAAGAACAATTCACATTACGCACACACATAAACGAATCCCATAATTTTGATGATACATTCAATATCCTGCATGTAGAAAATAAATCTAAAAAATAAAATATCTTTTGAAATTAACAAATGAAAAAACTCCAGTCTATTATTAAACGAACAGGTAGACTTAAACAATTCACCTTTACTTAATCTTTATCAGTTCTCTGAAATAGTACCACAGATTTGTATCTTTAAAATAACTTTGTCAGTAAATAATATAATAAAACGATTAACATAATCTTATGAAATTAAGGATTGTTTTAAACACTATATAACCAGTCTTATTACCAAACATTTTTCTTTCTAATTCACTTCTGAAGAAGCCATTGTATGGTGAAACGATTGTCAAATCTTTTTAGATATATTGGGAATTAAAACATAGTGTTGTTATATAATTTGGTTCTTTCCCTGTATCCTTGGTCTAGAACAGCACATGCATAATTTATTTCATAACTCTTACTTGAAATTTTGTTTCATTGCAGAACCAAGTTAGACAGAATATTTGCGTCGTTATAGCGAAGAAGTAAAATATCACAAAAAGCACATCTTGATCTTGCTACAAGAAAAAATTATATTAGTAATTTAAACAATAACAGTTTTTAATGAAAAAGAATAAAGAAAGAAAGTTAAAATTTTCTAAATAAGTATGAAAAATGTAGAAAAATTTTTCGTTAATTATTTTGTTTTATTAAAAATAAATAAAAAATATTCGTTTAATACAAATTCACTTTCTCTTCTTATTAAATTTATAAAATAAATAGTAAAATACATTTTTTCAACACCAAAACCTGAGACATAAATTTCATATTTATATAATAATAAATACAAAAAATATCCTCTAGAGGGGAGTAAACTTTTAATAATAATATTAATATCCGACTTACTTCCTTTAGCTGCGCTTAGGATATGATATGATAATGCTGGGGAGCTAAGCTGTTGTAAACTGCAACGAGATAAAAACGCTACGGCAATAGACACACGACGTGCGTTGAGCTAATACCCGAATAGAAAGCTCATTTTCATCTTTTGTTGCGAGAATATTTGAGCTAAATGCTATATATATATATATATATATATATATATATATATATATATATATATATATATATATATATATATATATATATTTACATATACATATACATATACAGAAAAAAAAAATAACTTAGTGAGGATGCAATCAAAAACAGTTGGCCATAGAAACTCTCTGTTTAATTATTAAGCTTTCGGATTTACTTAACCCTTCTTCAGAATATCTAGAAATTATTTACTATTGGTTTTCAAAGACACAACTATAAGGAAGCTAGATTTACAAAAGTGAGGTTATTCTGTGTAAACTGACATAATTCCAGGACATTTAATCATGAGGTTTTATAAAGACTTACGGAAAGAACATAACATTTTCCGGGGATATTTTCACAGGATACAGAACAACGTAGTTTTAATTTTATAGGTTAGTAGATATGAACCGATTGTCAATTTGATAAGAGTAACTAGTGACAGTCGTGTTGAATAGTTCGTAGACATTAAATAAATTTGACATTGATATTAAACTAGAGTAAATTATATACAGTGTGCTATGTTATAATGTAAAACTTTCACGTATTAACGAAGTTAGGAAAGTAAAATTATTAGATAATATTAACAGCAAGGCTGGAATATGGTTGACAATGAAACAAAATAGAGTTCGGTATAAACAATTTTTTATACTTTAATAGTGTTATGTGATGTCTTAACTCTGTAATAGATCCTTGGATATTTGAGATGTTTGTCCCATGTGCGAGGATTTATCGCCTTTAGACGGGATTTTGTAGACCACATTAGACGTTTGTTCCTTGGAAATGGGTGTTTTTACTCTTGTATACAGTTGTTTTAATTTTTTGCGGGATCGTTCAGGAGCAACGAATGTTATCAGGTTTGCGTTTTTGAAAACCAATTGTAAATAATTTTTAGATGTTCTGAAGAAGGATTAAATAAATCCGAGATTTACCACTAACGTTGACAAGCATCTAACAGTCAATTAAATAAGCATTCAAACTTCAAGAATAGCCTAATTGTAGATCATTATTCGATAGGACATTAGATCTTAAAATCAATAATATTTTTTTTATTCTTTTTAATTTTTCGCTGGTTTGTTATTACCTTAATTAGAGAAAAAGCTGTGGTAGCAACATCCATAGAAGTTAAAATAAACTCCGTCATAACGACATTCTTGCAACGACCGTTAACATCCTTAATAAATCTGAAAATAAAAATGTTATGAAACCTCGTAAGCCAAAAGTAATCAATACTCATAATAGCAGTAGTAGTAATATTGGAATGGTCAAAACTGAAGGTTTGTGTCATCTAGAGATTTCTACTCGTTTTTTAACTATATCTCTAATCAGATATACCAGGTGTCCAAGTATGAAAATGCGGATTTCAGACAACAGATGGTGCACCAATGCAGTTTGTGCTATAAAGATTTGACACTGCGCCATTTTGTTGTGTCATCAACAAGTGTCAAGGGCGCACGGGTGATAAATTGGAAAAGTGTGTGCATAGTGTTGTGTTGTTGTGTTCAATATGTCGAAATTTATACCGAGCAAAGAGCATTCGCGGACAGCATTAATTTTTTGTTTTCATTTGAAGAAAAAACTGCTGTTGAATCATACCGATTACTTCGAGAAGCTTATGGTAAACATGCTCCATCGAAAGATACGTGTGAACGATGGTTTCGGCGTTTCAAAAGTGGTGACTTCGACGTTGCAGACAAGGAACGTGGAAAACTGCCAAAAAAATACGAAGATGTGGAATTGCAAGCATTGTTGGACGAAGATGATTCGCAAACACAAAAACAACTCGCCGAGTAATTGGCCGTTAGTCAACAAGCTGTTTCCAATCGGCTCCGAGAGATGGGAAAGATTCAGAAGACCGATAGATGGGTACCAGATGAGTTGAATGACAGGTAAATGGAAAAGCGCAAAAACACGTGTGACATTTTGCTCGCTCGGTAAAAAAGGAAGTCGTTTTTGCATCGTATAGTTACAGAGGATGAAAAGTGGAATTATTTTGAGAATCCCAAGCGCATAAAGTCATGGGCAGACCCAGGCGCATCATCCACATCGACCGCAAGACCGAATCGCTTTGACAGAAAGATGATGCTCTGTGTTTGGTGGGACCGGAGGGGCGTGGTCTATTATGAGCTGTTAAAACCTGGGGAAATGGTTAATACTAAACGTTACCAACAACAATTGACCCATTTAAACCGTTCGCTGCTTGAAAAAAGGCCAGAATACCGAAAGAGGCAACACAAAGTCATTTTTCTTCATGACAATGCTTCATCACATACGGCAAAACCAGTTCGCGACACGTTGGAAGCATTCAGCTGAGAAGTTCTACCCCATGCGGCTTACTCACTAGACTTGGCTCCTTCCGATTACCACTTATTTGCATCGATGGGTCACGCACTTGCTGAGCAGCGCTTTGGTTCTTACGAAGATCTGAAATAATGGTTCGATTTTCGCAGCAAAAGGGGAAGATTTTTACAGGCGTGGTATTCACGAATTGCCCGAAAGATGGGAAAAAACAAGCGATGGAGCATACTTTAAATAAAGTACTTTTTATCATTCTTCTGAATTTAATATGTTTTTTTCGAAAAAAAAATCCGCATTTCATACTTGTACACCTGGTATTGACGAGGATGTCATAATATCCGTCAACGGTATCCAGGTGCCGAAACATACACATTTGTATTTCACGGCACATTTAAGACAATCTGGTAGTACTTCCATGGGAGTTATTGCAGATCTGCATTAACTACTACCTAATAATACACAGGCTCTTAACCCACTACGCTACCGAGGCGGGCCTTACTTAATAATAAATTGATAATTTTTACAGCAAAGAATAGCACATACAAGAAATTATATATGGTATCAGTGATATTTGGGTTAGGTAATCCACCACCCAACTTATTGTACAGCCTAGATGCAGCAATATTACGATTTTATCCTCTCTGGGGGTATCACCAGGAGTATTGTCCTGAGTTTTGGACCTCGAAAAATTTTTGCCTTTTTGTTTATAAACAATTTAAATTTACAAAACACGTTCTTTGATCTTAAAATGTGATTAACTCCGTTTATACCAGTCCGATCGAGACAAAAAAACATCAAACTTTTCATATTGAAATTTCCAAAAAATCATCGTGGGTTTTGAGGCGCTCGAGTGCGTACATAACCTAAAAAATTAAAAAAAAAAACAGTCAAAAAACTGTTTTTTTTTTTCATTTTATTGTAAAGGTCGACTAAGTTAACCAATCGGCTTGAAACTTTCAGAAAATATGCCTTTTTGTTATAGTAAAAATACCCTAAAATTCTGGTTACAATAATATTGAACCCAATGGGCACAATTGAATTTGTTATTTAAAATTTGAATTGCTCGCCATTTTATGCCATTTGGTCCAAAATGAGTTTTTTTTTAAATTCAGATCTTTCCGATGCCATTAAAAAAATTTTTTTGGAATCATTTTAACCGTTTCTTTTTACATTTGTTTAATAATCAAATATCGTAACACCTTTGTTCGTGCCCGGAACAGATGCAAAGGAATTATCGACGAAACCAAGGAGGTACACAATCAACGAATTAGAAACAAACTTCTCGCTTGTCAAAATTTCACCAAATCCACCATACCATCACTCACACGGCCAAATAATTCTATTACAACGACACCTGTTGAGAAAGCGAACTTGTTGGCTGAACTCTTTGCTTCACTTTCTACTGTCAATTTCCAAAAAACACCACCTACTATTCCCATATTGCAGTCAAGGATGCCCGATGTTGACTTCAGACAGCGTATCATAAAGCGTATTTTTATGAAGTTAGACACCAAAAAAGGCTTCTGGGGCTGACGGAATACCTGTCATAGTTCTCAAAAACTGTGCTGACGGTAACCAAGTAAAATTTAACGCTACAAAAATCCAGGCTGCAGTTTTTTCTAAAAAAGTTAACGTTGTTGAACCCGACATAGTCATATGAGCAATGTAATGTAAAATAAAATGTTTTATATGGTATTACCGCCTCGTTTCCACAAAAAAAATACCGAAATTATATAAAAGTAATAAAAACATCTGTTGGTCATTTGTTATTGTACCGTATGCATAGTAATTTTATAACTAAAATCGGGGGTTAATCTAATTGATATTATTTATTCTTCGAGAGTCGTTTTTAAAGTACCATTTTGATATTAAAGAGAAAACAGCCATTTTTTAAACAATTTTTTTACATGAACCCTCGGACCTTAACAGGTTGACTGCCGATCTATATTTTTGAGTTTGTGGTTGACGCCGGTAAGATTTTTCCAAATATTTTTATTTTATTGTGGTAAATATGAATTAAAATGAGTCTTGGATGTGTTTTTTTTTATGTGCCATTCAAAATATTAGAAAAAAAAAATTTCACTCCGATCGGAGTAATCGGCATTGCAAGTGAAAATTTTTACTAGATGCCGAACACTCCGATCGGAGTGTCCAATTAAATAAGTAAAGAAATAATAAATCGAACTCATGAACTCAAAACATTTATTTCTAAATCATTTTTGTACATTTTTATGGTAATCCTCAAAGCAATTAAGGCAAAAACCTGGTTGTCCAGGGCACATTTTGCATTCATACACTGTTTGCTTTCTTATTTTATTTTTCCTGCATTCTTTGCATTCCTTTCTGCTTACCCGTTTTGTTTCTTTAGTTCCTTTTTTTTCACTAACAATTTTTTTCTACTTTGCTAATGCTGTGGACATTTATTTGGCCTGGAGGAATTTGCGGCAAATTAGTAATTGGTCGTCTGGCTAGTAAATTTCTTATGACATCCAATCGGAAGTCATATAATCGTAACTGGTCAGACCGCAAATATTTATTGTACAAAAAATAGGCGTTTATCATGCTCATTTGCAGCACATGCATGAATAACTTTTTGTACCACCGAATGATTTTACGGCTGCAAGGATAATATGCCATCATTTGATCCTGTCTATCTATACCGGACATAAAAGCATTATATCCAATGATTGCGGAAGGTTTTTCAGATTCTTGATTTCTTTTGTTTTTAAAAATGCCCATTTCGCTTCCAAATTCCGTTGAAATGTATTGAACATTGCGTTTATCGCGCCATTTTCCGACATGCACTCCATTGCAAAACATAGATTTATTCTCACCACGTTTTAAGTTTGCACTCATTACCTCTTTCGGATTATCTTTCCTCTCAGCGTACCAGTGCAGTATGTATTTTGTTGAAGTAATTTCCTAGCTAAATTAACACTATTGTAAAAATTGTCTAGATAAACAGCATGTCCCACACCCAATTTTTCCTCCAATAAATGTAAAACAATCTTTTCAGTATGTCCGCTTCCACCATAAACATCTGTCGCACCTTCGTAGACACGAAATTTCAAAATAAGTCCATTAGGCTCTGTCAGCATGTATAACTTCATACCATACTTATGACGCTTATTCTTTAAACTGGAGACGACCCCGATAAAGTACCATAGCTTCATCCAAAGACAACTCTCTTCCAGGATAGTAAATTTCTCCCATCTTGTTAAAAAAATCTGCCACAAATCTAATCTTTCCTAGCCGATCTGCCGGATCCATATCTGGAGATGTAAAATGCAAACACCTCAAGATAAGCAAAAATCTATTCCTTGACATATATTTTCTAAAAACAGGTAGATTAAATAGCGGATCAGTTTTCCAATAATCGTTAAGACGGCTCAAGGATATTGTGCTAGTGTGAAGTAACAGGGCCAAAAAAATTTTTAGTTCGTCAAGAGTAAGATCTTTAAAATTAGTAATACGTGATTTTGTACTTGTTTCTGGGCGCAGCAAAACCTCGACTGCGTAAGAGTTCGTTCGTTCTACAATAGTTTGTAAAAAATCATCATCAATGATCATTTCGAAAAAATCGATAGGTGCACCCTGTCCTGGAATTTGCACCAATAATTCCTGGGTTTTCTGGAACAAAATTTGTTTTAACGCACCTCTGTCGTTCCATTTTATCTCATCAAGGCTAGGAAGTGTTTGATGTGGTCGAATAGGGTCTATAAAATTCTCTTCTTCGGACTCGGAGCTTGAATTTACATCACTATCGTCTGTGTCTGGTACGTAATGTTTGTCACTACTACCTCCGCTTTCTTCCAATAGCTGCAATAATTCAGTGTCAGTTAGCTTCTTTTTCTTATCATATACCTTTTTTTTCATCACTACAATGTCTTTTTTTAATACCAGAAGGCCCAGGTTGATTGTCCATATTGTACGGCAGATTACAACCAAACCAAAAGCAAATCCGCGGAACCACTTAAGCACCTGTTAGAACTTGCGTTTTTAAGCAACGCCACCACTAGAAACACGTTTCATATACAACGCCGATGGAATACTAAAACGTTTCGTAAGAACGCATGTCGAACTCCGATCGGAGTAGACGGCGTTGGCGAAGAGACCCGACGCACTCCGATCGGAGTGGTCGGCAGTCAACCTGTTAATCTACTTTTCAACATATTTTATATTAAAATACTTGTTGTATCGTAATCCCCACTTCTGTATTCCGTCCTCATAGAAATCTGCCGCTTGGTTTTCTAACCACTGCAGCACGGCCGGTACCCAGCTTGAGCACAATTTCCGATAATTTAAGTATTCTGTCATAATTACATACCGAGCACTTCTTGAAACTTGAGGCAATACATTAGATAATGACGAAATCGTAAAGCGTTTGTTTTTCCACATTTCTTCACTCACTTTTCGCACCAGGTCATCATTAATGAGAGACGGTCGCCCATCTCGTCCCTCATCGTGCACGATTGTACGGCCATCTTTAAATGCTCTTACCCATTTTCTTACCATTTTATCACCTGAACTAACCGTCTGCTTAGTCGTTTATTCTATCAGGCGAGTCGATTAAAAGCCTTTAACGTTAAAAAGCTAGTCCAGCTTCGTCCCTCCGGTATTGGCGGCGTCTGCCTTTTGCAGGTTCTCTCTTATTTTATCCCGGCGAATAAACTAAATTTATTGATTTTATGTGGTCAAATGACAATCCTTTTTGGAGTCGACATTTTTTGGGCTCTTAATCTAGGTTCGGTCTAGGCGTCGTATGTTCTATGGGGCACCCAACTTTTTAAATGTCGTGGTACTTGATTCAAGTGATTAAACGACAGTCCATTTTTGAGTGTAGCATTTTGGGCCTTATTTGGGTATTCCAGGGCACGGGGGTCGCAAAATCAACGTTAAATGCTTTTATGCGACTCGCCCGATAGAATGAACAACTAGGCAGACGGTTAGTCAACAGGTCAACATTTCGGGTCGCCCTCTTGGTTTCACCAATCTGCCGTTGAATTTCGGCATCATTTAAGAAACGAATTACAGTGCGTATTTTCCAATCCGCAGGTTTTCGGCACACACAAACAAATGAAAACTCTGACGAATGCTTCCGTAATGGCGTCTGTGGATAGCCAATAGAGGCAGCTACTTTTCGCGCATGCTCGACACTTACTTAAAAACTGCGTCTCATACTATTAATCATTTTAATGTATGTTACGAATCATATTTAAATACACAAAATTTCATAATGTAAAATTTGCTATAAGAACAGTTAGATTGAGAATGTGGAATCTTTGGCACAATGACCCCACTCCGTATATATCACCACTACACCAAATACTTTATTTTGCATTCGACACGCGTTTCACTAACTATGTTAGCTTCATCAGAAGCGATGATTGACTAAAGCTAACTACAAATCTACCGTATTTATACTTAGCCTAGCACCTGAATTACACAGTCGGAACTAATGGCATATGCGAGGCCATCAGTTCCGGTCAAGTAACCAGTAGAGGGTACTATAAGGAACAGGGCCTGTGTCTTTGTTTAAACTACTTTTACATTTTCTAATTTCCATACTTTCGTATGCGTTCAAGAATCTCCTATCAGATACAATTTTAATTAATTTTAGATTTTCTAATGTTACAGTATGATCAGCTTCAAGGGCATGTTCCGCATGCTAGATTTTTGTGTTTTACTGTATTTTAAATGTGCTTAATGTTTTTTTAAATCGTGCTTTAATTGACCTTTTTGTTTGCCCAACATACTTTTTGTCGCAATCATTACAACTAATTTCATAAATTCCATTTTCCTCATAATTAGGAATCTTATCTTTTGAATTTCCTAAGATATTCCTCAGATTTTCTGATGCTTATGGACTAAGGTGAGGCCTACCTTATTAAATACCTTATTGAATCCGCTGCTGTATTTCGAATTATAAGATATGGAGACATATTTGATCTTATTTACTTCGTGTGTAGAAAAGGTGGAATTATGAATATTTAACCTGAACTTATGTCTATTTGTTAACTTGTTTATTAAGTCATCGTCATAATCGTTTACTCTAGTTATATTTCTAATACGATTCCCTTCATTATAGAAGTTTACTCTATTCAGAGGAAACGTGACCAAATGATGAACTAAAAAATGTAATGCTGCTAATTTGTGTTGTTTGCGATGAAATGAATCATTAGGAATATATCTATCTGTTACTGTGTTATATATATATATATATATATATATATATATATATATATATATATATATATATATATATATATATATATATATGCCAAATTCTAACCTATTTTTATTTTTAAAAATTAAAATATGTAGAAGAGGCAGTTGTCCTTTGTTCTCAATTTCGTAAGTGAATTTAATGGAATCATATCGGCTATTTCACTTACGAAATTGAGAACAAAGGACAAATACCTTTTCTAGATATTTTAATTATTTAAAATAATAATAGGTTGGAATCTGATATCTATAGAATAGACACAGTAAGAGATAGATATATTCCTAATGATTCTAACCTATTATTATTTTTAATAATTAAAATATCTAGAAAAGGTAGTTCTCCTTTGTTGTCAATTTCGTAAGTGAATTTAATGGAGTCATATCGGCTATTTCACTTACGAAATTGGGAACAAAGAACAACTGCCTTTTCTAGATATACATTACATTTTTTAGTTCATTGTTTGGTCACTTTTCCTCCGAATAGAGTAAACTTCAATATCGAAAAGAATCGTTAGAAATATAACTAGAGCTAATGGTTATGATGAAGACGTTTACTAAGTTAATAAATAATCAAAGGTTCAGGTTAAATATTCAGAATTCCAGCAGGGGATTCAATAAGGTATTTAATAACATAGGCCTTACCTTAGTCTATAAGTAATCAGACAATCTGAAGAATATCTTAGGAAATCCAAAAGATAATATTTCTAATTGTGAGAAAAGTGGTATTTATGAAATTAGTTGTAATGATTGCGACAAAAAGTATATTGGGCAAACCAAAAGGTCAATTAAAACACGATTTAAAGAACATTTAGTACATTTAAAATACAGTAGAACAGAAAAGTCTAGCATTGCCGAACATGCTCTTGAAGCTCATCATACTGTAACATTAGATAATCTAAGATCAATTAAAAATGTATCTGATAGAAGATTGTTGAACGCATACGCAAGTATGGAAATTACAAAATGTAAAAGTAATTTAAATAAAGACAAAGGGTCTATTCCTTACAGTCTGGTTACTTGACCGGATGGTCTTGCATACGCCATTAGTTCCTCCTGAGTAATTCAGGTGCTAGGCTAAGTATAAATAGGGTAGATTTGTAGTTAGCTTTAGCCAATCATCGCTCCTGATGAAGCTAATATTGTTAGCGAAACACGCGTCGAGTGTAAAATAAATTATTTGGTGTAGTGGTGATATACATATATTAAGTAGTACGAACAGTTATACAATTTCGTTGTTATGCCTGTTTCGTTCCATTAATATCGTTAGATATTTTGACTTTATTTACTTCTTACATATTGAAATACGGTGCCACCTCGATAATCCGGATCTCTATTAAACCGGATTCTTTAATAATCCGGACAAACATTTCTATTGCATTGTGTACTTTATAATCCGGATTTAATAGTACTAGGTAATCCGGACCTGCGTTTTTACACATCTACTTAATTTAAACTACATGGGAAAACTGAAATCGATAGTGAGGGGATTCCCCTAACTTCCAGTCTAATACATCTGGGATTCACACAAACTGTAGATGCCTTTGATTTGCCTACAACACATCGCGTATCGCGTCTAAAGGTTAAGGACTTTGTAGTTATTTGTTTATTGTCACAAGTACAACATACCTACGTTCTATTTTACTTTATGTGCTTCATGTAAGTATGTAAACGTTTTTTTACGTATATGTACCTACATATTAAAATGCCTTCTAAAAGAAAATATATTACACTAACAATAAAACAAAAGTCCGATATATTAGAAAGACTAGTTCTTGGTGAAAGCGGAAAAGTGTTGGCAAATGAATACGGAGTAGGAACATCCACAATTTCGGATATACAAAAGAAGCAAGGGAAAATCAAAAGGTATGTATATATGATTTATTTTAAAGATAATTTTGGACACTCACTATGGACGTGTAACTTCTTTTAGATTTATTTCCAAATGTGATTCCGGTTTTGGCGTCAGAAAAACCTTACAAGAAGCCCAATATCCAGAAATAGAAACTCGTTTGTATACATGGTTTTGTACGCAACGATCAAGGCACGTCCCAATTTTCTATGAAATTTTATCAGGCAAAGCAAAACAGGTTTACACTGAAACCTACGGGAATGATAATTTCAGAGCTAGCCGAGGCTGGATTTCTAACTCCAGAAAAAGACATGGTCTGCGTACTTTAAAAGTTTGTGGCGAAAAACTATACAATGATGAAAGTGCCATCGATCCTTTCCTAACTTTATTCGAAAATAAGATAAAAGAATTAAACCTTGGACCTACTCAAATATACAATGCAGATGAATCGGCACTGTATTGGAAAATGTTACCTGAAAAAACGCTGGTTCGTTCTCAGGAAAAGACCGCACCAGGTCAAAAAATAAACAAAGAACGCGTTACCTTTCTAGCATGTTGCAATGCTGATGGATCACAAAAATTAAAGTTGTTAGTGATAGGAAAGGCAAAAAATCCGAGGGCTTTTAAAAATGTGAACATACCTGTTGTTATTTCTTCCACCAAATTGTACTACACTATTGCAGCCTATGGACCAGAATGCAATCGGACTGACAAAATTATTTTTTGCCAATATTTTATCAAATAATGAAGAAAACCTTGTTAGATTATTAAAAAGCATTAACCAAAAAGATGCTGTATGTCTACTATGCAATTCATGGAAAAAAGTCTCCCCTAAAGTCTTAAAAAAGTGCTGTCACAAAATTATGGCTTGTGTGGCAGGTACCAACCCAGACACTGAATACGATGCTGAAGATCTGATTCCTCTGAGTGAATTACGGCACAATTTGCTTTTTACGAATAAAGAAATGAAAGGTAAAGCCTGAAATTTTTCTTTTAGTATCTTTTTGGTTAATTCGTAAATATTTAACAGATGTTTCAGATATGCTGAATGTTCTCACTGAGCAGAATCTCACGAACGTGGAAATATGAAATTGGCTTGAAAATGATGAAGATTTGTTACCACTGGAAGACATAGATGATACAGATGAACAACACGAGAGTGATAATGTAGGTTCAGAGTTAAATACTAATACAAACCAGACTGTTAAGAATACTGTGAAAAATGATGAGGCAGTTAAAAGTTTCAATGTGTGCATGAGATAATAATAATAATAATAATCTTTATTGTCTAACAGATATACCATTTACAAGACAATTAAGCATAAATAAAACAAAGTACCAGTGTAGAACAAAAGACACAGATAATATAAAATCACATAGAAATTATATAAAACTGAAAAATTAAAATTAAAATGATACACTTGGAATAAATATCTATACATGCAACAATTTATTTTTTAAGCATTTGGCAAATTGCGCAAATGACAGGTTGTTCACGTCAATGTCGTTACAAGTACTGTTGAAAACGCTCATAGCTTGAAACAATGGTGTTTTGATGAGAAAATTAGTTGATGCAGTAGGTAAACAGAAAACAGGAGAGGTTCTGACCAATCTATTAGGAACGTGAAAGTTTACTTGAGATAGTAAGTCAGGAGAGTCAATAAGAGATTTACATAATTTTATAAGAAAACAGACCAGATGGTAATTTCTTCGATTCGTCAATAAAGGTAGCTGAAAACGTTCAGTTATAATGACCTCATTGACACCCCTATCAGGATACACACCATCATATTTTAATATAAGAAATTTGGCAAACTTTCTTTGAATATTCTCTACCTGTTTAATATACTTAGCGTGTATTGGATTCCAAACAACTGCACCATATTCAAGCCGTGAAAGCACATAGCTGGAATATAAAGTTTTTAATGTTTTACTGTTATGAAAACCACTTGAATTACGTATTATGAAACCCAACGTCCTCATCGCAGTAGTGCATATCCAATTAATATGATGAGCAAATGAAAGTTTAGGATCAAAAATAATTCCAAGGTCCTTGAAGGTATTACAACGTGTAATATCTTCATTATCCAATTTATACTGGAAGTCGATGGTGCTAAATTTATTCGAGTAAGTCAAAAAGAAGCACTTACCGGCATTCAATGGCAGCCTATTCAACTCACACCATTGCTGTAACGACTCCATATCATGTTGTAATGAAAGGCAATCACTAGAGTCTCTTATGGTGCGGAAAAGCTTTAGGTCGTCAGCAAACAAAAGAAAATTACTAGTTATATCATCACCAATGTCGTTAATGAAGAGTGAAAAAATTAAAGGTGCAAGGTTGCTACCCTGTGGTGCACCACTTGTGGCCCTAAACGTTGAGGATTTATGTCCACGAATTTCGACGTACTGCAAGCGGTTACACAAATAGGACTCGAAAAAAGTAATTAGGTTATTACTGAAACCCAGTCGATCCAGCTTATGTAGAAATATGGAATGGTCAACCCTATCAAAGGCCTTCGAGAAATCATTGTACACAGCATCAACCTGCATTCGTTTGTCCAAAGCATTGCCTGTAAATTGAGCAAAACACAAGCCAAATTACTTATTGTACTACGTTTGCTAAAAAAAACCATGTTGATTTACAGAAATCAGGCTTTTAACCTGTGCAAAAATACACTGATATACTGACATTTCAAAGACTTATTGGTAATAAAGATACCGGTCTATAATTAGATATATCATTTGCGTCACCCTTTTTAAATACGGGAATGATTTTGGCCTTCTTCCATACGTCAGGAAATCTGTTCGTTTTTAAAGACAAATTGAATATATAAGATAAAGGTAACAACAACGCATGAGCACAATCCTTCACAATAAAGCTGGGAATATTATCATGGCCACAAGTAAGTTTATCTTTCAATCCTTTCAATGCCGTTAGTATAGTTTGCTCTGGCAAACAATCAAGAGCGATACATAAATTTGAGGTGAAGACATCGTTTTTGGAGACGCGATCTGACGGCGCACTATATACACTCCCAAAGAAGCCGGCAAATGCATCAGCAATTTTATCCGGCTCAGAGAATTGAAGATTGCCCAACTTAAGCACATCAGGCAAATAAGTTGCTGATTTTTTAGCTTTAATAAACGACCAAAACGTAGTTGGATCATCAGTGATGGAATCCTCTACTTTAGAGATATAGTTTTTATACGCCAAATCGACCAATAATTTAACATTACGTCGTAGTTCATTAAACTCTCTACGATGACAATCTGAATGAGAATATTTGAGCTTCCTAAAAATTCTGTGTTTACGCTTTATGCCTTTAATGATATCAGCTGTGAACCAGACAGGAAATGTTCTTTTACAAATGACCGATTTAGGTACACACACATCAAATATACCAAACAAATTCCGGTAGAGTAAACCGCACGCCTCATCAACATCCTTCAGAATATACAGATCTAACCAGTCGATATTTAATATCATTTCATAAAGCTTCGGAAAGTTAGCCTTCCTGAAATTGTACTTAGATTGTGATAAGTTGACAGGAACATTATGGGATTTAACTTTGAGAGATAATGAAATATATTTAAGGGTGGATGATGGCTGTCCTCATCCACCAGTGGAAATTGTTCCCTATGTACCGTGCAATTGATGTTAGAAAGAACTAAGTCCAGAACTGAATTATTTCCATTCAGTATATATTATTAAACTGTTCCAGAGCTAGCAAGTTCATAAAATGATGAGATGGGCAGAAGAGAATGATATCCCTCTAAGTGATGTTCTTGTGCTTCAAAGATTAAAAGAAATTGCTTTTATGATGAACCAGAGAAGGGTCAAGAAAACAAAAATTACAAGTTTTTTTATAAAATAAGATAAAACTTGATAAAATATGCTTCTAATTTAAATATTATTCTATGTATGTACTATTTTTTAATTGTTTCGTATTAAATGACTCATTTTTTAATATAAATAATGTCCTGCTTCAGTAATTCGAATTATTTACTAATTCTGATCACCGCGGTTTTAATTAGTCCGGATTATCGAGGTCGTACTGTATTTACACATATATAGCGTGTATAATAGTTGGAACTTTAAGTAATAGGTCACCGATATCCTCAGCGTTTGAACTTACAATTTACTACAATATTTGAAGTACATGTCTAATGGGGAAATGTTATTCACTTTTTTAGGAGAGCTATACGTGCCGCTCGATTAAAGGAATATCGTTTTACTTACGCAATAATGTCTTGATGCTCTAATATAAATCCTTTCAATTTAACAATCATTTCTTCCATCTGTTCTTCTTTAAGATTCTCTGGAATATAATTTCTTATACGCTCTTGCAATATTACCAAATGTGCTTGTGATCCAACTAATAATAAAATTAATAATAAACTAGTTGCAATATTATATGTAAATCCGGCGTATGAAAATATGATTTGCATCGTGTCCGCCCAAAACAGGTGATCAAGCTTGTTTGGGAAATAAAACCGATATGCATAATGTGATTCTAGAGTAAGATTGTTAGCTTGGTTATATTGTTTTACCTTTCGTTCACCTATCATACCTAAAATTAAAAAAAAATAGTAGTATTATTTAATGCCGCCTGAGACCTTCTGCACAGCAAGCAAGTTACGGAGCTACGGGCCGCCACACTATGTTGACGGCAAAAACATCGTCTTTTTCTTCAAAAGTTTCAGGATTTTTCACCCCATGTAATAGGTGTTTCGCTTTGAATTGTTGTGGCTGTTACTTGATGGAAATTCATAACGAATGTAATTAAAGACTTGTTTTTGTCAAATTTCCACTTTATTTAATTTCACTGAAACTGTATTACGCGTTTCGCTATACTATAGCTTCGTCTGATACAAAATGCTATTTGAATATTAGTGTTGTTACAATTTATACAAATACCCTAAGGTAGATAGGTAATAAAATTAATACTATATGCTAAGGAATATTGCCGGGAAATCCATTCTGAATATTAATTGTATAAATTGAATAAAGGTGAGTTATCATGGGCCAGACAGGTATCTTTTTGTTCGTTTAAGATTACGTCTGAATTTTTAGTTCTATATATTTCTAAATTTTCTAATAGTTTTAATTTTACGCCTTTGTTTTGTATGTGTAGAATTTTAAGTTTATCGTCAAAAAGATGATTTGATTCTGTTAAATGATTACTGTACGCTGAGTCGTTTTTGTTTTTTAAATAGCTTCTTTTATGTTCTGAAATCCGAGTTTCGAATAAGCGACCTGTCTGACCTATGTAACTTTTATGACAAGAACCACAATTCAGCTGATACTCTCCAGATTTTTTTTTGATCTATTTTGTTTTCCCTTTGGGTTTTTAATGAATTTTCCTAACGAGTTGTTTGTTCTAAAAGCTATGTTGATATTATATTTGTTTAAGTGGTTTTTAATTTTCTCTGACGTATTACCAAAATAGGTTAAAACATTATATTTTTTCCCTGTGTTTTCTTTCTTGGTGTATACTAAAGAAATAGCTTTATTTTTTAATTTTTTGTTTAGAATTGAGTCTAAGGTGTCAGGAGAATATCCGTTGTTAAAAGCAATCATCCTGTTAGACCCGTAGCCTCCTACATATCGGCCCCAGCTTACAAACTCTCAAAATTTCTCATAGTTATCATGAAAACGAACATTAACTTCACCCCAACTTACACAATAGAAAAATCGTTAGAATTAACAGAAAAAATTTCCAACGTCTTTCTACCAGATAATTTAAAACTAGTATCATTTGATGTCCAAAACCTTTTCCCTAGAATGAAACAGTTAAAATCATAAAAACATTCCTAATCAAAAATAAAGTTAATATCGTTATACAACAAGACATACTAAATTTATTAAACATGCGCCTCAATCAAAATTATTTTTACTTTAATAATACGTTTTATAATAGTTCTGAAGGTCTCATAATGGGTAGTCCACTTAACACGCTTTTAGCAGAAATATTCATGGATAAGCTAGAAAAACAAATACATCGACAAGAATTTAGCAAATCATTTTTGTATTGGTACCGATATGTAGACGACATCTTTGCTTGTTTTAATGGTACAGAGCGTCAACTTGACAATGTTTTTAACTATAAAAACTCAATACATAAAAATATTAAATTCACTATGGAACTAGAAGTCGACAATAAAATTTATTTTCTTGACTTAATGATAACCAGACATTACAACAAACACAAATTCTCTATTTTTCAGAAACCCTCACATACAGATACTACAATAAACATAAAATCAGCTCACCCCCTACAACACAAATTGGCAGCTTACCACAGTATGTTGCATAGACTTGTAATTGTCCCCTTATTTGTAGATGATTTTATTAAAGAATTAAATCTAATAAAACAAATTGCTGTTAACAACGGATATTCTCCTGACACCTTAGTCTCAATTCTAAACAAAGAATTAAAAAATAAAGCTATTTCTTTAGTATACCCCAAGGAAGAAATCACAAGGAAAAAATATAATATTTTAACCTATTTTGGTAACACGTCAGAGAAAATTAAAAACCACTTAAACAAATATAATATCAACATAGCTTTTAGAACAAACAACTCGTTAGGAAAATTCATTAAAAACACAAGGGGAAAACAAAATAGATCAAAAAAGTCTGGAGTGTATCAGTTGAATTGTGGTTCTTGTCATAAAAGTTACATAGGTCAGACAGGTCGAAACTCGGATTTCAGAACATAATAGAAGCTATTTAAAAAACAAAAACGACTCAGCGTACAGTAATCATTTAACAGAATCAAATCATCTATTTGACTATAAATTTAAAATTACAAACATACAAAACAAAGGCGTAAAATTAAACCTATTAGAAAATTTAGAAATAAATAGAATTAAAAATTCAGACATAATCTTAGACGAACAAAAAGATACCTGTATGGCCCATGGTAACTCACCTTTATTCAATTTATACAATTAATATTCAGAATGGATTTCCCAGCAATATTCATTAGCATATAGTATTAATTCTATTACCTATCTACCTTAGGGTATTTGTATAAATTGTAACAACACTAATATTCAAATATCATTTTGTATCAGACGAAGCTATAGTATAGCGAAACGCGTCATACAGTTTCAGTGAAACTAAATAAAGTGGAAATTTGACAAAAACAAGTCTTTCATTACATAGGTGTTTCGGTTAATAACGTCGATTTTTTCGCAACATTTAAGCATTTATGTCCATCACAAAATGAATTATCTTAATAATCAAAGTATTAACCATCGTTAGCTAGGACTTTTTCCCATCTTTCTATCAAAGAATGGATTCCGCACCAGAAGAACTTTTCATCTTTTGAGGCCAACCATTCATCAAGCCAAATTTTCAATTCTTCGTAAGAATATAAGTGTTGTTCTGAAAGTCCATGCTGCATCGATCGAAATAAGTGGTAGTCCGAAGGCGCTAAGTCCTGTAAATACGGCGGGTGGGATAGAACGTACCATTTGATGTTTTCCAAATGGTTTTTAACACATTTTGCAACATGGGGCCTAGCATTGTCATGTTGAAAAATGACTTTATCGTGTCTTTGTGTGTATTCTGGTTATTTTTCCTTCAATGCTCGTTTCAACAAGAAAGTTTACTGTATACTAATATGTTCTCGCATGAAACTTTCTCGATGTGAGTCCATTTTATTTGGCCATGACGTTTAAATCAGAAAATCAATATATTGTTTTAATTAAATTTGCCAAGTGCAATTCTTGGCATCATGGTTTCATTTATTATTAATAATTAAACAACAGTTTCATATATCAGCAATAAATTATTTTCTTTCTGGAAGCCATAACGTGTTTCTCAAAACAGTTATTGTATTTAAAAGCTTGCAAGAAAGCAAGGCACGATCTTCAAGAGGAAATTCGAGACGTACGAGGTGATCATTTTTAGACGCCTGGCCTCCATTTATGCAAAATTGTTGGATACTTTTTTTTTTTAATGTAGAATGGTATAGTGCTGGTCAAGGAGTATACTGACATATTTCACATTTGGTAGTGAGAACGGTGCTGGGCGCCGCGACGCCAAACAACTTTTTTTTATCGACGTACCTTTTGTAAAAGGACATTTTTGCCTTAAACTGTTTTTTTTTCTAATATATTTTGTAAAAAAGTTATACAGCGAAAATCATTTTAAATTTACCACAGATATGGAATCCGATTTATATGGAACTCAAAAAAAGGTTTGATAGATGCTAAAAAACAGGAAAAAGCCAGTTAACGTATACATAACATGTAGGCTGAAAAGTTTTTGTCTGACACACAGATGTCGCCTATTTCAAAAAATCCATATGATTTTTAGGAAGTACCAACCTTCAAACAATACGTGTGCCAAAATTTCATGATATTTCGACGAATGGTTTACAAGTTACAGTTTCTGTGACACTACTTTTGATATTTTCAAAACAATGGAAATAATCGAATTTCGTTTGTTGATTAAACACTGTTTTTTGATGAGAAAAAATACAGCTTAAGGAAAGCAATGGTTGGACTCTGCCCCTGGAAAATCACTCACTATTTACTGGTATGCTGAATTTAAACGCCGTCGTATAGACACAAATGCTGAACGCTCTGAACGCCCAAATGAGGTGGTTAGACCGGAAAATATAAAAAAAAATCCACAAAAGTGTTTTCGATAACCGTAAAGTGAAATCGCATGAGATAAAGATATCAAAAGAACGTGTTAGTCATGTTTTGCATGAACGTTTGGGCATGAGAAAGCTCTGTTCGAAATGAGTACCGACCGCGTTTGCTCACAGTGGACTAAAAACAACAACGTGTTGATAATTTAAGTGCTGTTTGGAGCTGTTTAAGCGCAATAAAAATGATATTTTCATGCGATATGTAACAATGGATGAAAGATGGATCCACCACTACACACCGGAATCAAATAACACAGGTCTGCAACAAAAATGCTGTCTGGAAGTTTTCAACTGATTTCTATGTATTTAGGTGTTCTGAAAACTAAAAAAATACTCAAAAAATTCCAGAACGTCAGGTTATTTTTCAAAACGCAAAATTTTATTATAAAAAAGGGTTTTTTTTGGGCTAACTTGAAGTCATAAATAAATAGGTACAATTTTATTTTGATTATTGTTTTTAAATGTATACAGGCCATAACTATCATTACTTTCTAAATAAAGAACGCCCTGGGTGAGCTAAATTAACAAACATAAACGTTGTAACCAGAACGTGCGCGCTCCGATAGTGTAGAAAGTGGCCAGGTACAATTACGTGTTAACTCGTCATTGTTTTATAGATCTTGGTTTAATATAGTGCAATGTCATCTGTGCGGAAGTGTGTGAATTCGTCTGACAGTTTCTGTTATATTTGTAGCGAATATATAGTATTAAAGCAACAACTTAATATTACGGTAAAAAAAGTATACTTCACGTATTTTGGCTTAAAACTTGGAGATCAGGATAAAGTTTGGGCACCTCATAAAGTCTGCAAACGATGTGTTGAAGACCTTCGAAATTGGTTTAAGGGCAAGAAAAAAGCAAAAGAACCATAGTGATGATTATTACTTTTGTTCGTGTAATGTGAAAGGGTATAATTCAAAATGGAAGCAGTCCATTTCATACCCCAATCTGCAATCAGCTATTCGTCCCATCCCTCATGGGACCGAAATACCAGTGCCCAAGGCCCCTGCTACCTTGGAAGAGATTCCAAGTTCTGACGAAAATGGTGCTGTACCTGAACCCGATGACAAGTCAAGTTTTCAATTTGAAGATGACAGCAGTCCGAAATTGTTTTTCCAGGGCGAGCTAAATGATTTGGTAAGAGACTTGAATCTTCCCAAAAACTCTGCTGAGTTGCTTGGATCAAGGCTCAAAAGCAGGAACTTACTTTTGCCGGGAGTGTCTTCCTCCTGGCTTTGCCCAAGAGGACGAGTTGGTTTATTGTACCAATATTGAAGGTTTGATGGATACATTTAATATCTCATACGACACAGCACAGTGGCATATTTTCATATATTCTTCAAAAAGAAGCCTTAAAGCAGTTCTGCTTCACAGTGGCGGTTTTTATGCTTCCATTCCTGTCGGCCATTCCGTACACCTCAAGGAAACCTACAAGAACTTGGAATTGGTTTCTTTGCAAATTAAAATATAAAGACCACGGTTGGCAAGTGTGCGGTGATTTAAAAATCTTGGGTATGTTGCTCGGACAACAATCTGGGTTTACCAAATTCCCTTGCTTTTTGTGTCTTTGGGATAGTAGAGACCGAACAAATCACTGGACCAAAAAGTGTTGGCCTCCGAGGGAGCTTAAAGTTGACGAAAAGAACGTCCTGCATGAAACTTTAGTGCCTCCTCATAAAGTTCTTCTACTACCTTCACATAAAGCTGGGATTGATGAAGCAATTTGTAAAGTCACTTCCAAGAGATGGAAATTGCTTCAAATACTTAATACCAAAGTTTCCAGGCCTCTCGGAGGCAAAGTTGAAGGAAGGTGTTTTCGTTGGACCAGATATTAGACGGCTTATGGCTGATTCACAATTCATCACAACCATGACGGATCCTCAAAGAGAAAGGTGTATTGCCTTTAAAGAGTCCATAGAGAAATTTTTAGGCAATAACAAAGACCCTAACTACAAACAAATCGTCAAAAGAATGTTAAAAGCATTTCAAGCTTTAGGTTGCCTAATGAGGTTAAAAGTACATTTTCTTCATTCCCACCTCGACTACTCTCCAGAAAATTTAGGAGATCTGAGTGAAGAGCAAGGTGAACGATTTCACCAAGATATTAAGGAGATGGAAAAAAGATACCAGGGAAGATGGAGCGTCTCAATTATGGCAGACTACTGTTGGACGCTTCAGAGAGACCTTCCAGATGCTTCCTACAAGCGAAAATGTACCACAAGGAGTCTCATTGGGAAAAAGAAATGTGTTTAGTGCTTACTAATGAATGTATTTTAGATAAAAAAATAAGTTTTGTTACGCAATTATAAATTTAAAAAAAAATGTTTAGTCTTTTATCTTTTATTTTAAGATGATAACTTGTTTAACATAGATACCTACATTGTCAGAAAACGTGACGTTCTATGACAAAATGAAAGTCATTTTTGGATTCAGTACACCCAAAAACATAAGAATTACGCAAAAAAAAAAAAACCACAACAGCTCTCAATTTTTTTTTGCAGACTTGTATAAGCATTTAGCTGATTGGACAGCAGCGGCTGGGAAGGTTTTGGCCTTTGTATTTTGGGATGCACATGGAATAATTTCATCGACTATGCGAACAAGGGAAAAACCATCAATAGCGGATATTTTAAGTTATTGGTTTCTTTGACGGTAGAAATCGCAAATGAACAAGAAAAGAATACTCTTTCATCAAGACAATGCACCGTGTTACAAATCAATGATTACGATGGCAAAATTGCATGAATTGAAGTTCGAATTGCTTCTTCATCCACCGTGTTCTCTAGATTTGGCGCCCAGCGACTATTATCTATTCACAGACCTCAAAAAATGTTCGCGGGAAAGAGATTTGGGTCCAATGAAGAAGTTATCGCCGAAACTGAGGCTTGTTTTAAAGGCAAAGACAAATCCTTCTACAAGAATGGTATAGAAATGTTAAAAAAGCGTTGGACTGATTGTATCGCTCATAAAGGAGACTATGTTAATGAACAAAGTCGAATTTTGCAAAAAAATGTGTTCAGCCTACAAGCCACAAACCAATTCTGTGACTAGAGATGAGTGGGAGATATACCCTATATGATACGAAAGACATAGCTTAAGAATAGAGACGCTCCTAGAGCAGACAACATTCCTAATGAACTTCTAGAGTACAGAGGAGTTAAAATTTGTGAACAACTAACAATATTACTTAACAAAATTATAGAATCATCGACAATCCCTGATGATAAAACTATTGCAACATACGAGGTTTAAACTCGAACGTAAATTCAGTGCACCAACACCTGGAATCAAATAAACCTCATGTACTCGCTCTCTGTGAAACCAAGGTCAGTCCATCGACCAGCACAGTCAATTATCTTTATCCTGGGTACGACTTCTATTCCCGGTTTAGGCGTAACTTTGGAATCTGGTTTTTTGTCAGAAGCGACCTCTCTTGCCAACGAGAAGAGGCTCTGAAGCCCCCAAACTTTGATGTTATGTGGTTAAAAATAACGACTTAACCAACCACAAGGTTCATCTGTATCATCTATCGATCACCAAGTGATACTAACTTTAGAACACTTTTCGCTTCTCTTACAGACACCATCGATCATTTACAAATTAACTATCCAAATGCCGAAATTGCCATCCTGGGCGACTTTAATGTACACAACATCAACTGGCTTAAATATTCAAATACTACCGACGAACAAGGTCGTGAAGCCGAATCATTTTCAATCAGTTGTGGCTTAACTCAGCTTATTGACGAACCAACACGGATCCCTGATCGAGACGGGGAAATCGCCAGTCTTCTTGATCTGTTTTTAACCACCAATCCGGAGATGTACACGGTCAGCGTAAATCTGCCGTTAGGTTCTTCTGATCATAAACTATTTTCGACATCAAGTATCCTACCAATCAGAGACAGAGAGGAGCCTAAATCGCACCAGATTTGGCACTACAAATCTGCTAAATGGGAAGATCTCATGGAATATTTTCGAACTTTCCCTTGGTTAGACATTTGTTTTCGATCCGAAGACCCATCTGACTGCGCCAGGGAGGTTTCCGATGTTATTTTGGCCGGTATGGAGGCTTACATCCCTTTTTCGAAGAAATACCCTTCCAACGAAAACCCTTGGTTTGACCGTAAATGCAAAGAAGCTTGCTTCTAAACATCTTACCTACCGACAATGGTGTGAAAATCTTAACACCATAAACCGTAACACCTTTGTTTGGGCCAGGAACAGATGCAAAGAAATTATCGATGAAACCAAGGAGGCACACAATCAACGAATTAGAAATAAACTTCTCTCTTCTCCCAACAATTCCAGGTCCTTTTGGTCAGTCGCTAAGGCAGTCAGTCAAAATTTCACCAAATCCACCATAGCACCACTCACACGGCCAGAAAATTCTATTGCAACGACACCTGTTGAGAAAGCGAACTTGTTGGATGAACTCTTTGCTTCACATTATACTGTCGATTTCCAAGGAAAAACACCACCTACTATTCCCATAGTGCAGTCAAGAATGCCCGATATTGCCTTCAGACAGCGTATGATAAAACGTATTTTAATGAAGCTAGACACCAAAAAGCTTCTGGCGCTGACGGAATACCTGCCATAGTTCTCAAAAACTGTTCGAGGGAACTAACACCAGTTTTCTGTACACTTTTCAACCTATCCTTCAGAAAGGGAATATTTCCTTCCTGCTGGATATGTGGCACAGTTCAGCCGATACCTAAAAAAGGCAAGAAGACCTTGCCAAATAACTACCGACTAATCGCACTGCTTTTAATAATGTCGAAAGTCATGGAAAAGGTTATCAATCAGCATCTTCTAAAATATCTTGAAGGATTCAACATTATTAGCGATCATCAATATGGCTTTCGTAAAAATAGATCAACAGGCGATCTTCTGACTTATATAACACACGTTAGGAACAACGGAATTGAACACTTTGGAGAATCTCGAGCGATTGCTCTTGACATATCCAAGGCATTCGACCGTGTTTGGCATGATGGGCTGTTTGCTAAGCTACGCTCTTATGGTATGTCTGAAAAGTTCTGTTTATGCCTCTCATGTTTCCTCAGAGAGCGTTCTTTACGAGTGGCGGTCGACGGATTTCTTTCTAACACCTTCACTATCAACGCCGGTGTACCTCAAGGCTCCATACGGTCTCCTACTCTTTTTCTCATTTACATTAACGATCTGCTGGAAAAGACCGAGAATCCAATCTACAGCTTTACAGATGACAGTACGCTTATCTCTTGATTCACTCTTGAACGCTCGGACATCGGCTACTCAGACGAATATCCGCAGACAGCAGGAAGTCATTCAACTTAACAAAGACCTGGAAGAAATTTTATCTTGGGGTGACAGTAACCAAGTAGAATTTAACGCTACAAAAACCCAGGCAGCAGTTTTTTCTAAAAAAGTTAACGTTGTTGAACCCTACATAGTTATGTCGGGGCACTCCATTCCTCTAACATCGTCACTCAATTTGTTGGGCGTTAATTTGGGAGCAAATATGTCCTGGCATGAACATGTTGCAGGCATAACAAATAGAGCTTCTCAAAAGTTGGGAGTATTATTTCGAACCAGAAAGCTTTACACTCCACAACAACTGTTAATTCTTTACGAAGCTCAAATTCGACCAACTATGGAATACTGCTCCCATGTTTGGGGCTCTGCTCCCAAACATACACTGCATTTGTTGGATTATATTCAGAGAAGAGCTGTTTGTCTGATTGGAGACCTGGAACTGACCGGCGGCCTTGATTCGCTGGAACGTCGAAGAACGGTTGGCGACTTGAGCCTATTTTACAAGTATTTTCATGGAAAGTGTTCGAAGGATGTGGCCCGCTTAATTTCTCCCAGAGCGGCGCATGTTATAAGTACACGTCACGCTAATACTTCACATCCGTATAAGGTTCAGCTTGCTACTCCTCGTACAAGGCTTTTCAAGCAGTCTTTTATATGGAGAACATCATCCCTTTGGAATAATTTATCCAGGACTGTGTTTCCCACCAAGTACAATTTACAGCGATTCAAGAACAACATAAATCGCTCTTTCCTCACACGTGTCGCTCCTGTAGCGCTTTAGGGACTTCTTCCCTGCAGCACGTGTGCTAGACCCATAAAAAAAAGAAAAAACAATATCACTATACCCATAATCAAAAAAGGCAAGAAAACCATTCCAGATAATTATAGAGATATTACTCTCTTGCTCACAACTACGAAGCTCCTCACGTTCCTACTAAAAGAATATTTAGAACATGGAATCGAAATCAGGGACTATCAGCAAGGCTTTCGACGGAACAGATCGACAAGTGACGCATTATTCGTAGTAAGACAAATAAAGAAAAAATTAATAGAATATAATATTGTCGCCTTCACACGATTTATAGAAATAAGCAAAGTATTTGACAAGTTTAAACTATCAGAGGTACGGTCTAAAATCACCAATCTTATACATACCCTCAATACAAATGACACTACACAGGTCAAAGTCAATCACGAGACTTCGACTGATAGACAGGGAGATGGTCTAAGCTCGTTTGACTTGTTATAGACGAAATAATAGTGGAAGTCTCAAAACTGAATCTAGGGACCAGTTAAACAACAAGCACTATAATTTGCTACACGGATTACGTAACAATCTTAGCTGAGTCAAAGAGCGACCTGCAAAGACAACTCCACAAATTCTATCAAGGGGCTTACCAATATAACATGTCCATCTCAACAGAGAAAACTAAATCATTTCTCCAAAAACTCCGTCAGATGCAAGCTGGTGGTAGAAGACAACCCGATAGAACAGGTTATGCAGTTTAATTATATTTTCGTAAACTTGTCAAGCAGCCACAACCGAATAAACGAAATAAGATCTCAGGTTAATAAAACAACAAATTTAAGACTACTGAAAGCAAAGTAAAGATATACAAGACATGCGTAAGGCCTGTACTAACATACGGTATGGAAACCAGAGCAATTTCAGGAAAGACACTACGAGACTGAATAAAAAATGAAGATATACGAAAGTCATGAAAGGTCTATGACGTGGTGAGATGGGGAAGTCAGAGGCGACGATTCTGGCGTGACCATGTCATGCGAGTAAACTATGACAGAATAATAAGACTAGCACCGGGACGATGCCTGCTGGGAAGATCTCCCAAGGGGACCCCATAAGGCCTTGGAAATCAAACAGACCGATGATCTATATCAAGGATGAACAAGAAGAAGAATATTGATCTGTGATAAAGTATCTTTTTTTGAAGGGTCTATCCGCTATCGAAATTTACAACGATATGCTTAATACAGTAACGGAACTATTTTCTTTCTATGCTATTATTAAAAAATGGTTTGGGGATTATAAGATAAGAAGAACCGACACCAGTCATGAACACCGTGCTGGCATACACATTTTTGTTTCTATCAGAGTAAATGTTGTAGCTGAAACTTATAGCAGAGATTCTGTACACTTCACACGAATGTATTTGTCGCATTGCCTAGTTTAATTTTGGATTGAGAAAATTATCGGATCATCAGATGCCTAAACGTCTGAACGCTGAAAAAAATTCTGCGTCGTCATGTGTTTTCAGAGCTGTTATGTGGTCTAGAGTCTTAGACGCTTACGGAACACTGAAGTAAAATGTTAGAAACCTGCGAAATGTGGACATACAGAAAGATGTTGAGGATTAACTGGGTGGAACGAGTAAGAAATGGAGAGATTTCGAGGAGGATAAAGAAAGAAAGAAAAATACAGTAAAAATAAAGAAATTATCATATTTTGGACACACTATAAGACATACCGACAAATACAGCTTTATACAACTTATGGAGGGTAAGATTTCCGATAATCATGTTGCTGGAAGACGAAGTATATTCTGTTCAAAACCTTCGTCAGTGGTCCGATAATCGGACAAGGCACGCTAAGAAGAAGATGATGAGGATTTCTCTAACAATTTGGATTGAATGGTAACTACGGATAAAACGTGGGTCTATCATTATGATCAAAAGACAAAAGAATAGCAAGTAAAGTTCTTGTTTCCATTTTTTTGTGACTTCCTTACAGTGACTGGAGAATATTATTTTACATTAACAACTAAAAGTCGCGAAAAAATTCTGAAAAAACGCCAAGAAGATAAATCAGTGTTTTTGCAAGACAGTGCGTCTGCTTACAAATCGCTGTCAATTTTGTAATAAATACACGAATTAGGCCTTGAACCTATTTCCAAAAATAGAAAAACCTTATAATTTTCTAAAAGTTTGTGACATACATACCAAATCCATCTAAAAATATTACTGTTAGAAAAGTTACATAAATCTGAAGTTCTGTATAACGCTTTCCTATTTTAATTTCCTTTAGATATTGTGCTGAAATTTCATTGTTAGCCTGTTCCCATATTCGCTTTTCTTTTTCAGTAATTTTATCCAATAATTCAATAACATTATTCTTCAAATATATAAAAGCTTTTACCGCGATTTTTGTTGCTGTTATTATTACACTTCCTGCATCTAATATTACACTAATTGCATAATGTTGTATTAGGAATCTAAATAATTCGATCTTAAGTAATACATAGAGAGTCAGGTAGTTAATTCTTGCAAACAAGTAATATCCGTAAATTAACATCTTCAAGACTGGATTCTCGGTGAGGGGTCTTGACCAAAAGGCTGCCAAAATCATGGGCCATTTTATTAGTGTTACGAGCACATCTTTATTTTCAGTGGATTTGGACATCGTTGAAATCTGTAGCAGTGTATCTTTTAAAAATGTCATTTTGCGACCTTATATACTATATATAAAATCTACAGAGATAAATATTTAATTTAAAGCAGCAGGTGTGTTTTCCTTTAAATTAAACTTATAAAAAATTCAGATAATTTTATACGGAGCGTGTTTTTCGTAGGAACTCTGCTGTGAAAAAAACCCGTATGGTCTGAAATTATTGAAGTTACGACTTACCTTCCATTGAAAATTTTTAGTTATTTTTGGTGTTTCATATTCACAAATATTGAGCACTTTTGAAAGTTGAAATTTTGACTTAAGAGTGATAAAATCCGAAATAAAAGAAAAATCAGTGTCACCGAGTGGGGTGTCAAAAGAAAGCTTCTGAAAACATGACTTCCAAAATATATGTGATGTAATACTTGCGCAAACTTTCCTTTTTATTAATTGAAAAAAATCACTGTCCCACCCTATCTCTAAGAGCACTAATCAAAAAATTTCGTAAAAATTGGATGGAAATTATCACTAGTGCATTACCTGGCATTTTCTGGCATATAAAAACAAAGATCGATAACAAAGTTTGTTGAAAACTCATTTTGGGTGTATATTATGAAGTCACTGAAGAGAGAAGAGAAAGAGAAGAGAAAGAGAAAGAGAAGAGAAAGAGAAGAGAAAGAGAAGAGAAAGAGAAGAGAAAGAGAAGAGAAAGAGAAAGAGAAAGAGAAGAGAAAAGAGAAGAGAAAGAGAAGAAGAGAAAGAGAAGAGAAAGAGAAGAGAAAGAAAAAAAAATGGTGGGAGAAGGAAAGAAGAAAGAGGAGGAAAGAGAAGAGAAAGATAAGAAAAAAGAGAGAAAAGGTACAGAGAAGAGAAAAGGAAGGCAAGAAGAAGAGAAGAGGAGAGGAATGATAGAAAAATGCAGTTACATGTATTTTATAGGGATGAATAAGGCGCAACGAGTACGTTGCTAAGCTAGCAAAAACGGTTCTATTGAGTAAAATCGTTTTAATTAGTAAAAGTACTTGGAAATCCAAATGTTTTTGATATTATTAGAAAGATTAGAAAATCAGCATTCTAATGATACTAAAAATAATACCACTGTTTGAAAATTACATTCAAGGATCGGTGTTAAATCAAACAAAATCGTTGGGTCGATTTTTTTGCTCACCAGTGTAGTTGAGACGATTGAAAAAACGTTCTTGACAGTGCGGGCAAATTACGAAAGTGTTATTGACCTGACTTTTCCAGAGTTTTAGCTTTGAATGAAAAGTGTCGATGGCTTGCTTTTCAAAATGTTACACAAATATGTTTGCAATAACTGGAAAAAAGAGAAGTAACTTTCGCGTCAAACATTTGTTTACATCTTTCACCATTTTACAAGGGATCAGTCACCGATAGCATTTCTCAACAGTATTTCAAGCAGTTGTGGTAAAATCTATATCAGGAAAACGAGCAGAAAATTACGTACTAGAATTAAAGAAAATCAAGAGCAGTACGTCTTCGTAATATATCCTCTTCAGCACTTGCAGAACACCACCTTCAAACATGATACCAGAATCAAAGATTTTCGCAACAAATTCCCAAAAACTATAATTGCAATACTGATTTTTACCTCTCACCAATCTGGTAAAAGATCATTCATGAAGTTTCGCTGCTCCTCCATCCCAATCTGCTAATATAAAAGGAATGTGCAAGCAGAATTAATTCAATTTCGTGCTAGATTCCGAGGAAATCAATCCTCGGAACAACCACGATCGTCGAAATGTCAGGATCACTTGATCAATCAACACTGTACTAATCTAGAGAAATTATATCTAGAGCTACACGTTGTACGTAGGGGTATTTCAACGTATTAGGCTGCCATAAATCGATTTCCTAAAACTTGTCCCAGGTAGAAAAAATTGGCTACCCTACAAGGTTGAATAGGTACAGAACAATAGCCGATCTCTCCCGTTATCCATTTGATAGCGAGCTCGACGGAGCCTCAGTCGAAATTTAATCGTCGCTCTGAGTATTCGTTTCTCTTCTCGGCATTTGTTACAAAACAGTTATTTAAAAAAGTGATTTTTCTTTTTTGGAGTTTATCTTGAAGAAAATTGTGATGGGTTTGAATATTACAGATAAGAGTGCATACATATTGATCGTTTTATGTCTTTTTTTTTAATAATTAGTACTGTTTTAAAGGTAGAAAATGTTTCTAGAAATTGTTGTATGAGAACCCATTTTTTGGTAATTAAAAAGTTATTTTTTATACTTCAGGATGCATCCCAGTGATTTTATTGGTTTTAACAGAAAAAATAGTATTTGCACTAATCAAATATGTCAATATTAGCCTTGTTTTCTCAAGGTATCCAGGCTTTCATTGTCTTTAAATCAGACGGTGAAAACCACGTGGTATTTTTTAAATTTAAATTTTGTTCTAGGATCCAAGGGGACTTTAGGAGCTCGAGTAGTAACGAGTAAATTACTTTTTGATAAAATGTAGGAACAAAACATGCCAAATTTAAAAAAAAAAATTGATATATTATGAGAGTTATATTTTATCGTAAGATGAATATTGTGATGAGCGAAGGAAGGAAGTGAAGCATAAGTTCTCCTATTTGGAGTTACAATTCATGAAAACGTGGACAGAAACGCATAAAAAAGCAGCAGCTTTTTTTAAAAAGAATGACGAATGGTTACAAGGAACGTAGGTAAGATAAAACGCCGTTCTCCTGGTCGACCAACAAGGTCATTTGAAGAATCAAGTGAGAGGAGGAAATTTAGAAAAACAGAGGACGTACGCAGTGCTGTAGATAAAAAATTGATATATTATGAGAGTTATATTTTATAGTAAGATGAATATTGTGATGAGCAAAGGAAGGAAGTGAAGCATAAGTTCTCCTATTTGGAGTTACAATTCATGAAAACGTGGACAGAAACGCATAAAAAACTGCAGCTTTTTTTAAAAAGAATGACGAATGGTTACAAGGAACGTAGGTAAGATAAAACGCCGTTCTCCTGGTCGACCAACAAGGTCATTTGAAGAATCAAGTGAGAGGAGGAAATTTAGAAAAACAGAGGAAGTACGCAGTGCTGTAGATAAAAAATTGATATATTATGAGAGTTATATTTTATAGTAAGATGAATATTGTGATGAGCAAAGGAAGGAAATGAAGCATAAGTTCTCCTATTTGGAGTTACAATTCATGAAAACGTGTACAGAAACGCATAAAAAAGCAGCAGCTTTTTTTAAAAAGATTGACGAATGGTTACAAGGAACGTAGGTAAGATAAAACGCTGTTCTCCTGGTCGACCAACAAGGTCATTTGAAGAATCAAGTGAGAGGAGGAAATTTAGAAAAACAGAGGAAGTACGCAGTGCTGTAGATAAAAAATTGATATATTATGAGAGTTATATTTTATAGTAAGATGAATATTGTGATGAGCAAAGGAAGGAAGTGAAGCATAAGTTCTCCTATTTGGAGTTACAATTCATGAAAACGTGGACAGAAACGCATAAAAAACAGCAGCTTTTTTTAAAAAGAATGACGAATGGTTACAAGGAACGTAGGTAAGATAAAACGCCGTTCTCCTGGTCGACCAACAAGGTCATTTGAAGAATCAAGTGAGAGGAGGAAATTTAGAAAAACAGAGGAAGTACGCAGTGCTGTAGATAAAAAATTGATATATTATGAGAGTTATATTTTATAGTAAGATGAATATTGTGATGAGCAAAGGAAGGAAGTGAAGCATAAGTTCTCCTATTTGGAGTTACAATTCATGAAAACGTGTACAGAAACGCATAAAAAAGCAGCAGCTTTTTTTAAAAAGATTGACGAATGGTTACAAGGAACGTAGGTAAGATAAAACGCTGTTCTCCTGGTCGACCAACAAGGTCATTTGAAGAATCAAGTGAGAGGAGGAAATTTAGAAAAACAGAGGAAGTACGCAGTGCTGTAGATAAAAAATTGATATATTATGAGAGTTATATTTTATAGTAAGATGAATATTGTGATGAGCAAAGGAAGGAAGTGAAGCATAAGTTCTCCTATTTGGAGTTACAATTCATGAAAACGTGGACAGAAACGCATAAAAAACAGCAGCTTTTTTTAAAAAGAATGACGAATGGTTACAAGGAACGTAGGTAAGATAAAACGCCGTTCTCCCTGGTCGACCAACAAGGTCATTTGAAGAATCAAGTGAGAGGAGGAAATTTAGAAAAACAGAGGAAGTACGCAGTGCTGTAGATAAAAAATTAATATATTATGAGAGTTATATTTTATAGTAAGATGAATATTGTGATGAGCAAAGGAAGGAAGTGAAGCATAAGTTCTCCTATTTGGAGTTACAATTCATGAAAACGTGTACAGAAACGCATAAAAAAGCAGCAGCTTTTTTTAAAAAAGATTGACGAATGGTTACAAGGAGCGTAGGTAAGATAAAACGCCGTTCTCCTGGTCGACCAACAAGGTCATTTGAAGAATCAAGTGAGAGGAGGAAATTTAGAAAAACAGAGGAAGTACGCAGTGCTGTAGATAAAAAGTAATAATGCGTGCTGCTCAAACAGTCCTTCAAAGTTGTGGAGAAATAATTACATCCAGTATTTCAAAGACATAACTAACTCTTCACAGACAGCCCAAGCATACCAGAAAGCCTACAAAATATCAAAGCAGCATGAAAAACAGTCACAACTAAATCCAGTAGTACCCCTCTTAATGTTTATAGAAGCTGACCTCCCATGTAACAAAAAGTATTATCTAAGTTTCATTGTGTTACAGCAAGCCAAAAGGGCTTGATATCCAGCGAAAGAGGCTTATCGGGTAACTTACAACATTTATTGGAACACACGGCTGAATATTTGGCCACATATTTGGAGGATGTACTAAAAGAATTAAATCTAGAAGAGCTTCAATCATTGATATTCATTTTGAAATGGGGATATGACTGATCCCAGCGAGCACAATTTAAGCAAAAAATGCAAGAAGAAGATGCTATTGACAGCAACACTTTTCAAAGTTACTTTATTCTTGGAAACTCGTTAGAACACTAAGAGCAAATAATTCTCAAAAAACACCATTATCCATTATAAGCAAGAAAACGTGGAAAGACCATTACCAACACGATGGCTGAACATCGATCAGAATTTATTACCCAGTCTCCATCCACTCACAAAGTTCAGGGACCAAGTATAAAAATAAATAGAGATATGATATCAAATGCAATCAAAACAATGAAGAACGGTAGAGCTAGTGGACCAGAGGGAATTCCTGCAGAATTGTTGAAATCTGGATATAACAAACTAAAGGACATGCTCACCAACCTTTTCGAAAAATTTATAAATGGCGACCAAATTCCTGAAGAATGGAAAATGGCATGGATAACGCCACTTCACAAAAAGGGAAGGAAGGATAAATGTGAGAACTACAGGTGAATATCGGTCACCAGCTCCTTAAGTAAACTTTATGGAAAACTGATTAGAGCAATAATTGAACAAGAATATGCTCCGTACGAAATTGAACAGCAAGCGGGATTCAGAGCAGGAAGAACTTGTATGGATAACATTTTTAGCCTTAATCAACTAACCGAAAAGAAAGTAGCAACCAACAGAGAAGTCCATTTAATCTTTATTGATTTAACAAAGGCCTACGATAATGTACCAACAAAGAAATTGTGGCAAGTATTGGAAAGAACATCTATTAACGTTACCGCCATACAAGCGATAAAACAACTATATTCAAATTGTCAATCAAGAATAAAGATTGGTAAAGAAATATCTGACTTTAAAGGGAAGACCGATCTGGAGTCTTGAAAGACAAGCGGTCTATGGGAAGAAAACCCTGAGATAAAATTACCTGGTCCTCCAAGTTGGGGGTTAAGGCGACAGGCTAGTTCCCCGTCACTTGTAAAATCTCAACTAAAAAGCCTAACAAATGCCTCGGTACGGACGGATCTCACGGAACACGACAAAAGCTACGAAAAAGGATTATGAATATTGGTACTTGGAACGTACAAGGAATCAAAGGAAAGGCAGAGGGAAATAACACAAGAATTACTCAACATGAACATGGAATTGGTGGTGCTAACAGAGACAAAGAAGAAGGGAACTGGTACAGAAGTCATCAACAACTATGTACATCTATTCACTGGAGTGCCAAAACATGAAAGAGCGAAAAGAGGCGTCTCGATCATGCTACATAAAAAAAATATAAAAATAAAATATCTGATTTCGATGCAGTGAGTGAAAATATTATTCGGATCAATTTGACTGTAAGCCAATAACAATTCTTGGGTTATATGCAATATCTGATGATGAACCAATAACGAAAAAGGACGAATTTCTTGAACAGGTCAGCGATGAAGTTCTAAAAATTGGAACATCAAGAGAAGTAATAATACTTGGAGACCTGAATAGTAGAGTTGGTCAAAGAACTGATGACGACGTAGTAGGGCTCCATGGAGAAATTACTACAAACGACAACGGCCAGAGATTAACTGCATTGTGCCAACAACATCAGCTAAAAATAACCAATGGATTCTACTAACATAAAAAAATTCATACATACACCTGGGTTCAACACACAAGAAGCCTTAAATCTGTACTTGACTATGTAATGGTTAAACAGAAGACAAATTTAAAAATTAATGATGTAAGATCCTATAGAGGTGTGACATGTGGATCAGACCATTACATGGTCAAGGCAAAGTTTATAGTCCCATTTAGATCCAAACAACGTGCAGATAAGAGAGAAGAAACTGACCAGACAGAAGAAGTATCAACAAAACAATATAAAATAGATAGCTTAATTAATGAAAGTACCCAAAAGTTATACCAACGTAGACTGGACGAAAAACTCTTCGGAACAAGAAACCGACAGCCACTAGAAATTGTATATGAAAATATAGTAAACAGTATTAGAACCGCTGCAGAAGAGGCAGTTGGATTAAAAACTAAAAAGCATAGTTACAAACTCTGGTGGAATAACGAGATTGAAGAATTAATAAGTCGGAAAAAACAACTATATCTTAAATGGTTAAACATCCAACAACAAGAAGACAAAGAGCAATATTTAGACTTGAAAAGGACAACAAGGAGAATAATAAACGTAGCAAAAAAGGAGATATGCGACAAAAAGTGTATGGAAATCAACACATATTTAGGAGGAAAAAAGTGTTCAGAATCATGGAAGTTCATAAAAAACGTAACATCGAACTCTAAAAATAAAGCAAACATTCAAACTATATCAATAAAGAAATGGATGGACCACTACAAGATACTATTATCAGAAAACAGAGACGAATACCTGTTGAATACACCAAAGGATATACTCATAGAGGGAGAAACAATCGTGGTTGACGTTGATACAGTTAAAAAAGCAGTTAGTAAATTGAAGAATGGTCGAGCTGCAGGACCAGGAGGAATTCCCGTTGCACTGATTAAATGTGGGTCAGGAGAGCTGTTTGATCAGCTTACCTGGTGTATAAATCAGTATATAAATGGCGCGAGTGTGCCTGAGGAATGGAAAGAGGCTTACATATCATCCATTCATAAAAAGGGAAACAAGCTTGACTGTTCTAACTATAGAGGAATATCAGTGACCAGTACTTTGAGCCGTCTTTATGGAAGAATTATTCGGGATCTCATTGAAGAGGAATATAGAGCTAAAGAAGAAGAAGAGCAATCTGGATTTCGAGCTGGAAGAACCTGTACCGATAATGTCTTCACCCTAAAACAAATAATAGAAAAAAGGTCAGCTACCAACCAAGAAACCCACCTTTTGTTCATAGATCTCCAGAAAGCCTACGGTGAAAAAATTGTGGAAAGTCTTACAAGAAACCAATGTTAACCAGACAATTATAAGAGCTCTTAAGAATTTATATACAGAAGCCTCATCACAAATAAAGGTTGGCAACAGAGTGTCAAAGAAATTCCTAGTGGATAAAGGTTTGCGTCAGGGATGCTGTATATCACCTACATTATTTAAAATATATGTAGCGAGGGCCTTATACCAATGGAAGAGGAAATGTAATGGGATGGGTATTGACATTGGCAGAACATGCCTATACACTCTTCAGTTTGCTGACGATCAAGTCATCATAGCAAATGATAGGGACGATTTAGAGAATATGGCTCGAAAATTGCATACTGAATATAAGAACTGGGGTCTAGAGCTTAACACGCAGAAAACTAAATACCTCCCTATAGGAACGGAACCATCGAATATCCAGCTAGACAATCAAGAAGAAATAACCAGCTGCCTCTCATACACGTATCTGGGTGTAGAATTCGACACGTCATGCAAAGATGATAGCGAGATTAACAAACGAATAACACAAGCTAGAAGAGCAATAGGATGCCTAAACGGTATACTATGGAGCGATAACATCGGAAAGAGACGCAAATATAACATATATGAAACTCTCATTAAAAGTAGTCTAACCTACGGCTCAGAGACGTGGAGAATATCAGACCAGAATCGCAGAAAACTTGAAGCAACTGAAATGGACGTATTTAGAAGAACATTGGGTATATCACGAAGAGATAGAATTCGAAATGACGAAGTAAGACAGCGAATGGGGATAGATGGATCCATTATAACAGACATCGAACAGAAACAGCTGATATGGTACGGGCATGTACAACGGATGGAAGAAACCAGATTGCCCAAAATCGCCATGCAATGGATACCACCGAATCACAAAAAACGAGGACGACCTAAAAAAACATGGAAGGAGAGCATTAATAAAGCTATGAGTGCTCGAGACCTGAGAGAAGATCAATGGATGGATCGAAAAGAATGGAAGTTAGGCATCGGACAACGACGAAAGACGTTTTAAACCGATATATTATTATTAAAGAAATATCTGAAAGCTTTCACGTCACAAAAGGGAAGGCCAAAAAATAACCTGCTTTATGGGCATAATCAAAGCATTGTCCGACCCAAATTACGACCAGGTGACTGGGATGATCGGCGAGAATGGAAGCTAGGAACCGGAAGGCGCAGAGTGACGCTATAAACCGGAGATATATATATATATATATATATATATATATATATATATATATATATATATATATATATATATATATATATACTTTGTTCTACCACAATTAATTTGTGGAACAAACAAGAAAGTTATTTGCCTCGATATTGTCTGTCAACGAGGATTAGATTTGTTAAAGAAGCAGGCAAAATTTAGAGAGCAAACGGGTTTAATCATAGATGTGCCAAAAGTTGGATTTGGTAACACTAATGATGACAATACAGGTAGGAGATTTTTTGCCAATCCAAAAGTGGCCGCTGAAACTACCGGTGTCGACTTCAATATCATAAATCGCTTGAAAGAGATTGGATTACTATCCGAAAAAGCAGAGAGCTATTGGTCACAAAAATTATAAAGCAACTCATTCGTCCCACCTTCGATTATAAAAATGGAAACATCACTGTTATTGTCGATTAATAGGTTTGATTAAAGCAAAAAGGGCAAGTAATTGATTCATCCCTTGTAAAAACTGTATAAAACTACGCTCCCAATAAAAAGGAACTGAACTAAATAAGCCTAAAGATTTTAAAGAGACGGAACATCTAATGGATACATAGAGTAGTCTTAACTTATGGGCCTATTTCAAGGGAGTATTTTACGTCAGTTATTTGTACATCAATTCAGACTATTACACATCACAATTACCAGTAGTAACCAGCACCCCGGTCACAGGATCTTTCGGCCTCACCAATAACTTCAACAGATAAAATGAGATAAATAGTATTACAACAACCCAAACTGAGAAAAATATGTCATTTATAACACCATTTCCTACCAAATCAATGATTCACAAGAAACTTCAGGTTAGTTCAAGACCAGTATACAGAATTCCAAGCCTGTCTTATGGAAAAAATTATCTTGGCGAAATAACACTCACAATCGATCAGTATTATTTCATGCACATCTCAACACATTTTAGGTGTCCTCAACAGATTATTACTCCGCTCAGATCCCTGAATATCTAGTATAAACCTGACCAACCAAAAAAAAAGATCTATGTCGTTTAGTAAAGAAGCAATACAAGTGCTTGTTTCTGCTGAACCTAATATTAACGACGAAAGTTTCGAAGAAGAAGAGAAATCCGCGGAGGAATCGGCAAAGAAAGCCGAGGAATGGAGCTTGAGCGCGGACGAAGAGACGTTGGATTCTTCATCGTGAATGATTTTTGTCACTTTTGTTTAAGTCAACATGTTTTTTATCTCAATATACTGTTTTTTACGTATTAAAATGTAGTTTTCTTCAAAATATGCACTCCAAGAAGCTTTCACTGCTATATTTAGAAATATAACCCGATTTAAGTGGTTACATACCTACAGCTCCGAAAAAAAATTAATGTTTTTTGAGTTGTATATCAGGGAGTATATTGTTAAAAATAAGACAAAATATTATTTCATCATCATCATCATCATCATTAGATTATTCCATCCATAGTCGGATGTAAGCCGCCCCAATTTGTCTCCAATGAGCTTTGTTGCTTGCTTTTTGCATCCAATTGTGTCCTGCTAATTTTTTTATGTCGCCCGTCAATCTTGTCTGTGGTCTACCTCTACATCTTTTGTGTTCTCTAGTCCTCCATTCAACTATAAGGCGTGTCCATCTGTTATCATTCAGCCTTGCGATATGCCCCGTCCAATTGCATCTTAATATACATATTCGTTGCACTACATCTGTCACTTTTGATCTTCTTCGTATCTCGATGTTAGGAATACGATCTTGGAGTCCAATATTTGGCATTCTCCTCTCCATTGTTCTTCGGGTTACCTGGAGTTTATTTATTATACTTTTATTTAAAGCCCACCTTTCAGTGCCATATGTTAATACCGGCAGTACATACGGATCGAATCGGGCTTTTATTGTATTTGGAATGTCCTATTTGAATGTAGTATGTGACCTTCCGAGAGCAGCCCGAGTTAACGGGACTCTTCTCTCCAAGTCAGCCCTTAAATTATTTTTTGATACTTCGATTTTTTGTCCTAAATATATGAATGTTTGTACTTAATTTAAAATAGTCACGTGGCCAGACTAAAAGAAAATAGATGGACGAAGCTATTCCTGGAATGGCGATAGAGAACTGACAAATGTAACCGAGGAAGACCACCGACCCGATGGACAGACGATTTCTGCGCAATCGCTACAAACTGCATTGGGACATCCTGGAGCAGAAAAGAATGGAAACATGTTTAACAATGTTCAAAGGAGGCTGAATGATGATGATGATGATGATGATGATGATGATACAAATACTTGATAAATTAAACTGTCTAATATTTTCAATGTTTTTTTTGTAAAAATATTTCATATTTGTTATTTGCTTTAGCTTTAAATGTTTAACATTCCGTATAGACCGAAGATAATTATTCTGTGTTTAGGTAAATACTTTGTGAGAATACTGTTACTGTTACTTTAATATTTAAAATCACCATTTTACCAAAATTACTCATAATTTTGTTATTACTAAAATATGACTCTCTATTACACAAGATATTTTTCTATTATTTTTTTACAGATTATGAAATAGCTAAAATAATATGAGTGGAAGAAACGTGGGTTTTTCTTTATTTATTTTCTCATTTATATTTTCCTCTATGAATTATGTACAGGATAAATTTCACTAGAGTAACAATTTTTTTACGAAATTGATTTCAAATCAACAATAAATCTTACACAATCTGCTAATAATAAAAAAAACCGGTCAAGTGCAAGTTGAACTTGCACAATTAGTGTTCCGTACGATTGTTTTTAAAATAGAAAATTTTGTTAGGGTGGTATAAAATGATCAGTGACTTCACAAAACACACCTCAAATGAGTTTTCAATAAAGTTTGCTTCCAATCTTTACTGAAAACTGGTGACCTTGAAATTTTGGTTTTTTTCTATACCAGATAAATTATTAAAGGTAATGATAATTTTCGTTCAATCTATACCCCGTGGAGAATATTCTAGGATTTTTTGATAGGTACTTTTCGAGATAAGGTAGGAGACAGCGATTTTTCACGATTTTTTAAAAGTAATACGAAGAAACGTGTGCGCAAGTATTACATTATATACATATTTTTTACTCGTGCTTTCACAAGCTTTCATTTGACACCACACTCGATGACCTAGTAAAAAAATTTTTTTTCACTTCCGATTTCACCCCTCAAAACGAATCCCTTAAGTCAAAATTTATGTTACGGTGATATAAAAATGATCAGTGACTTCACAAAACACACCCCAAATAAGTTTTCAACAAAGTTTATTTCCAATCTTTACTGAAAATTGATGACCTTGAAATTTCGGTTTTTTTTATATACCAGATAAATTATTACAGATAATGCACTCGTGATAATTTTCGTTCAATCTACACCCCGTGCAGAATATTCCAGAATTTTTTCAAAATTTTTTGATAAGTACTTTCCGAGATAAGGCGGGTGGACAGCGATTTTTCGCGATTTTTTAAAAATAATACGAAGAAAAGTGCGTGCAAGTATTACATCATATATATATTTTTTACTCGTGTTTTCACAAGCTTTCATTTGACACCACACTCGATTACCTAGTAAAAAAAAATTTTTTTCACTTCCGATTTCACCCCCCCAAAACTAACCCCTTAAGTCAAAATTTAACTTTCAAAACTACATGGCTCTGATGAGGCCATCAATTCCTATATTACTACCAAATTTCAACTTTCTATGACAAATAGTTTCATAGAAAATCGGGTGTGACAGACGGACAGACAGACGGACAGACAGACAGACAGACAGACGGACAGACACCGAAGTGATCTTATAAGTGTTCCGTACGGAACACTAAAAATAATAACAATCTCAGATCACATCTTTCCAGTAAGTTTTATGACTTAAAAAGTTTACACATTTAAACATATTAGGTATGTGAATAAATTTTGAGTAATTTTTCGGTAAAAATATCGCTTTATTGTAAAAAAAATGGTTACAAATTGATTTTTTTACTAAGGCATAACAAAAACATAATATAGTAGCAATATCTTTTATAATATTGGGTGTATGAATTAATTCTGAGGGATTTTTTGATATATATATATATATATATATATATATATATATATATATATATATATATATATATATATATATAAATATGTATAATATATTTAAAATGTCTGTCGGTTAGTGCGCTTATCACTGGAGAACCACTTAACCGATTTACGTGCTTTTTCTTTTAAAACATACATATGTTCTCTGGCTAGGTTATAGGATATATTCTATTACGTTGGGTAACATATGGAATAAGCAGTGCCGAAAATAGTAAATCAAGTAGCAAAAAAGTTTGCCGCTAGTGCGTTCTCTTGGAATCCACTACCCAAATTATTTAAATATGAAACAGCATCATGTAGCAAAAAATATAATATATATATATATATATATATATATATATATATATATATAAAAATGCAACGTCTCACTGTCTGTCTGTCTGTCGGTTAGTGCGTTTATCATTGGAGAACCACTTATACGATTTACGTGCTTTTTAGTGTTCCGTACGGAACACTTATAAGATCACTTCGGTGTCTGTCCATCTGTCCGTCTGTCCGTCTGTCCGTCTGCCTGTCTGTCCGTCTGTCCGTCTGTCCGTCTGTCCGTCTGTCCGTCTGTCCGTCTGTCCGTCTGTCCGTCTGTCTGTCTGTCTGTCACACCCGATTTTCTCCGAAACTATTTGTCATAGAAAGTTGAAATTTGGTAGTAATATAGAAATTGATGGCCTCATCAGAGCCATGTAGTTTTGAAAGTTAAATTTTGACTTAAGGGGTTAGTTTTGGGGGGTGAAATCGGAAGTGAAAAAAAAATTTTTTACTAGGTAATCGAGTGTGGTGTCAAATGAAAACTTGTGAAAACACAAGTAAAAAATATATATATAATTTAATACTAGCGCGCACTTTTCATTGTATTATTTTTAAAAAATCGCGAAAAATCGCTGTCCACCCGCCTTATCTCGGAAAGTACTTATCAAAAAATTTTGAAAAAATTGTGTAATATTCTCCACGGGGTAAAGATTGAACGAAAATTATTACGAGTGCATTACCTGTAATAATTTATCTGGTATATAAAAAAAAAAGAGAAATTTCAAGGTCATCAATTTTCAGTAAAGTTTGGAGATAAACTTTGTTAAAACTTATTTGGGGTGTGCTTTGTGAAGTCACTGATCATTTTATATCACCGTAACATAAATCTTAACTTAAGGGATTCGTTTTGAGGGGTGAAATCGGAAGTGAAAAAAAATTTTTTTTTAGTAGGTTATCGAGGGTGGTGTCAAATGAAAGCTTGTGAAAACACGAGTAAAAAATATATATATAATGTAGTACTTGCGCACACTTTTCTTCGTATTACTTTTAAAAAATCGTGAAAAATCGCTGTCCCCTACCTTATCTCGAAAAATACTGATCAAAAAATTTTGAAAAAAAATCCTGGAATATTCTCCACGAGGTATAAATTGAACGAAAATTATAATTACCTTTAATAATTTATCTGGTATATAAAAAAAAAAAATTCAAGGTCACCAGTTTTTAGTAAAGATTGGAAACAAACTTTGTTGAAAACTCATTTGGGGTGTGTTTTGTGAAGTCACTGATCATTTTATACCACCCTAACAAGATTTTTTATTTTAAAAACAATCAACGTACGGAACACTAATTGTGCAAGTTCAACTTGCACTTGACCGGTTTTTTTAAAACATACATATGTTCTCTGGCCAAGTTACAAGACATATTTTATTACGTTAGGTAACATAATGAATAAGCAGTGACGATAGTAGTCAATTAAGTCGAAAAAAAGTTTGCCGCTAGCGCGTTCTCTTGCAATACGCTACATAAACCATTAAATATAGAACAATATCATGTAGCAAAGAATATGATATATATAAAATATAACGTCTCTCTGCCTACCTGTCTGTCCGTTAGTAAGCTTATTACTCGAGAACCACGTGTTTTTTTTTTAATCCATACGTATGTTTTCTAGCCAGTATTTTATTACGTTAGGTAATATAAGGAATGAGCAGTGACGATAATAGGGAAAAAAATGCACGCGGGCACTGTTAGTATATATATATATATATATATATATATATATATATATATATATATATATATATATATATATATATATATATATACGAGTATATATATGGGTCATTCTTTTTAAACTGGACACCCCATCAAGCCAAAATTTGGAGCCACATAGAGCAGCTGGTGCGGGTTTAAAGTAAAGCTTAAGGACTCTAGTTTTGAAAGCTGTTGGGCGATTTTGAAAATAAAATATTGCGCATGCGCAGAGGTCCATTTTTTTGTAACCTCACTATAATATTATCTTTGTTTTCGAAAAAAAAAAAATTACCCCCGGTGGATTATTTCTGGAAGTCCTGATCGCTAGTTACAACAGGTTTTATTGGTGCAAAAATTCAAAATGCGAAAAATAACTTGAAAAAATCTAAAAAAATTAACATGTACTCTTCATTGCAAAACAAAAATTTTGTTGATTTTCAAGTGCGTTGGTTTCGAAAAAAAATTCTGCGTGCATTTTTTTCGTGTATTACATGACATAGATTTCCGCCGGATATATATTTGAAAACATTACAGGAGATTTTATAAAAATTTTGTAAACTTAATAAAATATTACACGTTTATGAATGAATCTATCGTCCGAAAATTTTTATTAAATTTTACTTGAAATGAATTTATCGACCTGTTCGGCAAAATTGATGTTAATATAAACCCTGTTTGTTTTTTAATGCTAGAATTCATACAAAAATAATAAGGGATTTTCTTAGATTAAAAAGGAGTAAGAGTTTATCCAAGGTATAGAGCAAAAGTACAAAGAAAAAGACTTGTAAAAATACAAGAATACTTTTCTTTAAATAACCAATTATAAAATAAATGGGGTTTCGTCCTAAGAGCATTGGTAAGTAAGGAACATCAATAAGAAACAATGCTCTCCATTTTAGACTGTAGAAAGATGGTAGAAGCCAAGATTTTATGTGGGTGTATATATGCTTTTTTGTTTTCACTTATCTTGCGAAAAAATCTTTCTTAATGATGAGTCCACTAATGCTCTTAGGCCGAAACCGCTTATATTTTATAATTGTTTATGTAAAGAAAAGTATTCTTGTCTTTCTCTTTATACTTTTGCTTTATACTTTGCATAAACTCATTTTTCTTTTTTAATCGAAGAAAATCCGTTATTATTTTTGTATTAAGTCTAGCATTGGAAACCGAACAGGGATATATTAATATCAATTTGGTCCAAATAGGTAGTTAAATTAGTTTCAAGTAAAATTAATAAAATATATGTAAAATAAAACGGGTCAAGTGCAAGTTGAACTTGCGCAATTAGTGTTCCTTGATTGCTTTTCAAAAAAAATTTTGGTACAGAGGTATAAAAATGATCAGTGACTTCACAAAACACACCCCAAATGAGTTTTCAACAAAGTTTGTTTCCAATCTTTACTGAAATCTGATGACCTTGAAATTTTTGTTTTTTTTATATACCAGATAAATTATTATAGGTAATGCACTCATGATAATTTTCGTTCAATCTACACCCCGTGGAGAATATTCCAGAATTTTTTCAAGTACTTTTCGAGATAAGGCGGGCGGACAGCGATTTTTCGCGATTTTTAAAAAATAATACAAAGAAAAGTGCACGCAAGTATTACAATATATATATATTTTTTACTCGTGATTTCACAAGCTTTCATTTGACACCGCACTCGATTACCTAGTAAAAAAATTTTTTTTCACTTCCGATTTCACCCCCCAAAACTAACCCCTTAAGTCAAAATTTAACTTTGAAAACTACATAGCTCTGATGAGGCCATGAATTCCTATATTATTACCAAATTTCAACTTTCTATGACAAATAGTTTCGGAGTAAATCGGGTGTGACAGACGGACAGACAGACGGGCAGACACCGAAGTGATGTTATAAGTGTTTCGAACGGAGCAATAAAGAATAAGGCAATATTGTAACCTAGAAATAATAAAAGTAGTTAGTATCTTATTTTCAAGATAAATAATAAATATTAATCAAATTATGAACCACCTTATTTTACCTTTAAATTAAATGATCCAATGACCAATATTTTTTTAATTTGTATATTATATATATATATATATATATATATATATATATATATATATATATATATATATATATATATATATATATATATATATATATATATATATATATATATATATATATATATAATATATGTATATATGTATATATATATATATATATATATATATATATATATATATATATATATATATTATTGTTTAACAAAATAAATATAAAAAAATGATACTTACTTTAAGTGTTGACAAACTCTTCATAAATCGCATACAGTTGATAAAAACTTGATAACTAGTTGAAAGAGTAGAGTACAAATGTCGCAGAGAACAAAACTACAACATTCAGGTTTTCCAACCAAACCGACTAAAAAATACGAACAAATTTGTTTTCTTTTGATGTATCGACTCGATGGGAAAGTGCTTTTTTTACTAAAAACACTGTTCTCCGACAAAGATGTTTTCGGAACTATTCATTTTTTACAAAACATGGCTCTTTTTGTTGAGAAAAACAGTTTTTGTTTGTCTTTCGTGCTATGTCCGTTTGGTGGAAACCCGGTTTTACGTTATACTAGAACAATAATATAACATTTGTTTATTTGATCCTAAGATACACGCAATTTTGTACGCTATATTGGGGTTTTGCTCACAAACCAATAAAGGACTATCATAGTTCAGTGAATAGCCAGTAGAGTCCGCACATAGTGACTTTAACATCTGGGAGCGTTGCAAGGTGTTATAAATTCATCCTGAGTAGGAGACGCATTTATTAAAAGCTTTATGTGAGTACAATAGCTTGCACATGTGAACGCAAGAAAAGACTTTTCAGCTGATTTTATTTTTCCAAAGATACTATTTATTATTTAAAAATTCTTATTAATATTACGAAAAATATTATTTTCATTCTCACCATACATAAATATTTTTTTCTTATTTTTCATATGTAGAGTGTACTTTATAGTACCTACGTATAATTTATAGATAATACAGTGAAGGCCGTTTATAACGGACTCTAAAAAATCATTAAAAATGATTCGCTATATCCGAAATTCGTTACAAACAGTAAACAAAATCTAATATCATTATATATATATATATATATATATATATATATATATATATATATATATATATATATATATATATACATATATATATATATATATATATATATATATATATATATATATATATATATATATATATATATATATATATATATATATATATATATATATATATATATATATATATATATACCTTTGATACATAATTTTTTCTGTGACATACACCAAGTGTAAATTAACATAGAAACATTTATAAATACTTTAACAAATATTAAAAAGAAAATAAAAATACAGTAATAAATAATATAATAATAATAGGAAAAAGACACTATAAATGATTAAATCTGAAAAAAAACTGAGATCTGCTTAAAATTATTATCGCTCAGCTTGCTTTACGTAAGTTTATCTATCACTGCCTGGTAATTTCATTAACTTGACTACTTTTTTGGCGATAGAATATCTTTTTATAAAAAGAGTATTAACAGTCAAAAATGTAAAAGAATTATTTCTCAGTATTTCTGTGACGGGTTTAATTGAGTCAAACCTGAGGCACAAATGTCTTTGAATGTTCCACTTTATTGTAAAAAGAAAATTTTTAAAGTGCTTATAATATAATAAATAAATATAATAAATCTACCATTTTAATTGGTCAAAATTTCCTATAGGATTTCAAAATGAATTTTCCATGGAAAAGTTTAGCACCAATTTTTGAATTCTAGATTTTTTCGTTTATACAAAAAATTAGAAAAACCATTGAATTGATACATTCCTTATTGAATAACAACTCTTTTTTCCTATAAATTTGTCTTGAAGTACGCTGCTTTCGGAAAAAGAAATTAAAAAGATGCATTCAGAATTTTTTTTCTCGAAAGCAACGCACTTTAGACTCCAGGTTCTTAAAGCAAAAAAGTTTTGTGTTTCTTTGAGATTTTTTCAAGCGATGTTTCGAATTTTGAATTTTTGCCCTAACAAAACCTGTTGAGACTCATGATCAGGACTTCACGGGGGGTCATTTTTCTTGTTTTTCGAAGACAAAGATAATAATTGGTGAGGTTATAAAAAAATGCTATTCCAACTCTTTTTTTTTCACTTTTAATGATTTTTTTGGGAAGCAGTCTCCTTTCGGGGACCTCTGTGCATGCGCAACATTTTATTTTCAAAATCGCCCAGCGGCTTTCAAAACTAGAGTCTTTAAGCTTTAATTTAAGTCCTCGCAAACCGCTCTACGTGGTTCCAAATTTTGGCTTGGTAGGGGGGTCCGGTTTAAAAAGAATAATCCATATATACATATATATATATATATATATATATATATATATATATATATATATATATATACATATATATATATATATATATATATATATATATATATATATATAGATATATATATATATATATAAATATATATATATATATATATATATATATATACTCGTATATAGAAATAGGAGAAATAATTTATAAATCTGCCTGACCCTGTGGATTTTTTTATACAAGTCAAGTATAATACTATTGTCACTCGTTCTTGTTATTCTGGTGTCAAAAAAGAGACAGTAAGATCCTGCTCTATTTCGAGATTGAACTGTATGTGAGTGGTAAATGTATTGAGTTTAGCGCAAATTAGATCATTAACATACTTGTACGAAATGGTAGGTTAAACGGTAACTAGGGAACCACCGTTTCCAAAAGGTGGTCCAACACAATTTTCGCCAGAAGTGGACTGATAGAAGACCCCATTGGAGTTATAAAAGTTTGCTTGAAAAATTTTTGGTTAAAACTAAAATACGTATTCTTGAAGATGAATTTTATAAAAATCAAAAAATTATGCTTTAAGATATTAATTTGTGCTTGAGTATTTTGGAACACAAAAAGGAATTTAATTGTGTGTATGTGTGTCTATTTTGGATTGTATATGGATTATTTTTAATGGATAGAAAGTAATAAAACATATTTTTAATGAATCATAAATCTTGGCCTTTTTATGAAATTTTAGTATCCCCTATTTTCTCTTTACTTAAAATAAAAATAACTATCTCAGACTCATACAACAAAAATGTTTCAAATTGCTTTTAAAATTTATAATATTTCTCTACATTTGTTTTCAGGTGATTTTAAAAACCACTAAAAATGGTTAGATTTTCTATATACTCATTCCTTTTTAGCACTAAAATTTGACGACGATTACGTTTCTTCGCAAACGCTTAACAGAATATTGTATATGTACTTTCTTAAAGTCTACGTTTCATGTTTTATTTTCAAATATGTCATAAATCCGCATTTTTTATCGTCTTTATTTTCTTGAAGTAAAAATGACTTTGTAAATCTTCCTCCCTGTCATGTAACTGTAAAATATTTAAAGTATATCTGCTATAAAAAACAAACAAGCTGGAGAATTTGCAGGAGTTCTGGTGTACAAGTAAAATATTTATTTTATTTTGTGCCAAGAAAACGCTAAACTAGAAATAATTACTCTGGGGAGCAATGCAATATTTTTGTTTTACTTTTATGAATTCGACGAAGTCTTTTATCGACGTTATATCCCGTTACATAGGAAAAATGTGATTCTCGAGGAAGTTTTGTAGCGGGATGTATAAACATAAATAATATTATTTACCTGATTAATGTTTATAGATCCAATAAAAGTTAATAATTATTTTCGATAAAATATTGTATTCGTGGAATCTTTACCCTTAACATTTTTTTTGCATTTCTCTATTTTTCATAAGATCTAAATCATGATAAACAAAGTTTCCAGTTGATCTGTTAGTCGATCTGTTGATGAGATAGATAGATTTTAAATTTGATACATATATAATTCTTGAACTCCCGAAAAGGTCTATAGTAGGGGTCGGCAACCTTTTAACTAAGGCGTTCCAGTTTTCATCCATACAACATTTTGCGTGCCGACATAGGTGCTTACTACAACTAAAATTAACAAAAATTAACTTATGTTAACTTAAAATATTGCTTTTAGAAGGTTTAATTACAAAAAAATTTTAACATTTAACAAATAATTTTATTATATAGAACTTTTTTTTACATTATGACCAGATTTTTCGGTTTTCAGACTACTGTGCAGCATTCATTTTCCTTCCTTTTGAATCATTCCTAGTACCTGGTAAGCACTTGAAAATGGTTGTGCCATCAACTTCTAATGATTCTGCAAGTTTTTTTTTCCATCTGGCATGGGTCTTCATCAAGTAACGCCTTCAATTCTTCATCTTCAAACTTTTTCGTCTGGCCTGGACTTTCTTTGTCTTCCGTGTCAAAATCACCACTTACCCAGTACTCACATGTTTTTATCGATTGAATATAATCACCAAAGGTTTCCGACAGCAATCGATGGCTTTCAGCAACGATTTTCTTCGAATTAAACAAAAAAAAAGTAACGTTATACGCAAATGGTGTTTTTTTGCGACGTAACTCGACATATTCGATGCTCAAAAAATATGCTTATATTTCAACAAAAAATCTCATATACATCCTCTCTTAGAAATCTCTTAAAATTAATTCACACTCCCTACATAATGAGCGGTATGTGTAAAAACGTTTACTACTAAGTGCCAAGGCACACCATGAACGAAGTTTTTTATGAAATTGCAAAATGCTTTTATAAACTGAATAGCAATTTGAGTTTTGTATAAGCTGTGGGTGCCTATTTTTCGAACAGTTGGTAAAATTTAAAACTACAGATATCATGAATAAAATTTAATTATGTGAAAATACACTGCAACAATTTTATTATTCCCCAAATTTTTTATTTCACTGTATTTCTTCCGGTTTTGGCGCCCAATTGTAGTCTTCAAAACAACGATAACATAAAAACATACAAGGTTACAGGGAAAGTCGTCCTAGATAATTAAGGACGTTATAGTTTAGGTCGGTTCTGACCGATTTGACTCTAATGACATGATGTCCTAAACTTAACCGTTTTCGAGATATTGAAGTTTAAAGATTTTCTAAAAAAAACATGTTTTTTTTGCTTATATCGATTTTTTTTTTTATTAGAGGTTCTCGAGTGCGATTTTTTGGTTATTTTTAGTTAGTCTGTATGTCAAGTATCAAAAATCATCAAAAAAATTTGAACTAGTTACTAACAGCTTCAAATGGCGGCTTGTTAATGTTTCTAAATTACGAATTTTTACCAAGTGTTTCCTACTTTAAATCAATAAAGAGAAAAAAAAAAAATGTATGAAAGTTATTCTGCTAATTATTTTAAAAACTTTTACGTCTTTTTAGCTATCAAAAATGGTATACTAGAAGTTTAATAGGAAAACTGTACACAGAATTACACCTAAAGCGGGCTCGGGTAGCAAAAGGTAAATTTTTAGTTCTAGGTGAAAATACGAAAAATACACAAATAAAACAAAAAACCTTGCAATTTAATATTTTTCATTAATTATAATTCATGTTCTATATGGTCGCCCCTATTTCTAACACAAATTCTCATTCTTTTTCTTAAATTACTTTTCACAAACGCTGGTTGTGAGGTGCCGCCTCATTTCGTCAGCCGTATCAATTATTTTTTGTCTTAGGACATCCACGTTTTCGATAGGAGTCATCTGGTCGTATACGAGACTTTTCAGGTGACCCCACACATAAAAATCCATCGGTGTTAGGTCTGGGCTTCTCGCCGGCCAAGGTATGGGTCCGCCTCTTCCAATCCATTTGTTGGGATAATTGTCATTGAGCCATGCACGAACACTTCCTCTGTAGTGAGCTGGGCAGCCATAGTATTGAAAGTACATGTTTTGTCTCAAACCAATAGGTAGGTCTTCCGTCAAATTAGGTAAATCGTTCCGCAAAAAATTGTCGTATTCCTCGCCATTCAAATTATCTAGCAGGAAGAATGGCCCAACCAAATAATTTGAAATTATACCCATCCACACATTTAAGCTGAATCTTGTTTGTGATCCTTTCGTTCTTTTTTGTTTGGGTTGCCTTCCTCTTTAGAAGCCCAATAGTGGCCATTGCGATAGTTTGTAAGACCGTCTTTGTCGAATTTCGACTCGTCAGTCCATAGTATTTTCTTAAAAAAAGATGCATCTTCGACATCGGTATTGAGCATAAATCTGCAGAATTCTAATCGTCGCAACGGATCCCCTTCTTCAATGACTTGCACGGGCGTATAGTGGTAAGGGTGTTGCCCAACAGTATGCATTACAAACCATACCTTCCACTGCGAAATACCAAGCTGTTGTGCCACAACATTTGTAGATGTGGTTGGGTCCACCTCAAAGAGACGTCGTATTTCGTTTTCTTCGTCTTCGTCAAAGATACGTGGTCGTCCCATGTCAGTCCGCCGTCTTTGTACGGAACCAGTTTCTCGTAATCTTCGATAAGTTCCATCAAATACGCTAACATCAGGTACACGACGAGTAGGATATTGCAGTATGTATTCATCACGTGCACACGACGACACTCCCTCGCAAAATCCGTAACACATTAGGATGTCAGCATATTCCTCGTTGGTATACGTTGCCATATTCACAAGCAGAGATCAAAATCCAGTTACGAGCCAATTCACACAGTCAGAAGATGAAACACAGATATTTTTAAACGCACGGTATAGCACATCTACCACGGACGAATCGCATGAGCAGATTAAAAATCATTCAATAATGTTTAGTGAACAGAAAATGTCACTCGCACAGAGAGTACCTCTACCGGAAAAAATGCTTACCCAACCCTTTTTATTGTTTGAAGGTGCAGGTAGTAAACCGGTAATTGGAAGTATCTAAATTCTATTATTATGTTACTCTACATTTGGGCCTATTGAAATCTCATTTTCTTAGAATTTTCAATAGATCCAGTAGATATTATACCGTTTTAGATAGCTAAAAAGACGTAAAAGTTTTTAAAATAATTTGCAGAATAACTTCCATACATTTTTTTTTCTCTTTATTGATTTAAAGTAGGAAACATTAACAAGCCGCCATTTGAAACTGTTAGTAACTAGTTCAAATTTTTGTGATGATTTTTGATACTTGACATACAGACTAACTAAAAATAACCAAAAAATCGCACTCGAGAACCTCTAATAAAAAAAAATCGATATAAAAGCAAAAAAAAAACATGTTTTTTTTTTAGAAAAATCTTTAAACTTCAATATCTCGAAAACGGTTAAGTTTAGGACATCATGTCATAGAATTAAATCGGTCAGAAACGACCTAAACTATAACGTCCTTAATTATCTAGGACAACTTTCCTTGTAACCCTGTATAGAATATTAATGGTCAAATAATTTTATATATTTCATATTCATCAATTAAGATGTTCTTTATCTCAACATTAAATGTTTTAGAATTCAGGGGACCTATAGTTAAGTCATAAGGTATCGTGGTATGCCCGATAAGCTGAGAAGTAAATATTCTACATTATTGGTATATTACCTTCGACTGGAATACTAAGAGTACAGATATAGTTCAGATTCAAAATTATTGTCCAAAATGAAGTAAATAATGTAAAGCAAACTAAGTTTTTTATGAGATTAATGACTCTAGGTCACAATAGTTTGTTATTTCCTAAATCAACAAAACACGCATTAGTAAAAGTATGAGGGGAGCGGACTGTAACTCCGATCATTTCCTAGTGAGAATTACATGCAAGGAAGAATCTGGGGAGAAAGGCATAAAAGTCACAAACAAAAAGGGAAGGGCGTATAACGTGAGTAGTCTCCAAGATCAAAGTAAAAACCAAAGACTGATTCGACGGCGAGTGCAGCGTACTAGCAGAGGTCAAGAAAAAAGCACGGCAGACAATGATAACGAACCCAAATGAAGACAATATTCAGGAATATAAAGAAATACGAGGAATGTTCAAAGAAACATGTAGAAGACTGAAGAAAAATTGAAAAACATAGAGGAAAGATTTTTTTAATAAGGAATCAAGAAGCTTCTATCAGGAGGTAAAACCAATGAACAAAGGATACCATAGCCGAGCCAGCTACCTCAAAACTAATACAGGATTACTAATAAGTGAGCCAGACAAAATAATGGATGAGTGGAAGGGGTACTTCGAGGTATTGTTGAATGGGGGAGAAGCAGGAAATGAGGTGGAGGAGCGAACAATGGATGATGATGATGATGATGGGAATATGGTGAGTAAGCCGACAAGAGAAGAAATCAAAGCTATAATTAATGAAATGAAAAACAACTAAAAGCCAGGTGGACGTGAAAATGCTGAAATGTTAAAGGCAGGAGGCGAACAGCTGCATGAGAAACTATTTCTACTAATAGAGCAAGTGTGGGAACAGGAAGTAATGTCAAAAGAATGGTCCAAGGCCCTTATAAATCTATTACACAAAAAAGGTAATAAAATGCTATGCAAAAATTGTAGAGGAATAGCTCTGCTAGATACATGCTATAAGATTCTGGCAAAGGTATTGCCGAAGAGATTGAACGGGTATGCAGAAGAAAGAATGGGGGAATACCAAGCAGGATTCCGAAGTAATAGATCCACAACAAATCAGATCTTCACTGTTAAAGAAATTCAAACTACGTTTTATGAGCATCAAATAGCGTTACATATCCTGTTTATAGGCTTCCAGCAGGCTTATGATAGAATTATGAGAGACAGAATATATCAAGCATTGTCTAATGTTTAACTAATCAGATTAGTTAAAATGACTCTACAAGAAACCAATAAAATAGTGTGGAATGGCCTGGAATCGGAGGATTTTATAGTAGAAAGGGGACTACGACAGGATGATCCACTATCTGCGACGTTATTTAACTTAGTTTTGGAGAGGATAATAAGAGAGAGCAGTCTACAGGCTAACGGCACACTGCATAACATATGCGGATGATTTGACTTTGATAGCAAAATCTAGCAGAGAACTGGTAAAGAGAACGAAAAGACTAATAAGAGAGACAAGTAAGTACGGATTAGAAATCAACTCCGAGAAAACGAAATATATGAGAGCAGGAAGCACAGAAATTAAAAAAGGAAAAGAACTTAATGTAGTGGCCTATGATGGAAAAGAATATAAATTTGAGATAGTGGATAGTTTTGTATATTTGGGGGTACTGCTGGAAGAAAACGGGCATGAGGGGAGCGAGTTAAAGGCACGAACAGCAAAGGGCAACCAAAAATATAGGAGCCTGAACGCTTTAATGAAATCAAAATACGTCTCTAGAAAGACAAAACTAAGGATTTATACATCGGTCATAAGACCTACTGTGACCTACAGATGTGAAACATGGGTAATGAATAAAGTAGAGGAAGAGACGCTAGAGAGGTGGGAAAGAAGGATGTTGAGAGTGATCTACGGAGGAAGAAACACACCGGAAGGGTGGACTAGATGGACAAACCAGGAACTGGAAAACTTATATGACGGACCTAGAATCACATCTTTTATGAGAGCGCAAAGAATGAGATGGTTAAGACACGTACAGCGTCTGACAAAAGAGAGACTGCCGGAAATGGTGCTGGCGATGAGGCCTGTGGGTGTGAAAAGGAGGGGAAGGCCGACAATGAGATGGTTGGAACGTGTTGAGGAGGATTTAAAAGCCGTATGAGTCAAAGACTGGACTACGAAGGCGCAGAACAGAATAGAGTGGAGACATACGATCCAACGATATTGGACGCCTGATGATGGAAGAGGAAAGAAGGAAATAGACACAAGTTATCTAGGCCTTAGGCCTTCATGGCCTATAGTGCATTTAAATAATAAGTAAAATATACACTTTTAATCAAAAAAGCAACATCAGATGTTCGTCGAGTCAGCGCCGTGAAAAGTATTTACCAAATTGAGTAAAACAAAGAATTCACTAACTCGGAAAAATGGTTGTGATCCTGGTCTTGTTCAAAGGAAATTCAGTAAGTATTTGAGTGTTAAAGAAACAAGTTCTCGTATGCTGTACCTAAGTATACAAAGAGCAAGGAATGGAAATATCCTATTTTTCTTATATTTCTATTGTTTTATATGAGAGTCGACTAAGATAAACAGGTCAGCTTATACTTGCATTCGTTCGTAAACTCTTAATAAACATAGTTGTTTGCTTTTAACTTTTTTTTTTTCTTATTCCGTAGTAGATTCTGGATTACTCTGACAAAATAGGACATTTCGATAGAATCGCAAATATGCTGAGATCCTCAAATGTATATCCTATGTTATACCTATAATTAAACCTAGTTAGGGTTTAATAACCCTGCATTGAAGTAGAAATACCACCTAGTGGCTTTATTCAAAAATTGCGTAAAAGTACTTGGACTGAGCTCCACGACAGTAAAAGATTGAATAAAGAATATTGTGGTTGATGTTCATTTGACAGCTGGGTTAATATGGAAACTTAATATTTATCCTAAAAATGTTTTAGACAGCCCCTATAACGGTAATGTTTCGTAGAAGCGCTCCTATATACCACTATACAAACCGAAACCAACTACATTTTGTCATTCACTTTGAAAGTTTAAGTTTATAAAAATAACTAAGCTAATTTTAAAAGTTTGATAATATCTAAATTTTAAATTACTCTCTCGACTTGTCCAAGTAAAACAACTTTTCCAATTCAATTTTTAAATTCCTCCTGGTTTCTCTCAAGGGGACAAATAAATTGTCGGGTATTCAAATTTCATATAAAATTTAACTATGGATTACTTAATTTTCCAGAGAGTGGAGCGTAGGGATATTATATACAATTGGGATGTTATTAGGAGTATTAGGTAACGACACAACCGCAATTAAAAACATATTTTCGATGCTGGTGTAATTCACATCTACGATTTCAGAATATACGCCCCTGTACTTTACTAATTAAGCCACAGCCCCAACATACCTTGGCCTGGTAGTAGGATAAAACATTAAAATGGTAGCTACACGGTTGAGCTTAGTTGCTGAATCTTATGGGAATTGCGAACAGTTTTCAATTCAGGTGAGGAAAACGAAGAAACGGAGCTCCAGCTAGCATGCCAAGGTACACAGGTGCTGTAGCTTGGTTGGTAAAGCGCACGGGCATATACGCTGAGATCGTGAATTTAAATCCCATCGAAGCCAAGAAACTTGTGTTAATTCTCTTGTCACTAAATTTTAAAAAACAGAGCAGCTAGTCTATTGCGTACATAATATTGCGTTTCATTATAAAGTACGTTAAAAAAGAGACAAATTTTTTTATCTTTACTTATTACCATCTTAAGTTAATCAATCACTTTATTTTTGCACTCGATGCGCGTTTCGCTAACAATGTTAGGTTCATCAGGAGCGACGATTGACTAAAGTTAAACTATAAATCTGCCCTATTTATACTTGGCCTAACGCCTGAATTACTCAGGCGGAACTAATGGCATAGGCGAAGCCATCAGTTCCGCTAAAGTAGCCAGTAGAGAGGACTATAAGGAATAGGCCTTCTGTCTTATTTAAACTACTTTTGCATTTTATAATTTCCATACTTTCGTATGCGCTCAACGATCTCCTATCAGATACATTTTTAATTAATCTTCGATTATCTAATGTTACAGTATGATCAGCTTCAAGGGCATGTTCGGCAATGCTATACTTTTCTGTTCTACTATATTTTAAATGTGCTAAATGTTCTTTAAATCGTGTTTTAATTGACGTTTTAGTTTGCCCAACATACTTTTTGTCGCAATCATTACAACTAATTTCATAAATTCCACTTTCCTCACAATTAGGAATCTTATCGTTGGGATTTTCTAAGATATTCTTCAAATTGTCTGATGACTTATAGACTAAGGTGAGGCCTACCTTATTAAATACCTTATTGAGTCCCATGCTATATTTCGGATTATATGGTATGGAGACATACTTGGTCTTATTTTCTTCGCTTGTAAAAAAGGTGGAATTCTGAATATTTAGCCTGAACTTATGTCTATTTATTAACTTGTTCACTAAGTCATCGTCCTAACCATTAACTATTGTTATATTTCTAATAAGATTCCTTTCATTATTGAAGTTTAGTCTATTCAGAGGAAAAGTGATCAAACGATGAACTAAAAAATATAATGCCTAATTTGTGTTGTTCCCAATGAAATGAATCATTAGGAATATATCTCTATCAGTTACTGTGTTTTCTATAGATATTAAATTCTAACCTATTATTATTTTTGATAATTAAAATATCTAGGAAAGGAAGTTGTCCTTTGTTCTCAATTTCGTAAGTGATTTTAATGGAATCGTATCTACTATTTAGTTAAGAAACAAAATTATCTATATTTGCTTTCTTTTTATCAAAAATCGCGAAAACATCATCCACATACCTATACCATGGCTTTTAAAATATTTAGTTTTTTTACTTTTTGTGCTTTATGTAATATTTGTAGATTATTTGTCTGGAAAAATGTGATTTGTTTTATGGAAGTGGTTAGCAAAGTTTTCTTTATTTAATCTAAATGATGTTTGGTATTCTTTAATTCTAGTATCGAAATTTCTCCCTGTTTGACCTATATAACAGCTATTACATTCATTATATGACAGTTTATAAACTCCAGAGTCTTTGTATTTATCAGTTTTGTCTTTTACACTGAAAAAAGAGGGAGGAAAGTTTTTGGGGTGATTTAAAAGCGATATTTATGTTATATTTTGCTAGTATATGTATATGCAATTTTATTAGAAATCCGAAATATGGCAATGAGGAAAAAGTTTGTTTTTCATCGTTTTTAATGTGTGGAAAAATATGTCTTAAATTTAATTGTTTTTGTTTATTTTTAATTAGGTTATCTATGATTTTTTTCTGAAATCCGTTATTGTGATCAATATTCTTGATTATATCTAATTCTTTCTCTTAGATATAATCAAGAATATTGCCCACAATAACCGATTTCAAAAAAAAAATCATAGATAACCTAACTAAAAATAAAGAAAAACAACTAAATTTAAGACATATTTATCCACACGTTAAAAACGATGAAAAACAAACTTTTTCCTCATTGACATATTTCGGACTAATTTTTAATAAAATTGCATGTATACTCGCAAAAGACAATATAAATATCGCTTTTAAATCACCCCAAAAACTTTCCTCTCTCTTTTTCAATGTAAAAGAAAAAAACTCATAAATATAAAGACTCTGGAGTTTATAAACTGTCATGTAATGAATGTAATAGCTTTTATATAGGCCAAACAGGGAGAAATTTTGATACTAGATTTAAAGAACACCAAACATCTTTTAGATTAAACAAAGAAAACTTTGCTAACCACTTCCATCAAACCAATCATATTTTTCCAGACAAGCACAATAAAAATAAAGATACAATCCTATTAAATAATTAAACAGATCTTCAGAATTCAACCCCGTTTGGCGTATTTTAAAAGTTTTTTTAGATATATCTTTAAAGAAGGAATTTTTGTAAAAAGTTCTAAGAAAATATTGAAAAGTATTTCTTCAAATTTGAAACAATAATGTCTGTAATAAATTAATTTAAGGTCATTGTAACTTAATGATGGGTAATTCTAAATTGAACCTGGGAATTTGTTATAAATCACAAATAAACCACCTTAGTTTGTAGTATCACGCTTGAAAATCTAGAAAACCTACGAACCTACAGTAGCAGATAAATAAAAAATAAGTGACAAATAACAAAGTAATTCGTTTCATTTCATTTAGAAATTTAAAATGTACTGTCACAAAGTAACCGACACCTCAATTATACAATTACATTTTTAGGTTAGGATATCTCGAAAACCAGATGTGATATAGCAATTCTGAGGTCGAATTCGGATTAAACGTACCAAAAACCTTTGGGAAAGTATACTCTGGTCTCGGGATCTGGAGTTTCGTCCAATTTTGTCAGCCTGTGTTTTCATGTAAGAAAAGAAATATACCTTCTTTAATGTTCCATACCGAATACTTGTGGGATCACTTTGGTGTCTGTCTCTCATATCTGATTTTCTCTGGAACTATTTCACGTGGAAGTTTGAAATTTGTAGAAACTGATGGCCTAATTACAGCTGTGTGGTTTTGAAAGATAAATTTTTACTTAAGGGATTAGTTATGAATGGTGAAATCGGACGTGAAAAAAATCTTTTGCAAGGTCATCGACTAGGGTGTCAAATGACAGCTTATGAAAACACAAGTTTAAAAATATATATTTTTAAACTTATATTATATTAATACTCGTGCGAACTTTCCTTTATATTATTTTACAAAAATTGCCAAATATCTCTGTTACCCACCCTATCTCTAAAAGTACTTAGCCAGAAATTTCGAAAATACCCTGGAATATTCTCCATAAGGTGTAGATTGAATGAAAATTATTACGAGTATTATACTTCTGATAATTTTTTTTTCTGGTATATAAAAACAAAGGTCGGAAACAAACCTTGTTTAAAACTTATTTGGGGCGTACTTTGTGAAGTCACTATTCATTTTATATCTCCGTAACAACAATATTTATTTTAAAAGTAATCACGGTACGAAACACTAATTGCACAAGTCCGACTTGCACTTGGCAGGTTATTTTTTTCTGTCTGCCTCAAATCAACATAAATAACCATTATAAGGTGGAGGCTTTCATGGTTGTTAGATAGGACTACGATTACAAACAGCTTTTTCAGGAATGATGATATATATATATATATATATATATATATATATATATATATATATATATATATATATATATATATCAATCGGTTTTATAACGTCTTCCGTCTTCCGATGCCTAATTCCCACTCCTCCCGTTTCTCCATCCCTCCTTCTCTAGATCTCTCTCTAGTACTTCCTTGTTGATTCCTGCTCTCCAGCTTTGGCGTGGTCTTCCTCGCTTTCATTTTCCATGAGGGTTCCAATTTAAAATCTTTTTAGGTAGTCGGTCTTGTGACATTCTCTGTACATGTCCGTACCATACCAACTGTTGGGTTCTGATTTCGTCCACTATATCGTGCTTTATTTCTAAAGCTCGTCTTATCGTGTCATTTGGTATACGGTCTTTTCTAGATTTTCTGGCTGCTCGTCTCTAGAAATCCATTTCTGTAGCTTTTAGTATTTTTTCTGTTCTTTCCTTCAATGGCCACACCTGGGAGCTGTAAGTTATTATACTTTTCACTATTGAGTTGTAAATTCTCTTCTTATTTTCAATGGTTATGTTTTTGTCAAATAGTATACTATTAAGCATTGCAATCGCTTTTCTTCCTTGGATATTCCTCTCGAATATTGCTTCTTCCAGTATTTCGTCCCTAGATATTCTCGTTCCCAAATACTTATAACTGGCACAGTGTTTGATGGTGTGTCCTGTGGCCAGTTTCAAGTCCTGCTGTTGTCTTCCGAAGCACATGTACTCGGTCTTTTAAATATTGACTTCTAGGCTCCATTTTTCATATTCCTCCATAAGTTTTCGTGTCATGTATTCCATATCATCGATGTCCTGAGCGACTACTACCTGGTCGTCTGCAAATAATAGCGTGTACAATGTAGTATCGTCATCCAGTGGTAATCCCATACTGCTGCATTTCCTTTTCCAGTTCTTCAGTGCACTCTCCAAATAGATTTTAAATAGCGTTGGGGATATACAGCAGCCCTGTTTGAGACCCTTTGTGACCTGGAACCCTGTTGTTATACCATATTTGGTTTTCACACTACTTCTTGCATCTTGGTATAAGGATTTTACGGCTTTAATTATTTCGGTGCTTACATTACTCTGTTGTAGTGTTTCCCACAATCTCATTAGGAACACGCTGTCGTAAGCCTTTTTTAAATCAACAAACAAGACATGGACTTCCTGATCAAATGCGGTTTTCTTTTCTAGGATTTGAGTCAGTGAGAAGAGATGGTCTATTGTGGATCTTCTGCTCTAAAGCCTACCTGTTCTTCAGCTTCTACGTCCGCGTATTCCGTTTCTATTCTATTTTTAAGTATTTTTCCGTATATTCTGCTAATAGATCCTGTAACCGTTATTCCCCGATAATTATCGCATTTATTTTTGTCTCCTTTTTTATGAATTGTTGATATGTATGATATTTTCCATTCCTCAGGTACTTCTGATGTGTTAAAGCATCTTTGGAATAAGTTCCTCAAAGCGCTAAATAGCTTTTCAGTTCTGTGTTTTACTATCTCTCCTGCAATGTTTCCTGGTCCTGGAGCTCTTCCATTTTTTAGCGTTTTACATACTTCTTTAACTTCTGATGTTGTTATTCTTATTGGGGATCCTCGTATAACTACGAATATATTTGGGTTTCCATGTTGGGTACTTTTGAACTCTGGTCTATCTTTTGTTAGCATATTTGTAAAATATTGGTTCCATTTTTCTGGTGTTATTGCTGAGAAGATTTCTCTTTTCCGTTCTGTTCTCATATTTTTAAGAAGTCTCCAGCTTTCTGTGTTTTTTCTTCCTCCTATGTAAGTGTTGAGTCTTGAGCATGCCTTTTCCCATTGGTTGTTCTTTTTGTCACTAATCATTTTGCGTACTCTAGCTTGGGATTCTTTGTATTTTAGTTTGTCGTTTCTGCTCTTTGAACTTAAGTATTTGTGATAGCTTTTGCCTTTTTCTTCAATCCTTGTTATTAGCCAGATCGTCGTCGTTGACAGCGTATACCCCCAGTAAGGTTGTGTTATTACCTAGTATTTTGAGATTCATCTTTATGATGCTTTCACTAATCGGTTCCCAGGTGGTTATGAATTTCCTCAGTTTTCTGTGTATTAGTATGGATACGCCTTGTTTTGCTCTATCTTCTTTGGGCACTCCATTATAATGAATGGAATGATGATAAAGACGGCAAATTTGTGAATGTTAACAATTACTGATTATTCTATTAAATATTTCTTCAAATTGTTAACACAAATTGCTACTTTCCATTATTACTGCGCTTTTAAATAGAATATCAATTATAATTATCTTTTATTTATCCTAAGGGACATTACCCGAGATATGTTGTTAATTCCTGAAACTAATTCGTGTAATGTTTTGTTAAAGTAGGTACAAAGATTATAAAAAGAATAATTTAAAGTCTTTATTCTTGAACTCTTGGGAGTACTTTTTAAGTTAAATAGCACTTACGAATGTTAAGATAAAACGTTTTATCTTTTGGAAGCAAATATAACCACGTTTTTTGGCCTAAACGTGTGAAAATAAAACGAATTGTTGCAAAAATTAAGATGTTAGTTTTCCTTTATAAAGGAGTTTGCACGAAGTTCTTTAAAAATATAAATTTCCAAGCTTTTTATAATAGCTACTTTTTCCAAATATTAATTATTGACTAATAACTATTATCTTTATTATATTATTGTTAACACTATTGTATTTAATTTGAGAAACACATTTTATTGCTGTGCTTCAACATAACCAGAAAATTTTGAAACGTCAATAATATAGGACCACAAAATTATTTTTTAATGTGCCGAAGACTAGACCAGGCCCCTTATATGTTTTCGAGGTCACTGAAAACGAATTCAGTTTTAGTTTTGCTCTGTCATCTCTAATTTTTTTCCTAATCTCAAAAAACTCTATTTTAGAGATTTTGAAGACAGGTGCACGATACTCGGGGAAAACTTGGATTTTATCAGGTAACCAAGCCTATATGCATGGGTTATTAGGCTTCCATAAACCCGAAATCATCCAACCCCATAAGTCCAAAACACCATGAACCCAGGCAAGCAGGCATATAAAACCATGGAACTCGAGGAAAATGTGGATCTTATGAATCAGAGGACAAGACGAGTGAGCCAAACCAACAAACTGATATAACCTCATAATGCCATAGCCCCCTAACCCCATACCCTTAAACCCAATAACTTAATAGCCTTATATCCATAAAACCCTCAGCGTGCAGACTCCTATAACCCTATAACCTCAGGCGTGCAGATTTTTATATAACCACAAATTTCTAGGCTTGCAGATTCATATAATCATATAACCTGATAACTCCATAACCCCATACCCTTGAACCGATTAACCCAGAAACCACATAACCCTGGGCGTACAGATTTCCATATAACCAAGTGAACAGACCTCTAATAACTACATAATACAGAGGGCAAGAGAGCCAAGATTGCAGATGGATAGATATCTAAAAATATACAAAGACTTACAAACGTGAGATTATCCTGTGGAAGCTGACATAATTCTAAGAAATTTAATCATGAAATTTTATAAAAAAATTTCCGAGAATTATGTCAGCTTCCACAGAGTTTCCAACTGTTTTTGACCGCCTCCTCACTAAATTACTGTTTTATATATATATATATATATATATATATATATATATATATATATATATATATATATATATATGTATATGTATATATATATACGAGGCTGGTTTGAAAAGTCCGTGCAAAAATAAAAACTACTTATATGTTTGGGGTAAACCTTTTTTATTTTTCGACATAGTCTCCTTTTAGAATTATACACTTCGTCCAACGATGTTCTAGTTTGTTGATCCCTTCTGAATAATAGGATTTGTCCAAGTCTGCAAAATATCCATTAGTATCTGCAATCACCTCCTCGTTTGAATAAAATCTTTGTCCCGCCAGCCATTTCTTCAAATTGGGGAACAAATAGTAGTCAGAGGGAGCCAAGTCTGTAGAATAGGGAGGATGTGAAACGAGTTGGAATCCTATTTCCATTAATTTTGCGACCACAACTGCTGAGGTGTGTGCTGGTGCGTTGTCGTGATGGAAAAGGACTTTCTTGTGGGCCAATCGCGGGCGTTTTTTTCTTGCAGCTCGGTTTTTTCAAACGGTCCAATAACGATGAATAATATTCACCTGTAATAGTTTTACCCTTTTCCAGATAGTCGATAAGGATTATCCCTTGCGAATCCCAAAAGACAGTCGCCATAACCTTTCCGGCCGAAGGAACGGTCTTCGCCTTTTTTGGTGCAGATTCCCCCTTGGTAACAAATTGTTTAGATTATTGTTTGGTCTCAGGAGGATAGTAATGTATCCATGTTTCATCCACAGTGACGAAACGACGCTTAAAGTCCTCCGGATTCTTCTGGAACAGCTGCAAACCATTCTTGCAACACTTCACACGATTCCGTTTTTGGTCAAGCGTGAGCAATCGCGGCACCCATCTTGCGGATAGCTTTCTCATGTCCAAATGTTTATGTAAAATATTATGTACCCTTTCAGTCGAGATGCCCACAGCAATAGCAATCTCACGCACCTTAACTCTTCTGTCATCCATCACCATATCATGGATTTGATCAATGATTTCTGGAGTCGTAACCTCCACAGGCCGTCCAGAACGTTTAGCGTCACTTGTGCCCATATGGCCAGTCCGAAAATTTTGAAACCACTTATAGACTGTTCTAATCGAAGGTGCAGAGTCACCATAATGTTTATCAAGCTTCTCTTTAGTCTTCTGAGGCGTTTTGCCTTTCATAAAGTAATGTTTAATCACCACACGAAATTCTTTTTCGTCCATTTCTTGAAAATCACTCGACTTCCTTGATTCACACGAATGCCAAACACAAAGAAATAGACCAATATGGCTGAAACTTGGTGTGCGTTCATTCAAGAGATGCTACTATCTAAACATGACCTCGATACGCGCCGGTGGTGTCATTTCTCGGACTTTGCACGGACTTTTCAAACCAGCCTCGTATATATATATATATATATATATATATATATATATATATATATATATATATATATATATATTTAGATTTGATTTCTTGAACCTTTATGTAAATGCATCTTTGTTATAATTTTGGGTATCGGTTCATTGAGTTAGCAAATTTTTCTCTTATTTTGACGTTTCGTCGTTGGTTTTGGGCATTTTCAAAATTTTTTTTGTGTATTTTACCATGTCCGGAATTAAAATTAAACATGCAATCACAGTCCTAATTTAAAAATATAACAATAATTTAGGTTACAAACACCCATATACACTTAAGAAATGTTTTACAAACGATTTCAAATTAATACAAACACTTGGTTTAAAATTAATCTATTGTTAATATATTTTATATTATTTGTATTTCATACATTTCAGTCTACGACTAATAGAGAGACTGGTGAAAAATATATGTGTAGGTTGCAGAACGACCTATTTTTTTGTACGATTTTATTTTTTTCTTAGTTTTTATGTCTCGTTTTTGAAATATGTTTTTGTTTTTTGTTTTTTTTTAGGTTTTAAGTAATTGACAAGTAATTAGGTAAGATGTTACTATAAATTAAATTTAGGTCCTTAATATCAATTCTGTCGTTCACTGCGTCTTTTTCCCTGCTTATTTCTGCCATTTCTTTAATTATTAATTTATGATAATTGTGAGTTTTGTTTAAGATTTTAGTTTCTTAATAATTAAAATTGTGATTTGTTTCGTGTGTGTTTGTTAAGTACATAAATAATGCTATTACTCCAAAAATTCACGGTCTGCCTAAAATCTGTAAGCAAGACATTCCGCTAAGACCTATTGTCTCATGTATTCAATCTCCGTTCTACAACCTGTCAAAATATCTATTAACTTGTATGTCTAATAGAACAAGTAAAAACAATAATTTTGCTAAAGAGTCCTTCACCTTTAAAAAGTTCGTCGACACTCAAACCATTCAACATCAGAAAAAATAAGTGTAATCGCGGGTTTAACCGATCGTGCTATTACAATAACTTCTCCACAATTTCGAACTGCTGTCCTTAAAAAAGTAAAAGAGGCTCTGTTATCAAATAGTTTCAAAATGGACGACATAAATCTAAGGATAAAAAAACGAACGTACCGACTCTAGAACAATGCAAGACACAAAAACACAAAGCCGAACCCAAACAACCACATATAAAAAAAAACCGGTCAAGTGCAAGTTGAACTTGCACAATTAGTGTTCCGTACGTAGATTGTTTTTAAAATAAAAATTTTTGTTAGGGTGGTATAAAATGATCAGTGACTTCACAAAACACACCTCAAATGAGTTTTCAACAAAGTTTTTTTTTTCCCAATCTTTACTGAAAACTTTTTTTTTAAATACCAAATAAATTATTAAAGGTAATACACTCGTGATAATTTTCGTTGAATCTATACCCCGTGGAGAATATTCCAGAATTTTTTCAAAATTTTTTGATCAGTACTTTTCGAGATAAGGTAGGGGACAGCGATTTTTTAAAAGTAATACGAAGAAAAGTGTGCGCAAGTATTACATTATATATATATATATTTTTTACTCGTGTTTCACAAGCTTTCATTTGACACCACACTCGATGACCTAGTAAAAAAAAATTTTTTTTCACTTCCGATTTCACCCCTCAAAACGAAGCCCTTAAGTCAAAATTTATGTTACGGTGGTATAAAATGATCAGTGACTTTACAAAACACACCCTAAATGAGTTTTCAACAAAGTTTGTTTCCAATCTTTACTGAAATCTGATGACCTTGAAATCTTTGTTTTTTTATGTACCATATAAATTATTAAAGGTAATGCACTCGTGATAATTTTCGTTCAATCTACACCCCGTGGAGAATATTCCAGAATTTTTTCTAAATTTTTTGATAAGTACTTTTCGAGATAAGGCCCGGGACAGCGATTTTTCGCGAATTTTTAAAAATAATACAAAGAAAAGTGCGCGCAAGTATAATATTATATATATATTTTTTACTCGTGTTTTCACAAGCTTTCGTCTGACACCACACTCGATGACCTAGTAAAAAAAAATTTTTTTCACTTCCGACTTCACCCCCCAAAACTAACCCCTTAAGTCAAAATTTAATTCTCAAAACTACATGGCTCTGATGAGGCCATCAATTCCTATATTATTACCAAATTTCACCTTTCTATGTCAAATAGTTTCGGAGAAAAATCGGGTGTGACAGACAGACAGACAGACAGACAGACAGACAGACAGACAGACAGACACCGAAGTGATCTTATAAGTGTTCCGTACGGAACACTAAAAACGAATAGCATTACCGTATATAAAAGGCCCATTTATATAATTAAAATACACACTAAGCAAATATGACGCAACTGTTTGCCACAAATCTTATAACAAGTTGAATTTTCTGTTCACAAAGCTGAAGAGGAAAACACCTATAACAAAAATTCTAACGTAATTTACTCTATGCCATGTGAAAATTGTTCAGAAAAGTACATAGGTATGACTATTTAACTGTTAAAAATGGTTTAAATTGTCACAATTCCAAAAAAAATGATACATTTCCACTTAATAACCACGAAAACGAAACAAATCACACTGTTAATTACAAAAAAAAAACTAAAATCTTAAACAAAGACCACAATTAACATAAATTAATAATTAAGGAAATGATAGAAAAAAATATACAGTGAACGACAGAACTGATATTAAGAACCTAAATTTAATTTAGAATAACATCTTACCTAATTACTTGTCAATTACTTAAAATCTAAAAAAAAACAAAAAATAAAAATGTATTTCAAATGTGGATTAGCATAAAGACCAACAAAAATAAAACCATACAAAAAATAGTTCGTTCCGCAACTTAAATATATTTTTTTAGCAGTCTCACCTTAGCAGTAGACTGCAATGTATCGATCTAATTAACAATAAGTTAATTTTAAACCAAGTGTTTGTATTAATTTTAGACCAATTGTTTCTTGTAAAAAAAAATAAGTATATATATGTGTGTCACACCAGACATTTAGTTTTATTTAAATATTTAATTTGCAGAAAATACTTCCAAAAATATTTTTGGTATTCAGGGCAGTGCAAAAAACTTAGCAATTTAAATGCATCGACAGTAGAGTACAAAAGTGTGTGTTTGTAACCTAAATTAATGTTATATTTTTACTTTAAGAGTCTAATTGCATGTTTATTTTTTAATTCCAGACGTAGTAAAATACTCCAAAGAGATTTTGAAAATGCCCAAAACCCAAGGTGAAACGTCAAGTGTTTCGGTTAATAATGTGGATTTTGCTAAGAGATGGCGTTATTAATACACTTGTTGGTATAAACTAGTGACATCTATGGCATGGAACGTCATCAAAAGCCAGTTCGTTATTAATTGTCATTTTGCAGAAAACATAGTTCTTCATACCTTTGAATATGTCGTGTTTCGTACCAGAATAAGACTTTTGCTGGGGGAAGTTTAATAACCTTCTTTCATTTGAAGCACACGGCTTCTGAAAGTTATCGATTGTTGGTTAAAACTTATGGTGAACATGCTCCAACCCAACAAAAACTTGGGTAGACCCAGGCCAGCATTCAACATCACAACCAGTGAGCAATATGTAGGGAAAGAAAGCTTTGCTGTGTATTTGGTGGGATAGTAGAGGAGCTGTGTATTACGAACTGCTGAAACCTGGTGAAACGATTTTTGGCGATCGATACCGACAACAATTGATAAACTTGAACCGAACATTGAAGGAAAAACCATCAGAATACGCCCAAAGACACGATAAAGTCATTTTCAACATGACAGTGCTCGCTCCATGTTGCAATATATATATATATATATATATATATATATATATATATATATATATATATATATATATATAGATATACTACTGTGATCAAAAAATAGTAAGACTTTTGAAATAAAACGCAAACGGGTTATTTATTTTTTTAAATTTATTTCGTCCCCTTCAAAGTAATTCCCCTTGGATATAATACATTTATGCCAACGTTTTTTCCAGTCTTCGAAAAAGTTGTTGAATTTGATTTCTGGAATGGCGTTTAAAGCCTTCTTCGATTCGAGTTTAATCTCCTCAATCGACTCAAAACGATGAACCTCAAAGCGTTTTTTTGAGTTTAGGGAATAGCCAGAAGTCCGACGGAGCTAAATTAGGCGAATAGGGCGATTGCGGAATGATATGAGTTCAATTTTTGAAGAACCAATGCTGTGTGAGAAGGCGCATTATCGTGATGAAAAAACCAAGAGTTATCTGCCCATAATTCCGGCCTCTTGAGACGAATAGCTTCACAAAAAACCATTTTTAGAGTAAAATTTAATGCATCTTCCTTGCTGAATTTTTTCAGTCATGTTAAAAATCGAATGTAAGCGAATCTTATTAACTACTGACGCTATGCTGTGAAAATTTCACACAGAAGGCAGTTAAGGTCCTACCAACCTAACGAAAAAAATTAATCCGATTGGGAAATACCTGGGCGATTTAAATTTAAAAGTCTTTCTATTTTTTTTATCACAGTAATATATATATATATATATATATATATATATATATATATATATATATATATATATATATATATATAGGCGCGTCGCCAAAATCCGGACAAAATTCAATTTGAATTTCCCGCCTTCTATACCACTTCGAGAGGACGCGATTAGCGTTCAAATAGCTCAACGCATGTACTAAACATTCATAACCTCGAAACAGTCGCAATGTTGAAACCAAGTGCGGAGCATAATCGAAGAACCCCGATTATCAAAAGTGTTCGCGCTGAGCGCTCAGCGACAGAAATCATTCGATTCTTCGGGTACCCAAGATTGGCTGCATATGATGTTGTAGCGAAGTATAACAAGCCAGAGAAGTCCAACGAAGGGTTCGCAACCCCGGCACTCGAAGGAGCGCGTTGTCAGGACGCCCGAAATCATACAACGGGCCCATGAGCTGATTTTTGAGGATGCAGGGCAGTCGATCCGAAAATTGTCATCGGTTGTCGGTGTGAGTGAAAAAACTATGAGTCAAATCGTCGAGAAGGACCTCCGCTACAAGTTTTTATACAATTAAAGTGAGACAGATACTTTCCGAAGCTGCCAGGACAAAGCGAGTTGAATGCTGTAACCTGCTTTTACGAAACAATGCTGCCGGACGCCTCAGGTTTTTTTTGACTGTAAATATGAAAATCAATCGAAGGAATGATCACTGGCTCGCCCATGATCCTGAAGATGTTGCCATTGTTTCCAGAACGAAATTTCCGTCGAATATTCACTTGCTAAGTGTTGTGTCCAGTGAGGGTGATGTCATGCCACCGCATTTCTTTAACAAAGGAGAAAACGTCACAAAAGAAGTTTTTTTGCATATTCTGATAAATGTGGTGAAGCCGTTAATCAAACTGTATTGTCTGGAAAGCCGTATGTTTTCCAGCAGGACGATGCGCCCGCGCACACAAGTCATTTGGTGCAAAATTGGTTGTCCGACAACGTCGACATGTTTTGGTCCAAAGAATTTTGGCTTCCCAACAGTCCAGATTTAAATCCTTTGGACTTCTATGTATGGAGCGTGGTTGAAAGGGTCACTAACAAGTTCAGACATCCAAACGTCGCATCACTGAGAGCCGCTATTGAAGCGGCATTCGCCGATATGGACCGTGACTCATTAAAACGGGCCTGCGACCGCTTCAGACCGAGAATGGAGGCGATCATTCAAGCAGAAGGAGGTTATATTGAGTAAGTGTGTTCTTTAGGACCTAACAAACAATTTAGTATAAAAAAATAATTACGAACTTCTCCCATTTTGCAATAAAATTTATGTTTAAAAAAATGTTTAATTTGACCGGATTTTGGCGCCACACACCTGTATATATATATATATATATATATATATATATATATATATATATATATATATATATATATATATATATATATATATATGTATATATATATATTTTAAACTATTTTTTCTTTAACCTCCTTTTTATATTTATATGGTAATGATTTTTTCTTGGCTTTAAGGTTATGTGAATTAAAACTTCAATTTTACATGTATGTTTACGTTTCGATCAACCTAGTGATCTTTTTCAAAACATTTAATTTCATTAATACAACCAGTAACAATGTCAATATGTATCAAGTACCCTAAAAAACCAAACCATGATTACCTATGCAATAATAATGTTATAATTTGGCTTACCTTAGGATGTAGAATTTGGAAGATTTTTATTTCCTTGTCAATAATTAAAACATTCCAAGAGACATATACACAACACACTTTTTACATTTTAAAACTCTGCACACATTTAAAAATTATTAAATCATTATACTTTAAAGAACTGAAAAATATATTCGATTCAGATTGTTAATTTCTTTTTTGTCGTTTATGGCATTTTGGTTTTTGTGGATAAGGATGGATTCTAAGATTTCTCTTTTTTTTAGTATGATTTTCGGAACTTAAGATTTTTGTGCTTTCCTAATTAAATGTGTGTTTTTTTTTTCCTCTTCATGTTTATTTAATGAAGTTACGTTATTTTTATCGTACTGGTGGCTTTATATTGACTGGTTTGTCCTACAATCTTTACATGGGATTTGGTAAACAATGTTACTTTTTTTTTTTTTTGGTGTTGGTGCTTTTAATTTTGAAAAATTGTTACCAAGGAGATTATAGGCTTTATGAGCGATGTTGAAATTGTATCTTTTGAAAAGTTTTTCAATTTGATTTGAGAGTTCATTTAGATATGGTAAAACAATATATTTTTAAGTGTCTTTTTGTTTGTGGTTTACTGTTTCGGTAGATTTCAAATATAAAATTTGAAATTCCATTTTTCTTCAGGTATGTTCACGATTGCATAATAGCCATTCCAAAAGACCAAGTAAATTATTTCCTAAATAAATTTAATAATTATCACCAAAGAATATAATTCACAGTAGAAGTAGAACAGAACAATAAAATAAATTATCTCGATTTAACGTTATTCACATAAATAAAAACATAAAAACATCTTGGTATACAAAAAAAACGTGGTCATCAAGATACTTAAATTATAATTCTAACCATCCGTCAAAACATAAGAAATCGGTCGTAATAGGATTGGTAGACCGTCCAATCTGCTTATCAGATCCAGAATATCGAAAAGATGCAATAAACAAAGCCAAAAAAAAAAAAAAGCTTTAATTTTAAACAAATACCCGTTATCTCTAATCAAAAAGATTTTTAAAAAGCGCATTCACAAAATTTTACAATTCTACCGAAACAGTAAACTACAAACAAAAAGACACTAAAAAATATATTGTTTTATCATATTTAAATGAATTCTCACATCAAATTCAAAAACTTTTCAAAAGATACAATTTCAACATCGCTCATAAAGCCTATAACCTCCTTGGTAACAACTTTTCAAAATTAAAAGCACCAACACCAAAAAACACAAAAAGTAACATTGTTTACGAAATCCCATGTAATGATTGTAGGACAAAACCAGTCAATATTTGGAAAACCGTATAAAAGGCTACAAGTACGATAAAAATAACGTAACTTCATTAAATAAACATGAAAAGGAAAAAAAACACATTTAATTACGAAAGCACAAAAATCTTAAGTTCCGAAAATCATACTAAAAAAAGAAAAATCTTAGAATCCATCCTTATCCACAAAAACCAAAATACCATAAACAACAAAAAAGAAATTAACAATCTGAATCGAATATATTTTTCAGTTCTTTAAAGTATAATGATAAGGTAACACCGTTTTAATAATTTTTAAATGTGTGCAGAGTTTTAAAATGTAAAAAGTGTGTTGTGTATATGTCTCTTGGAATGTTTTAATTATTGAAAAGAAAATAAAAATCTTCCAAATTCTACATCCTAAGGTAAGCCAAATTATAACATTGTTATTGCATAGGTAATCATGGTTTGGTTTTTTAGGGTACTCGTTACATATTGACATTGTTACTGGATGTATTAATTAAATTAAATGTTTTGAAAAAGATCACTAGGTTGATCGAAACGTAAACATACATGTAAAATTGAAGTTTTAATTCACATAAGCTTAAAGCCAAGAAAAAATCATTACCATATAAATATATATATATATATATATATATATATATATATATATATATATATATATATATATATATATATACATATGCATAAACCTCTTACATAAAATTTTCTTATGATTGCTGTTTGATACTATCTAGTTAAAATTCATCCTCAACAGGACCTTTAAGCAATCTAAAACCAACCCTTTACATAAATGCTGGTCGAAACACCTCCAATTACTAACATAAAATTAGGTAACAGTTGTTTGGAACAGTTTGCCCACCGATCGATGAAAATTATTATTTGTAACTGTGTTTGGCGGCTTAACTTGGACAACTTGAGGTCGGTAATGCATGAATTTGAGATTTGCGGTCTTATCATTGTAAGGTATTATTGAAAGTTGTACAGGACAAAAGAGGTATATAATTAGTTATTTAAAGTACGTAATTTTTTTTAAATACTAGCCGGAGAATATGTAAACTTTTTTAGTTTTGATAAAATATATTTAAATATTAAGGTTAATTAAGAGACTGAAATCAAACAAAATAATAGGAAAAAATTGGTAAAGTTATTTATTATTTTATTTTATGAATACTTAATCTGTCTTTAATAATCTTAAATAATAGCTTAATTCAAGTACTACACCTGCGTGTTTTTAACAAAAGTTACTATGTAGTACAATTTTAATAAAGAAAGTTGTCCATTCTCGCAACCAAAAACCTGGGTAATTTCAAATAATATTATTTAATTTATTTATTTTTTATTTTATTTTTATTTATTTATTATTTATTTATTTTAGTAGTAGTATTCACAATACTTTTTCAATTTACATTTAAAATAAATTTAACACACAATTTCATACTCTGATTAAAAACTAATATTTTTTTTTTACAAAATTTATTGTTCCTTTTCTAAACATATTTATATTTGTTTCACTCTTTATGTTGTTCGGCATCATATTGTATAAGGTCAGGCCTTTTGAAAATATAGATTTTTGCATTGCACTGGTATCTGCACGTTGCGGTCTAAAATCTAATGCGTTCCTCAGGCTGTACGGTTGAACATCCCCAACATATCTTATTTGTTCAATCAAGTATTCCGGTGCATTTCCCATTTTCATTTTCTGGATAAAACATATTGTATTTAGCTGCAGTCTTGGCTTTACATTTAGCCATTTCAGTGCATCTAGCATATATCTTATTGATGTGAAACGATTGCATTTCAAAATAGAGCGCATAGCCTTGTTCTGGAGTTTTTGTAGCCTTGCCTGTCGTTGGTCTGAACAGCATGTGAATAACACAGTTGATCCATATTCAAAATGAGGTTTTATCATGGTGTTGTATATATTTATTGCAGTTAATATTGTTACTTTACTTCTTAAACGTTTGAAAAACCCGATTTTTTTCCCTATTTTTTAGTGTTCCGTACGGAACACTTATAAGATCACTTCGGTGTCTGTCCGTCTGTCTGTCCGTCTGTCCGTCTGCCCGTCTGTCACACCCGATTTTCTCCGAAACTATTTGTCATAGAAAGTTAAAATTTGGTAATAATATAGGAATTGATGGCCTCATCAGAGCCATGTAGTTTTGAAAGTTAAATTTTGTCTTAAGGGGTTAGTTTTTGGGGGGTGAAATCGGAAGTGAAAAAAAAATTTTTTTACTAGGTAATCAAGTGTGGTGTCAAATGAAAGCTTGTGAAAACACGAGTAAAAAATATATATATAATGTAATACTTGCGCGCACTTTTCTTTGTATTATTTTTAAAAAATCGCGAAAAATCGCTGTCCACCCGCCTTATCTCGGAAAGTAGTATTTTGAAAAAATTCTGGAATATTCTCCACGGGGTGTAGATTGAACGAAAATTATCACGAGTGCATTACCTGTAATAATTTATCTGGTATATAAAAAAAACAGAAATTTCAAGGTCATCAATTTTTAGTAAAAGATTGGAAATAAACTTTGTTGAAAACTTATTTGGGGTGTGTTTTGTGAAGTCACTGATCATTTTATATCACCGTAACATAAATTTTGACTAAAGGGATTCGTTTTGAGGGGTGAAATCGGAAGTGATAAAAAAAAATTTTTTACTAGGTCATCGAGTGTGGTGGCAAATGAAAGCTTGTGAAAACACGAGTAAAATATATATATATATATATATATATATATATATATATATATATATATATAATGTAATACTTGCGCACACTTTTCTTCGTATTACTTTTAAAAAATCGTGAAAAATCGCTGTCCCCTACCTTACCTCGAAAAGTATTGATCAAAAAATTTTGAAAAATCCTAGAATATTCTCCACGGGGTATAGATTGAACGAAAAATTATCATTACCTTTAATAATTTATCTGGTATCGAAAAAAACCCAAATTTCCAGGTCACCAGTTTTCAGTAAAGATTGGAAACAAACTTTGTTGAAAACTCATTTGGGGTGTGTTTTGTGAAGTCACTGATCATTTTTATACCACCCTAACAAAATTTTTTATTTTAAAAACAATCAACGTACGGAACACTAATTGTGCAAGTTCAACTTGCACTTGACCGGTTTTTTTACATATATATTCGACATGTTCTTTAAAGTTCAAATCCCTGTTTATGAGGAAACCCAGGTATTTTATATTACTTACTTTTTCTATTATTATATTATTTATTTTGAATGCTCTGTCAGTGTTCATATCAATTTCCATTAATTTTGACTTGTTTTCATTTAATTTTAACTTATTCATTTTTAATCATTTGTTAATGTTATCCATATCATTTTTAAATTTTCATGACATATCTCCTCTGTTGCTGCTTCTGTGAAAATTAATGTATCATCTGCATATAATACAATTTCACATTTTTTTAATACATTTTCCATGTCATTTATATATATTACAAAGAGAAGAGCTCCCAAAATTGAGCCCTGTGGTACTCCAAAATCGTTTTCTATTGCATTTGATATTTCGTTATTGATATTTGTGATTTGTTTACGATTTGTCAGATAGGACTGAAACCATTTTAGCTCTGTGTCTTGAATACCGTATCTAGTAAGTTTTTGCAATAGAATATCCCTATCTATAGTTTCAAATGCTCTTTTGAAGTCAAGGAAAATTGCTAATATTTTATTTTTTATCTTTTTACATTTCCATCTGTTTATAACATATTTGATTGCTGTTTCACATGAATATTTCTTTCTAAATCCTGATTGAAACTTTGATAGCAGTCTGTGTTGTTCCATGTATTCTTCCAAGTGATTTTTTACTATTTTTTCAATAACTTTTTCACATATTTTTAAAGTGTTAATTTGTCTGTATTCTTCTCATTTTAATGTATGTTTTACTTTTTGGATAGGAAATATCATTGATTCCTTCCAGTTATTTGGAAACAACCCTATCTCTAGTGACTTATTTATAATATTCAGTATAATATTTCCTGCTATGCCCCAATTATCTAGAATTATGTTACTTGATAGTTTTGTATAGTCTGGTTTTTTCTTAATATTCTTAAAAATAGTTTTCAGTTCTTGTAGATTTACTGCACGAAATATGAATTTAGTGTCAATCTCAGGTATTTCATTTTCGTAATGTATATCTTCGATGGAGCATCTGATTTCATTTATACTATTTACAAAATATGTATTAAAATTTTCAGCTATTTGGAAATTGTCTTTATATTCTATTTGATTATATATCACAGTTTTTATCACACTTTTGGGTTTTCTTAAGACTAGTTCTTTAATTTCATTCCACATTTCTTTTTTGGTTATTTGCATTGTTTATTTTATTATTAGTATAATTATTTTTTCTTTTTCAATTTTGACTTTATACGTATTTCTTATTGTTTTATAACTATTCCATGCCTCATTTGTATTTTCTAAGATTGCTCTTTGGTATTTAAGAACTTTTTCTCGTTTTAATGCTCTGAGCTCATTAGTAAACCATTTTTTATAAACTTTTTTTAGACATTTTTTTTCTTAAAAGTAAATTTTTTTATTACGTTTTCGATACAATCATCAAAGTTGTGAACATATTCATTTAAATCATTAATTTCATCACATCTTAATATTGCACTTAATTCATTTTTGAATCTGTTTTTGTTGTACTTAAAAAGGCTTATTTCTTTAATATGATAGTTTTGCTGCTTGGTATCACACTCGATTAAAATATCAATAGATTCATGATCAGCTATTTTATTATTTATATTATTTTTTGCCGTAATTGTTTCTTTATTTGTTATTATATAGTCTATCAATGTTTTTGAGTTTATTGTTATTCTAGTATATTCGTTCATTACCTGCTTAAGACCGTTATCGTTAAGTATGCTTTCCAGTTTGCTTGCATAAAAATCATTCTTCCAGTCAATGTTGAAATCTCCAACAATTAAGATATCACAGTTTGTCTCGCATACTTCTTCTATAAAATCTTCAAATGTATCACAAAATTCTGATTTTGAAGCACTTGGTGATCTATATACTATAATTACTATTAATGATGTTTTTTCATATATCGCCATGTATGCACTTATCCAATGTTTTGTATCCTTAATATCGTCTTTAATTATATTTAATTTCCAATGCTTCCTAAAATAGGCCATTATACCACCAGTTCTAGACGAGTTCGACAATGTACTATAGGGATCATAGTGTTCTATTTCAATTTCACCTTCATCTATTTCTTCAGTTTGGTGCGTTTCAGTTAGAATTATGAATTCAGGTTTTTTCTGTTTCTGCTAATATTTCCAATTGATTAAAGTTATTAATCAACCCTTGAATATTTGTATAAATCCCACGCATCTGCTTTGGTTGCTATGCTAACAATCCAATCCTTCTCTTTTTATTATTTAATTTATTTTGATACACAGGACAATCCCGGTTATTGGTGAAGTGATTTTCATCAAGACCCAACTTTAGTCTTTTATTCTCTTTCATGCAGTTAACACATTTCATTATTGTTTCTTTATTGCATTCTTTACCTCTATGGTTTCCATGGCATTTGTAGCATATATTATCATTTTTACATTTATACGATTTGTGGTTATAGCTCTGACATTTAAAACATTGCATTATATCTGTTCCATCGAAAACCTTACATCTGTCCCATCCTACATTCAGCTTTTGTCCTGTCATTATTTTTGGATACGAATCATTGTCTATTTTTAATTTTGCATTAAATATTGTTCTATTATATTGTTTTGTTTCAAATATCTGAACCACTTCTATAATACTATCTTCCATTACTTCGTTCTGTTTTTTAAGCTTTTTTATTAATTCGTTATCTGACATTTTGAAATTCATGCCGGTTATTATAATTTGCATTTTAATATCTTTGGGTATTTTTATTTCATAGTTCTCACTGATTTCGGATTGTAACACCTCTTTAATTTTTTCTCGTTCTTCTACATTCTCACTTTGGATCACTAAGGTACCGTTTTTTCTGTTTTCGACATTTATAATTTTAAAATTAATTAGATCTACTTTTTTGTCTAATTCAGCTTTTGTTTTTTCTACGCTCTGTTTCTCCTTCGGTTTTACTATTAAGGGAACATTTTTCGACAAATCTGGCATCACCATATTATCTTTTAGAGATTGCGCCTACGTTATTTTTGTTGTTTTTTTCATTTGCGTCTTTTATTACCTTTTTTAGTTCTTTGCACATTTGGACATTATTCTTTTCAATTTTATCATATATATCTTTATTTTTATTTTCAACTTCATTTATATTTCCATACATACAAGTTTTTAACTTCTTGCATATTTCTTTCACACATTCTCTGTATATTATCAATTTTTTTGAATCTGTCATCGTCCGGCTTTCTATCGCTTCCATTAGCGCTTTAATTTCACATTCATTTTGTCTTAAAGAACAATAATATATTTAACTAATCCCACCCTTTTTAACCCTTTTTCTTTTGAAAATTGATAGTAGGAAACCTAAAAAACACACAATATAATGTATACGAAGCAACCCCTCTAACCTCTTACCTCACCCTTTTAACCTCTGATGTAAATTAGTATACATAATATTTCTAAAATTTGTAAATTTTATCAACCAAAAAGCCTAAAAAATTTTTCATATAACTATTGAAACTACACAATATTTAACGACCCACACCTCTTCCACCTCCTTTCCATATTCAAATTTAAAGTAATAAAACAATACCTTAATTTTTAAACCCTAGACTTCAAGAAGCCTAAAAAGGATATATGCCACGATATATACGAAGCAACTCGTTCATCCACCCCTTATTCTTCTAGATTTTACTATAAATCATAGGCTATTTATTATATCAATTAAAAAGCCTGAAAAATTCTTATAATACTATGGGAACTATATAATATTTAATGACCCCCGTATTCCACGCTTTTCCCAGATTACGAATAATAAAAAAACAATCTCATTTTTGAGTTCCTCGACTTCAGCACCCCTCGAAAAGGCATATAACATAATACATCCACAACATGGTAAAGAATGTTATCTTTTATAACCTTTTAAAATTTGATCTATCTCCTAAGAAAATATTTTTATTTGATTAAAACCTTCGCATTATATCCGAGAACATCGAAATTTTACAATAAGTAAAACATTGAAACATTACTATTCAAAAACGAACTAGGTTATCCGATTCTCTGTCACTACACAAGCCTTCTAATTTCTTCCACCACCCGTTTAACCCCTTATGTGTTTTACTCTAAATATTTATGCACATAATTTGTTTATCTTGTCATCTAAAAATTAGAATTCATTACCACATTACTATTAAAACCTTAGGAAAAAATATGTCGAGAGAGCAGAGAATCCGGGGTGATCTGTGCTACTTTATAATAATTTTTTTTTTGTAAATTATCTACAGTTTCAGGTTGACTTCGGTAAACTTTGATTTTCAAATGACCCCTTAAGAAAAAGCGAGTGGCGTAAAGTCAGGACTCCTTGCAGGCCCTTCTACAGCACATCTTTTGCCTATCCATCGATTAGGAAAAATTGCATCCATATATCCACGAACATTGATTTCATAGTGAGGAGGTGCTCCGTCCTGTTGATACCACAGCTTCCTATTAGGGGTATCCAAATTATTTTCATCGGGAAAAAGACCTGCACAAGTTGGAATAACTTGCTCTTGGAGTAACTGTCCTGTAAGATTACCATCGATAATCTTTTGTGGTCTTTGAGAATGACTGTCGATTATCCAGTGAGGATTCTGAGTAGACCAGTACCGGCAGTTATGCCTGTTAACTCTTCCGTTAAGACAAAATGTGGCCTCGTCAGAAAAACAATATTATAAATTAAGTTAGGATCATTATTGATTCGTTCCATCATGACCTCGCAAAATTCAACGCGTCTATCGTAGTCATCTTCGGATAATTCTTGCAATAAAATTGGTTTGTATGGATTCAATTTTTCTTCATTCAGTATTCTTAAGGTACTCTTGGACTGTAACTACGGCATCATGTAAAAGGTTGCAAACATTCGAGATGTGGCTCTACAGGCGCTTGCTTAGAATATCTTGGATAGAGTACACTACCAACAAGAGAGTGCTAGAACTCTTGAACAAAGACCTGGAAATTGTTAATACAATTAAAAGAAGATAACTCGAATATCTGGGCCACATCATGAGAAACGAGGAAAGATGTGGTCTACTCTAACCAATACTGTAGGGTAAGGTGAATAGAAGAAGAGAACCAGGCAAGAGACGTGTTTTCGTCCCTGAAAAACCTGCGAACATGGTTCTCAACAACGGGAATATTCCGGGCAGCTGCTAACAAAGTCCTAATAGCCAGGATGATCGCCAATATCCGATAACGGATCGGCACAAGAAGAAGATAGAGTTACTGTGATAATTGCCTCTAAGTTAATATACATAGAAGATTCCGTAGTAATACAACAAATTTACACAGAAAAGTTCTATTAAAAATTAAACACAGTATGAGCGGATCGGGAACAAATTTTCACAGTTAAATCAACAGTATGTGCCTTCTATTATCTCAATAAAAATAACTATGGTGAATGGAAATTGCCAAAAAATTCATCAATATTCACTGCTGAAACTAATAGCTATTCATTGAGTTATTGCATAAATTGCAAAGAAAATAATAATTTCATAATTTATTCAGATAATAGAAGTGGGTTGAAAGCAATAAAAATATGGCAACTCACCCAACACCAAATAATATAGTAATCAATATTGTAAGACTATACAGCCAGCTCATCGCAGAAAATAAAAATCTAAATTTGGTTTGGGTAAACGCCACGTAGAAATTCCGCCAAATGAAAAAGTGGTCCAATTAGCCGAAGTTTCTGGCGATAGTATTCCTGGGTGCAAGAATCCTGTTACAGATTGATTTCGCATTATAAAAGTTAAAACAGACATAGACTGGGAAAAAAATTATGGACTCACCACACATAAATAAAAAAACAATATGATAGAAATTTCATAGCAGTTATAAGTAGAATACAGTGTAACCATGCATTACAGCCCAGTGTGTCTCAAGAAAAGTTTTATACGAATGGAGAAAAAGTTTATTTTACATATTACAAAAAAATTTATTCTTGATAAAAAGTTCTGCGTCATATGGAAATCCATAATCAAGCATCAAAAGTTTAAAATATTTGATGGCATACAAGGAAAAATTATGCTTACGTTCAAATTTGTGGCCTTCCTAGTTATAAATTCAAAAAAACTCCAGTAAACACGTCAGTAATTGTCGGATTATTTATTGAATAACTGAAAAACAAATTAATTAAAAACTAGTGCACTGATTTTAATATACTTCTATAAATCTTGAATTTATTTATTAGATATCCTACAGTTGTGAAGTGTATAGTTTCATCATTTCACTATTATTAAAGATTTCTGCTGCTTCTCTAAAAGTTTTATAATTACCTCCAACTATGAGAACAATTTCAATTTTATCTTCAACAGTCAGTTTTACTGGCATTTCTAATTATTGCAAATACAGACTGACATTAACTTTGAAGTTTGTTAACAGTTGTTAGGTATTTCCAAAGATATGTTCATTTATTTTCATCCTAAAATTTATAGTCATTTCGGTTTCTTTTATTCAATGAATAATTCAACAATTACTAACGTGTTTACTGGAGTTTTTTTGAATTTTAAACTAGGAAGGCCATAAATCTAAACGTGAGCATAATCTTTTAGTTTCTATTAAACATTTTCAATTAATATTTTACTATGTATTTAAATTTAAATACATTTTACTCTTCATTATAAATCATTATTTTTTATTTTCCATGTATACCATCAAATATTTTAAACTTTTGATGCTTGATGGATTTACATGTAGAACTTTGTATCAAGAATAAATTTTTTTGTAATATGTAAGATAAACTTTTTCTCCATAAAACCTTTTGGGACACACTATAGAAATAGAATAGCCCCATAGGACAATGTCAGTTTCGATTGCGGGGAAACAGGAGATGCAACATTGTATTTCAGATTGGAGATTAAAATCACATTATGATGTGAAATTTTTCAAAAAAATTAAATCATGTGCACAATTGTCGGTTAGTCTGTAACATATTATGGACTCTAGAATTACGGTATAAAAAAAGAAGAAAAAAAAAGAGAAAAAAGAAGAGACAAAAAAGGAAAAGGGGAAAGAAAGAAAAGAGAGAAAAAAATGGACAAGTAAGAGACGTTTGTATAAAATGAGAGAATAACCAACTTTTTTTTTTTGTTTCTTATCTTCGTTATTAAAGGAGAAGGAAAAGAAGGGAAATAAAAGGGGGAAAAAGGTGAAAAAAAAAAACAGAAAAGCCGACCATTTGGTTATAGCCAGTGCAAAAAAACACACACACAATATATAGCACCATTGTGTCAATATAGCAATTTGAATAAAGGATAGAAAAAACTCAATTTAAGAGAACTAAAAGCTTAAAATAACTGTTTAATGCAATAAAGCAATTATTGAGAACAAAAACGAAAAATCGTTTGTACACTCTAAATTAGCATATGCACTTGCATTAACCCATTGTTTCCACCAAGTGCTTGTAATCTCTTTATCAGGTTATTGCAGTTTAATCTGTAGTTAAGCGATATGAGCATCACATACAAAATATTGATTATTATAAACGCAAAAGTTTCGCCATTTTAGTGGAGCTTAATAACGTAAAAACTTACCTCACAGGACAAATTCGGTTTTAAAAGTATATATACACGTATAACCGTTTCCTGACAAGACTCCAATCATTGTTTTTAGTGTTTCGTACGGAACACTTATAAGATCACTTCAATGTCTCTCCGTCCGTCTGTCTGTCACGCCCATTTTTTCCAAAACTATTTGACATAGAAAGTTGAAATTTGGTACTAATATAGAAATTGGTGGCTTCATCAGATTCGTGTAGTTTTAAGAGTCAAATTTTTGACTGAAGCGGTGGGGTTAGTTTTGTAGAGTGAAATCGGCTATGAAAAAAAAAATATCTGGTCATCGATTGAAAGGTTGTAAAAACATGAGTTCAAAAATATATATAGTGTAAAACTTGCGCACACTTTTCTTTGTATTAGTTTTAAAAAATTGCTAAAAATCGCTATCCCCCACCTTATCTCGAAAAGTAACGTGTTAACATAATATGGCGGTTTCACCAGCCGTAACGAGAAATAATATAGATGAAAATACCTGTGTCGCAGCGAATATCCGTCTAATTCAAAAAGAAAATTACTAATTTCATGTACAGTGAAGGTGAAAATCAAAGAAGCAAATATTCGCTGTTTATCCAAAACAAAAATGATAATCAAAGATGAGCTATGCCATAATAATTTCAAAAGTTGCAGTAATAAATCAGTTAGTAACTTTTAACTGAATAGTGGCTAAATTTTAACGCAATATACGTGTACTATTGGTGATCATACCACAGCTACCCGTCTACTATAGGTGCAGTTCTAACTCATTTGGGAGGTACTCTTGTAGTTATAGTAGTGACTCAGGTCTTAAAAGAAATACTTACATATTTTAGTTGCTAGTTCAATAAGTTCTATAAGCAACGGTCTCTTAATGCTATTTCGCCCCTCCGACACTTTATCTCGCACAGTATGTTCTGGTAGATTATTAACATATTTTAATTAGTATCGTTTCATCCCCTTGCCAACGAATGCCTTCGGCTTGTCCATGTAGAGGTCATTTTAGGACCTTTTAAATGATTATATAGGAACACATCCTCGAAGCGCGAAGCCTATGCAGCACTCATGTTTGATAATGTAAAAAAATTATGTTGGGAATGTGGAATCTTTAGCACAGACACTACTCAATATATATCACCACTATACCAAACACTATATTTTTGCACTCGACGCGCATTTCGCTAACCCGGTTAGCTACACTGCAAATCTACCCTATTTATACTTAGCCTAACACCTGAATTACTCAGGCGGAACTAATGGAATAGCCGAGGCCATCAGTTCCCATCAAGTAACCAACCAATAGGGGACTATAAGGAATAGGCCGTCTGTCTTTATTTAAACTACTTTTACATTTTATAATTTCCATACTTTCGTATGCGTTCAACAATCTTCTATCCGATACATTTTAAATTAATCTTAAATTATCAAATGCTACAGTATGATCAGCATCAAGGGCACATTCGGCAATGCTAGACTTTTCTTTTCTACTGTATTTGAAATGTGCTAAATGTTCTTCAAATAGTGTTTTGATGGACCTTTTAGTTTGCCAAACGTACTTTTTGTTGCAATCATTACAACTAACTTCATAAATTCAACTTTTCTCACAATTAGGAATCTTATCTTTGGGCCTACGCCACTAGGTCCGTCTGAGTAATTCAGGTTAAGTATAAATAGGGTAGATTTGTAGTTAAGCTTTAGTCAATCATTGTTCCATGTTTTTTTATAATGCAATATTTTATCGAACAGATACAAATAATATTTATTTACGTATCAATTTCCGAAACTGACCTATGTTCTATTTCAATACTACCACTCTCCGAACGTGAAGTGTACAATATTTTTTATACATTAAAGTAAATCAATTTAAATATAATAAATAAACAATCACTTCTTGTCAAAATTTGCTTGGTAGAAAAAAGATATTAAGAAAATACTTAATTGCTTTGATAAAAATATGCAAGGAATGCTCTTTTGATTCATAGCTTATTTTCATTGTCTTTTCTAACCCCATGGTTTCCAGAAATGGTAAAGAGAAAACTATTTTCATAACTAATATGGGAAGCTAACATAGTTAGCGAAACATGCATCGAGTGCAAAAATAAAGTGTTTGGTGTAGTGAAGATATATACTGAGTAGTAAAAAAAATAGGTTAGAAATGAGTCTTTTTCCATAAGGCATTGCTTGAAGGGATGCCAACCTAAAAAAAGAAAGGAATTTCTTTTGCGAACTACACTCTATAGGCGACATATTTCTACTTGACAAACTGTAAGTATTAGGTATTGCAAATACGTATATAGTGAAGCTGAAATTACTGGTTTTCTAGGGTATGAGATGTGATATCGACACAAAACCTTTTTTTTTGTTTACTAGATATACATAATACGTGTCACTATTCGAGATGTCCGTAAATTTTTTAGTGTTCCATAGTGTTTTACAAGATAAATAATTTCTAATATTATTCCCTAAGATTTTGTAGAAAAGATGTTCCTGTGATTTGAGAGGAAAAAGTAAAATAATTTGAGTCGTTTTTTCAACAAGCTGTTTAAAAATTTGTACGGACATTTTTCACAACATTCTGGAAAAGACCTATATTGTATTTATTACTGTTATCTATAAATTTTATCCAAGTCCACCGCCACGGTCAAAATTTATTATTTTCTTATTGTGAAGGGTAAATCAACGATAAAGTAAAGTTCAATATCTCATTTGTCTCGGGAATGACGAAAAAAAACGTTAAATACAACAGTTTTAGGAAATGTTAAGGTGCACAGTTTAAAATTATTTTTGAGTATACAGGGTACTTCAAAAAAGTGTGGCCGATATAACATATGTTTTTTTAAATGGAACATCCTATTTTCTAATTTATTTTAAATTCTGCGTAAAATTTTATAACTTCTTTATTAATAATAATATATACCTAAACCTAGTAGTTTTTCTAAAACTTCATTTTTTTAAAAAAAAAAATACTAGTTTTCAGTTTGGTAAAAAATTGCCAATAGCGCCATTGTTTCTGAAGGTGGAATACTTATAATTGGTACGAGCGTTCTATAAAGATGTAAAAAAAGAAAGATGTAAAGAGATTTGAGTTAGATGTAACAGGGTATTCAAAATAAATTTATGCATTTCGACTATTTTAAATTAAAAAATCTCAAATTTTTTAAACGGCACACCCTGTATATTATTATTTTTTCTGATAGATTTTAAA